>WAAD01030156.1:420714-539439 GCA_013389945.1 Fregata magnificens | reverse complement strand
GTCTCGGTGGCGCGTCGCTCCTGCCGCTCGTCCTGCCGGCGTTGCGGGCGGCCGCGATGGGAGCGAAGCGATAAAGTGCCTGTCTTTCAGTGAAATAAACTTTTATTTTCCCCTCTCTTGCCCAGAGCCCAGCGAGGCTGCGAAAGCTGCACGGGTTGCGTGCGCGAAGACGCGCACACAGGAATTGCCGAGCGCCGATCTGGTTATCCTTGCACGTTGGGCGAGTCGGAGGAGTAGCTGCGAAGCGGGGAGTCGTCCCGCTGCGTGTTGCTGGGAACCGGCGGGGAGATATGGCAACCCTGCCTCCAGAGCTACCGAGAGAAAAAAAAATCTCTCATCTTGTAGAAATAACTTGCAGAAACTTGTTTTCCTGGGGGGGGGATCTCTGCTGCTCAATTTGGGATGTTGACTTTCGTAATAAGCGTCTTTCTCAACAAACCAAGGGATAAATAAATGTGAAGAAAAGACCAAACATACTTTGAAAAGGGAAATGAAATGTATTTTCATCCTCCTGGGGGTAATTAGTTTATACAGCATTTGCCATTCAAATCCACATCATTTGAATGCTGCATCGTTACCAGCCGGTTTTAGTCTTACTGTTGGATCCCGTATCCTTACAAAGGACACAATAAGGGCTATAAATATACATTCCTCCTTCATTAATCATACGAAGTGTGCCCTTATATTTTTTTCCATCTCAGCTTGTTGCCCACTAAATTATATTTTTACAATGTGCACGACGCTATCCTTACTCATTTTATTATTGACTAATTGAATCGTCTCTTCCAGGACATAAATTATGTAGTACCAGGGCTCAAGAAGTGGTAACCGCGAGATAACCGTACCCCTGGGGCACTGCAAGACGTGAAACACGGGTACATCCCCCCCAAATGTGTCTTTGTATTGCAAGATGTTTTAAAACTAGTTTAAAATCATTTGTTCCAGAAAGAAACAGGCTGTTACACTGGTGGTAGTGACGCTCCTGCTAAGGAACTGAGGACTAATTTCAGGAAAGTTTACCTTGTTAACCTCCGTGCGTGTGGCGACGGTGTCCCTCTTGATGCAGGCACCTCTGTATTCCCGTGAAATTCTCCCTGATCCAGCAGGATTTGCAGATTTGTTTATTTAGAGGCTTTTCGGTGAGGCAGACGCTGATACATTTTGCAGCGCACTAAAACGCAGGTGTGCATTTTGCTGTACGTACAGATGCAGAGATGCGCACGACTAATTAAACGTTGACGTGACTAGAAAGTATCAGCTAATACAGGTGTTTGAAGTGTTTCTCATTGTGAAACTTGCTTCATTATTTTATAATTTTGTTTGGTGTTTCTTGTCAGGAAACGGGGGGTTTGTCCTCCACTAAAAATATCCTGGAGCATTTTCACAATGATGAATAATTACCTCCTCAGAAGGATGTTTGGGTTTCTCCATATTACGCTTGCCGAGTTACGCTGATATCTGATATGCCAGAAGGATTACCAGAACAAACTGTAATTTATACTGAAAATGGAAGCACTGATTAAAAGGCAGGACTGGTAGTATAACTCCTATTAAAACTGGTTAGCAATTCCCGTCATAAAATCCTACCTTCAGTCACTTTTAATAGTGGCAGACTAACCACTGTGCTGGAATTTAAGCGTCTTAAGTTCATACCTCAGGTTAAATTATAGACATGTCTTCTTTCGTTCCTTCTGTCAGGGATCTTTGAGTCTGAAAATGAGAATGGTCACTTTGTCAGAGGTGTTCCCTCAAAGCCCACCACAAAAACTCTACTGAAAATCCCGTTTGCCCTTGGCGGGGTCTTACCAGCGCTTCGCAGTGCGGTTCTCCAGCAGTTCCGTGCTCACCCAGCACGTCACAGCCCAAGGCTCTGGGAGTCGGAGCTGGACCTGTAGTTCCAGTTCCCAGCTGCTCTGGACCATGCCAAATCTGAAGGTAGGAAGGGCGAGTGGGGAACCTGTCCTTCCAGTCCTCTCGGGGAAACGCGGAGCAGGAAGCTCCTTGAATAACACGCGGTGGGGATGAGAACTGGATCCGGGATGAGTAAGTTGGCAGGCACAAAGGGTCTGGAGAAAGGCAGGTTCTCCGGGGCGGTGAAAGGGAACTGGGAGTTGGAAGGGGAAACTGGGCCTGCCCGGAGGGAAGGATAAAGCAAGGCTCATAAGCAAGAGTCTGGAAGCCAGCCTGTTGGGAGAAGACTTAAAAACAGACTGGGAATGGGAGGAAATTGCCAGGAGAAGGAAGTGCAACCCAGGAGAGCCAGGGCTGTCAAGACCAGTACAAGACCAGTAGGTTATCTGGCTAAGGACTGAAGGAAAATTTGCTGGGCAAAAGGGATCAGACGGGAGAGCGGGAGCAGGGCGAGGGAGGAGGATGTGCGATCCCGAGGCTGGGTGTGGGATGCAGCAAGGGCGACGGGAGGTGGGAGTTCACTGGAGACAGGGATGTAGAAATGGGAATGACGGAGACTGAGGAAGGGAGGCAGAGCAGAAAAGTGAGGATTTAGGAACGGGAACGAAGACCACCTGGAAAACTGTCACGTCTCTACTGGCAGCAAGTATCTGAAATACACTGAGAACGTACCTCGTCTCCTTCGAGTGCTGGACCGCATGCAAACTATTACATTCCTCATTTAGGGTAAGTTTCCACATTGCTGATGGCCTGCATCGATGTCAACACAGGATTAAATTGCTGGGGTTTTTTTAGGTTATCTCTAAAAGGAAGAGAAATACACGTGTATTAAAACAACAGTAGTTAGGCTGCAAAGTAAAACGTTCCCAAGTTATGAAATACCAGAATAAAGGCTGCCAGTGCAAAAGGATAAGCCTGGCTCAGATGCTGAACCAAGGTCAAGGAACCAAGGTAAGTGCCTAAACATCTTCCACTTAATTTACTACAAAAACCAGACGTAGGTATTTCATGTACCTTGCGAGGAGCTGTGGGGAAAGCAAGCACGGCGCTGTGGCTAAGGTGGGTGACTGCTGCTCCAGGAAAGGGCTTCAGCCTCAGGACTCCTATGGGATGCAAAAGCACAGTGCTTAAAACAGAGACTTCACAGCGATGCACTAATTGTGCAGTCTTCCTAGGTGCCCGATTTGACATTTTGAAGTCTGATTTGCAGAAGCGAAGAGCACTTGCAGATATAGTAAATGAGAATTTATTCAACTTTTGACTAAATTAGATGCTTTGCTGTGTTACATTTTCTGACAAAATCAGACCATGAGTATTTTTAATTGGATACCTAAAATTAAAAGATATTTTTTACTATTCTGTCTGTATACAGTTCCTCATCTGTACAATAAGGGTAACACCAGCTCTCGCAACAGAAATGAATTAGAGTTTGTGAAGCACTTGGATACCATAGTGATGAGTACCATGGAAAAGCCCAGGAGGAAATGAATAAATCTGTCTTCAGAACAATATTTGAATAGTGTGCAGTAAATAAAGCATGGGCCACATAGTGAACAGCGAGGAGAAAATAAAATTATTACTTAGTGAGCACAGTCTATTCTGTACAATGAGTGAGGCCGGGAACCTGTCGAAAGAACAGCATGTGATCTAATTACAATTAAATAGTGTATCATAATGTAAATGCACAACAGGGACAAATCACAGTTGTACAGGCCACCTTAATGCCGGCATATCTAAACTTTCAAACTCTTAAAAAAACCCCACCTTTAGGCTGCAAACATGTAATATACGTGTATAAATGATTCCCTCACCCTTTAATAGTTGGAGACAGTATATTTACCTCATCTACCTCAGCCACTGCTACACGGTTGAGTGGAAAAGGTGTTTTTCTTCTCTTGGAGATATCTCAGCCTTACAGCCAAGATTTAATGCTGTCATTCACACACTGACGTTGTACAGTTTTAAATTCAAAATTTACCTTCTTTGGGAGCCTGTGCATGGTCATCGGAGACAAACAGGATTCTCCAGAGAGGGATCCAAAGGAGGGCCTTAACTTCAGTGATTAAAATTTTGTCTTTTGCTTGAGGTGCTTCATATTTCAAACCAGCCTACTGTTTTTCGGTGCGGAAGCAAGGTTTTGGAACAACGACAACTTCACTGATCTTCTGCGACTCCTCACTCCCCAGGCTATCACTGAGCCTTTCTGACTCCTACTGAGACTTGGAGCCGCTTCAGAGCTGCTGTAAATTGCACTGGGTTATCTGTTGCCCACAAGAAGGGTGATGAAATTAGGATTCGACTGTTCAGTGGCACTCTGGTTGTGTCCATTGTTCTGATCAAGATTTCTCTATTGCTTAGCAGGATGTGAGGTGACGCGTTACACCAACTTATTGTTATCCAGAGAATTTTCCATTACTGGGCATCCTCTAGCAGCTGGTTAAGGCAATTTCGGGATAAGAAGGAGCTGCAGCACAAATAAAGACCTGGCTGATTAAGTTTAAGACTTACAGCTACGAGATACTCGCCTTCAGTTTAATCTGCTGTGCTGCCTCCCTTGTGTATGAGGCATCAGCTGCATCCACAGACGACTTCTGGCAATGATGACCTGTCTGATTATCCCTGCATAGCTCTCCATACTGAGTCCAGCACCATAGTGCCCAGCGAGGTATGCTGTCTTTCATCATTCAGTAGGGACCAGATTTTTTTTTTTTCTTCATATTTATTGGTCACAGATGTGGTTTTGCAAACTGCTCTGAGGTTAAAAGTCATCCTCCTGACTTTGCAGAGCAAATTCTAGGTTAGCGGGCCATTTGCCAGAAACCCGCTAACCCCAGCATATATTTATGTCGTTCCTGATGTCAACAGCTAAACAATTCCAACTCCTCGCTGGAGTCAGGGAGGGTCATAAATGGAGGCAGACCTTTCAGTAACTAAGGTTAGTTCCCTGGGAAGTTTGAGAGGAAGATGGAGCTCCTTTGCTTGAGTCACTGTTTAGCAGAGTCTGAAATACGAGCGGAGCAGTTGGTGTGAAATGCTTTTAACGGCTTCAGTTGCTGAGCGGAGGGAGCTGTTGAGGTCTAATCCAATGTTTGTTTATTCAGGGATTTCAGATGTAGATAGAGGGAACCTAGAATCCAAAATGCAGGGTTTACCAAATCCAATCCACACTTTAAAGAAAAAGAATAATTTCTTTGTTATCAGAATGTGCATAATGATGTGGGATGTGGCTGTCTGGGCATTCAGAAGGAGAGAAATCCAGGTAATCCCCAGGGGGAAAGCCTGGTGTTATTGCAGTCAACGGGATTTTTGCCATCCATTTAACCAGAGTGAGATTTCATCTCTGGAAGCCTGTCATGGGATGACACTGTGTCACAGGCACTCACAATGTTATCAGTGACACTTGGTTTGGTATTTTTCTCTCTGTTTTGGTGGTTGTCGTATAGTCTTTGTTCTCAGGTGAGATCATAACTGGAGACATGCTGAAAACTGAGTCTCCATTCTTCTTCCCCACTGGCAACGCCCTCACTTTTCCAGCGTCCCACTTCTCACTGAGGTACTAGAACTCCTCTTTGGACTGAAAGACTTTTTGCATACCCAGTAAGAGAAGAGACAGATGGTCCATGCCCTCCCGTGTGAACAGGATCAGCCTCCTCTGCAGCTTAAAAACTACATAAGCCAGACGAGGATTCCAGGTGGTGTTTATCCCAAAGCACTTCCAACAATCCCACAAGAATGTTAATTACTGACACCAACAATCTTGTTCTCGTTCATATAATGGGAGTGCCTAAAGGTCTTACCTGAGGTTGGGTCCTATTGTATTAGACACCATATGATCACACAATCAAAGCAAGTCCTTTCCCCAGAGAGGTGATAGTCCAGAAGGTCAGCCTGGCAGGAAGTTAGAAGGAAAGCAGAACCACGGAAAGATGTTGTGAGCCACCAAAGGTAGGGCAGCAGGTCCACGTCTCACATCTCCTGAGTCCTAGTGCTTCAGTGCTATGTAAACACCATCACGTTTTCTCCTGGTGTCTCTGCCAGCGAAGGCAGGGAAGTGAGACTGCAGCAGTATGAGAGCAGTTCAAAACAGAGAGGAAAAAAGTGGAGAGGAGAAAGGCGAAAAACAAAAGGAAGAGAATTGATACTTAGCACATAGAAACAGTCATTTGCCCCTGGGCTTGGGAAATCAAAGAAACAATATTAGACCAGCAACAGAAGATGCCTGGAAAATATACAGTCCATTGCTCCCGGTGATCTCAGCACACTTTACAGGTATTAATTAAACCTCACCTCTGCCCACTGTGGAAAGTTACTAACAGCAGCATCGCCCTGTCACTTTTTTTTTGTTACCTGATAGCTACAGCTGATGTGTTGGGTCGTATGGCTGGAACCCTTCATTCCCCTCATTCTTGGCACATGACAGTCGCTCCCCATTTCCCTACACACACACACAGAGCCCATACACCCTGCACTCACATGCAGAAGAGGCTAAGGCATGCTTCCCGGTGGCTACGCAGCACTGTCGTCTCTCTCCAGCTCTGAGACCCATCCACTGGTCAGGGTGCTGATCAGCTGCGTTTGTGCCATCCTGGAAGTGGAAAGAAAAAGCCACGTTACCTGCATGAGACACAAATGGATCAGCCGGAGTTAGACAAGCAGGTCTCATGCATAAAACTTGAGACTAGATATATTCGACTGCTATGTCAACACCTGCACCTCCCATAAGCGTCCTGTGCTGCTGGCAGTCAGTCATGGCTGGCTTGTATCTCAGACTACTGCTTTAGGTGTTTAAAACTGAATATACATATATAATGATTCCAGGAGCCCCTGTTTGAAAATAGTGGCTTAAGTATCCCCCTGTTCTAAATGGCAGAAACTGGAGGCACAGAGAAGTTTTAGAACCTTGTGATAGAATAGTAAATACAAACAAAATTACCTCAGTCCACTAATTTAACAATTTAAAAACAGTGGGACCCGTCATTACTATGATGTAGCGAAGACAGGGACGATGATCTGCATAAATGGGAAAGAATACTGACATTGGACAATAGGTCGGGATACGGACAGAGTCCTGTTAGCTGTAATGAGCAACTAACTTGTTCATACACTTCTCAGGCAGCCCTTTAAAGTTAGTGGTTTGGGTCTGCTTCCTCCTACTGGAACGCTCCTCAAAACCTCATCACCCTTTCAAATGCTGTGAAGGAATTTCCTATAAATATAATGGATTTTTCATGGAAGAGATACTGGACTTCTTCATTTTTACTATGTCATCTGAAAAAGGAACAAGCTCGAACAATTGCAAAATTCAAACTTTCAGAACAGATTTTCAGGTTCAGGTATCAGATGCTTTGAAGACCTTACTGTGCGGTTTTAGACGTAAATTTATCTATGCATAAAAGTGCAGAGACCAAATTTGACTCTATCCCATAAGTTAAACATCTTGATACCAATGCCACAAAGCAACAGATCCAAGACCTCGCTTGCACAGGGTTTCCACTCCCCAAGCGCATAAGGCGCCACTGAAGGATGCCTGGGGTCCTGGAGGACTTGTCTTTCGCCAGTGACCTCCTGCCACGTGATCTGTGCACCATGATCATGGTGTTCCTCAAAGCACCTTCCTGCCAAGAAAGGCAGGGGTCATGCTGCAGCACCTGGGCATGCTGCAAAAGTCCAGACAAGACCTTGGTTACGTAGTTGTCAGAGGAGAGCATGGAGGTCTCTTTCCAGAGAGCAACAACAGGGATACAGCCCTGATTTGCAAAGGAGAGAAACAAGCTTCTGTTCCCAGCAGTTTCTAGTTTGAAAGCAGAGCTATGCCTTGAATCATTCTGCACAAATTTGATCCTTAAATCATTTCTAGCCTCTTGCAAATTTTAAGCTACTCCAGAACCAGGGCAAATTTGCCAAGATTTCTTCCTAGTTTTCAGCAGTCCAACTTCTTACCCCCATTAGTGCTGTCTGAATCTTTCTCAGATGCAGGACTGAGCAATTTGGAGACACGAGGACAGTTCAAAAAGAAAAGAATACATTTCGTGCTGAGGAATGGTACTACGCTGACAGCTCTAGCAGATAAAACGTGGGTAGCCTTCAAATAGGTAGAGTGTTTTACTCGCTAAAGCCGTCAATTTGGCACTTTTTCACACACATTAATTTTACTTTCTTTTTTTGTTTAAACATCCCTTCAGGGCAACAGTTCTGGAAAAACACCACCATTCTGCCACCTTTCCATGCTCCTCCCAGGGGACCGGCGATCAAAGCCAGGAGAGCAAAACATGCAACTCCGATGGGATATGAAATGCGGGTAATCATGCCACGAACCCTTGTATCTTCCTGACAGGTACGCTGCACATTAAGCACATCAGGATCTATACGTCTGCTGTCACGATGTGGTTTTACCACGTATTTTTATTTCCTTAGTACCTGACCGGCAGCTTTAGAAATCAAATTACAGTCTGAGTGCTACAGGCTGCAGCCCCCTGACTGAGCCACTAAATCAGACTAATTGAAACAACAAATATGCCTGAATAGCAGTTCCTTAAGAAAATGTTGCCCTTACAACACACTGCTTTTACTTCTAACATAACTTGACTGGACTTATTGACTGCTTGGTATTTCTGCTACTGCATTTGAGTTTATTGATTCTAAGAAATACGAAATGAGTTTCAAAGAGGTCAGAATGTGACTTTGTGTCCAAGTGAGACACAAAGACATTCAGAGATACTAAACGGAGCAGAGGGAACTGCAGGAAACTAAAGGTTGCTAGTTCATACCGACAGAGATCAGTGGTTTTTTGAACATCACTGCCCGTTGAGCAGCCTGGCCCAAAAAAGAGGTGAAGGTGCTAATCCACCTTCTAGTGAACAGGTACCACCACATTGTAGATGTTGCCCAGGCTGTTGTTCCACCTATTTCCCCCTCCACTAATACACATTTTTGGGGGCATGCTCTTAGAAGGCTGAAATGGCATATCCTCCTTCAGTGTAGTGGGAGGTATGTGCTGGCAGGGAAATCTGGGAGGAAAATACTCTTACACTATGCAGGCAGTGGACATTTTGTGTAAAAGCAAGATGCCTTCACATTCCCAAAGGAATCCAGCTAAAAAGGATCACTACCAAAAACCGGAGGGAATTTAGATGTTTGGAACAAATTTACATTGCTAAAAATGGGGAACTGGTAGAGAAAGAGCCTAAGGCTATCAAGAGTACCCTCCATTTCTGAAAGTACAGAAGTGTATGCATTCAACAAGAAATCCATTTCTCAAAAAGACTCTCATTCCATGTTCAAAACCCTACAGTGAGGGCTGAGAAGAAATTGAGGTTTATCTCTGTATTATCTGGAATGAACATTTACATCCTATAAAGAAAAGAAATGGCATTTTTCGGATGTGAGCCCTCTGAGGCAGGTAACAAATAAGATATATTTGACAGAGGGGAAAAAAAAGCTTTCTCACAAATCTCATGTTTTTCTAGCTCCAAACGGCTGCAATCTGCCTCTAAAACTCTCTTTCAGGCTGATGCTTGCTTCACAATCTGTTTTGTCTAATCCATCCTCTCAAATGGTAGTCCAGCTTTTTCCTTCTGACCTCTAGCCCACTCACCAGATACCAGGTAGCACTCATCTGGTCCTTCTGGGGCTGTTGTTGCAGTATCTGCAGTGCGCCACTACTTCTCACGCTGCCAGGTCATTCTAGGAAGTACTACTTTTGGAGAAGGCAGCGTAGGGGAAGACAAGGAATAGTATTACTAACATGCTTTTGATGTTTACTGCTACTAATGCTGTTAATGTGTGTTTTTAGTAAAGAGCAGAGCTCATGTATTATGCTTAGCTTAAAAAGAAAGCTGTAAAAAACTACCAGTGAAAGACATCAGGAAGAAAAACCTCACATAACACTCCTATTCTCTTCTTTTTTTTTAAGTATTGCATCCAACTTCTGGCAAGTGCAGTAGTCCATGGGGTATGGTGCCTCCAGAAGACTCCCAAAGAAGCACATGCTGTGCACAGGCTCCTGCTGCAAGAAGTGAGCAGTGAGAACTCTGACACTGAGCGAGGCAAATACCTCACTGTGAGCAATTTCCAAACCAGAAAGATGAAGAAGTTAGTCTTGTTCCTGGCTACAGTCAGTTCTGACACATGAAAGGTTTTACTAATTTTCAGTTGACGCAGGTGAACGATGCCTACAGTGCTAGAAGTGACAAACCTAAGAAATCTTGCACTTCACCTAAAAATAACAGCTCTGATGCATGTAAAGAAGGACTAAGCACAGAAAGCTCTGTGATTCTCTAACCTGAATAGCTTATTTGCAGTGTTGAAAGGCTAACTGATCTCAGATAAGAGATCAGATCCTGACTGGGTTTTGGAACAAACCACTCAAAAGTAGATTTTTTACTCACAATTAACATGGGCAGCAATGAGTCCAGTACTGGATCTGCTGCACCGCAGCAGCTGACTTGGAAACAACCTTTCAAACTGTGGGTCTGAGGTCAGTGAACCGATCTGTTAAAACAGCACTGGAAAGTCACCGTGCCTACAGTAAAGCTGACTGAGAGAAGAGAGATCCAATAATCCGAAAGTATACAACAGAAGGGAGTAGGGTAGAGATCTGCAGTGTACAGAAGCAGTCTGCAAAAAACCTGCACAATGGAACTGAACAGTGGGGCGAGCAACAGAAACCAGTGCCCACCTTTGGGAAAAGACGGGGTAACTCAAGTGATGACATCAAGAACGTGTGAATGCCAACGCAGCGGTCAGCGTGGACAAAATCCCCATTCGGAGTACTTCATGGGCCCGGGGCGGGTGGGGTGACACTGCAGCAGAAGGTGAGCAAACCACAGCCTGAAAGACAAATGGATATTAATTAATTGTAAGTTGTACCCCGACTTATGTAGTGCTAGGAACTTAATTAACACCCCTCCAAAAGCTACAAGCAGACTCTTGAAATTGGGCAGTGAGTGAAACTGCTCTAAGTCAGCACTTAGAGTGGGCATCTCCTCTCTGACCAAAGGAATACACTGTTAAATGTATGGGGAAACAACAGACAGCAAAAGAGATGGTCTGAAAAACCAGCAGCATATATACTTGTGTTGAAAAGCCTTGTGTTTACGTTAGAAGAACACCTTCACCTGGGTACCTGAACAAAAGAATGAGAATTTAAAAAAAAAACAGGGAAGCCTGCACAGGGTGCTAAGTAAACCTGAATAGAGCGCCCCCATCTTAAAGCTCATCTCCTGTATCAAATTTTTACATGGAGTATAGCAGACGCTAGAGGAAGGGGTGAAAAGGCTCGCAGCTCTGTGAAAGATAAGAGGAAATGCAGAACTGACAGCAAGTGGACACTCATGGGTCACCGGAGAAAGGGGAAAAAAATGCAACCCTGTGTGATTACAGTTAAGCGCAAATAAATATGTAGGAAAAGAACATTTTCTATTTCCTGCAAGAAATAAAGTTTGGGGGGAAATGGCCTATGCCAAATATTTTTCTCTGCTGGAGGCATCAGCAGGGTTCTGACAGGCACGTTAGGAAAACAGACCATACGTTTGTGCATACTCAACAGCCCCTATGGGAGACATAATTTTCTCAGGCTGCCGTTTGGGTTGTGTTTGGCACTTGAACTGTTTCATGGGCTTCGATAGCCTAGGATCTGTGTAGATGATGTTTTGTTCTGAGGGAAAAGAGTAGAAGCACATGACCAGAAGCTCTGATCAGCTTTTGAAAGACCCAGACCAGCAGAGCTCAACCAACAAAACTCCTTTGTAATGGAAATGCTATACCTAGGCATGAAATTAGAAAAGCAATGTGTACAAGCAGATTACAATAAGATTGAAGCCATCCCCAGTATTCCTGCCCCAGCAGAAAAGGATGCAAAGTTAAGATACCTTCAAGTAGTGAACTGTCTACCCAGTTTAGCTGCCCAAGCAATCAATGATGGATCTTTATGTGCAAGAGTGTTCAGTAGACCTAACATACAGATCTTCACAGGGAAACTGAAAGGTGCTAATTAATAGCCCCAGATAAACAGAATTAAGTGCAAAACTGGACATAGATCTTTACAGACCGGTGCTGACTGAGCTGAATTCTCTCTTTGCACTCTCAGTAGGGCTTATGACCCTACTGAAGCATAAAGATTAATGCTTATACAAAAAGCATTTGCTTTCCACTTTTTGTAAAGCACTTGTAGGCTCTCTACTTGAATGTTTCGTCTGGTTTCAATTACAGATAGTATTAGTCTTTACTTACAGTCTTAGCTGGGTGTAGCTTTGCTCTCCCCTGTCCCATTCCAGAGGAGCCTGAAGTGACACCTTTCTATCCTTACTGCTACTATTGCTGGGAAGTGAATGCGATAATAAGTCAGACTCTGTTTACACTCCAAATTGACCAGCTCTATTCATGTCAGCGGGGTTGCCCTGTTTGCAATGCAGTTTGAAACCCTCTGGTGCCCTGAACTCCAGAGAGGTAATGACTGTTATTCAGGGTTAACACACAAATCACTGGGCAGGCGGGAGATGTTGAAAAGTCATGCAAATTTTCTTTGTTCCCAGGAGACGCAGCATAAGTGGCCTCACAAGAGCTTAAGGAGGAGTTTCAAGGCTATCCTTGAACATGGGATGCTTCCTGGGGCATCACAAATGCCAAAGAAACTTCTTTAACTGTTTTGCTAATCACCACTGCTGTGGTGTGCAAAGGGGACACCAAAGGGTAGGGCCTCTGCCACGAAGGCAAACACTTCAGTAAGCTGAATACACTAAACAGCCCAAAAGAGTCAAGCTGCGCAGGCCAGGTCGGTGTGTAAGTAACGAGTCTCTGAAGATGTGTACACTGAGACAACACCTAGAGGGGCAGCATCTTTCTGTTTGACTCCACTCACTTTCTTAATTAGGCTTCTGTAATCATAGAATCATCATACAGCAACAGGAAAAAGCTGGCTCCCTTTGGAGAAATACCACTGGAGAGCCGATGTGGATAATGTGTTTTCCATCAAGGCCTACATAATAGTAGGAAGGGTGCCCCAACCATGAGTATATACCCACAAAACTTAGGGCAATGTACTAGGGGTCATTTGGCCTTTTCTAGAAAAGGTAAAAAGAATGAATTTACTTTGAGGACTGGACTGCACGTGCTGTTTTGCAGTCATGCACAGGGGATCTACCAGCACAGATGGGCAGGCCAGTGGAAGCAGCTACTGCCCTCCTCCACCAAAGCAGTTCGTTTTGACCCAAATATTCTAGGGAGAAATCCCAGACACAGTCTGGCCAGCAGGTCAGCAGGGAAGGTCTGTCTGGCAACACATACCCTCACGTGCCTTTGAGAAGGCACAGGAAGAAGGTAAACACTGAAAATGAAGAGTCTGCAGTGCACAGGCAGCTCCTGCAGCACGGAAAGCTGAGAGCAGGTTTTTCAGGATCATGACTTTGGACTAAGGTGCCTAAATTCTGTGCAAATTTCTCTTCAGACATCTGCTTGGATCTAGCCTTAAATCTCCCTTTATTCCTGTGGAGAACAGCAATACTTCCATGGTGTTTCACAGTGTCACTGTTAAACTCAGCAATCCCTCTTCAAGACCTAGGGGTGGAAGGGCCTGCACAAAAAAAGCTTTTATTTTATAACTGAAAGTAAAGTAAAAGAGGACATCAAATAACAGAGTCAGCCTGAAGGCGCTGAGAGGATTCACAGAGATGTAATATGCTTGAGAAGGGTAAATCTCAGGCACAACTGCAGCCGATCTTGGGCCCCTCACCTCAGCGGACACGGCTGCCTTGGTGCTGCGCAGCTATATGTGTTGTTCCTCGAGCGAGGTCTCTTGGCTCCAATTTCTCTGAGGTGCCTTTCTACATGGAAGCTAAAGATCATTAAAATCTTCCAGAGGACAACCATGAGATCCAGCCAACATTCCTCCCTTCAATAAATAAAACAGTTTCTAGCATAGGCGGCTCTGTGAATTACTGCAGAGCACATAATAGTCCCTGTATTTGCCTAGACAATCACTGCGCTCCCCAGATCTAACTCATTACTGTGCTTAGCGAAGCGCTTTGAACTGCCTCAAGCATGAAAAGCACCATATAAGAACAAATTTTATTCTCATAAAAAGGTATTAAGGCAAGTTAGAGGCACTATTGACGCACATGATATGTTATAATTGGCAAATGTTCACAAAGGCAAAATCCAGCTTTGTGCATCAAGCTGGAGGGTACCTGTGTGCACACTGAGCCTGTCTGAGTGCATCCTCTCCTCTGCCCTACAGCGCTCCCAGCTCCCACAGACAAGCTGGCTGTTTGAGAGCCGCGACTTCCTAAACACAGCCCTTTCGCTTAGGATGAGAAGCAGAACTCTGCTTGACCTGATTTTAAAGGGAGACATGAACCCCGCTGGCTAGTATCTGCCATTATCCAGCTGCACCTCAGTCTCTCCTGACCCAGGACTTCCCCACAATCGTTTCGGTCACCATCACAACACAACCCGACACCCCCGAGGATCACAACTGCATCCCTGCACCTGAACTGAAGCATGTGCCACCCTTTCCACAGCTGCCAACTCCGCTCAGCTGTGACCTGCAGCACCCTCTGTTGTTCCCTTCCTGGAGTTCACCCAGCTCGCCCTCCCTACCAGGACTATTCCTTTCCCATTTCATTTACCATCTTCTGGAAAGCTACCAGGGCACCACGGTTATGCCACGGTCCTGGTCTGGACTCTCATTCCCTGCTTGCTGGTCTTGCCAAATTTGTTTATTTCCAAAATATTATCTGTCAAACGGAGGGACACTGTAGGTATAGAACTGAGACAGCTGAAGTCCTTAGTAGGAATAGGTAGAACTCAAATAGCGTCTAGTGATCCAGAAGTGCTGGAAAATAAATAATATTTGGAAGTGTCAGGTCATTCATCTACACGAAAGGCTTTATATCAGTGCCGTGCTTAAGGATGTTATCAGAGAAGCCAGGAATGTTCTTGGGGTTGGAGGGTAGTGGGCAGAACATTTTTTGCAGGCCCACACAAAAATGTTGGCTTGTCCCAAGCCAATGTCATGTCCCAGAGGGACATCAGAGTCAGCACTTTCACTGCTGTAATTACCAGCAACCAAGATAAATACATTAAATATTAATGGGAATATTGAGAAATAACAAAAACTAATACAGAAACCACAATGGTATGTGGTTGCAGGCACATGCGCATGCACGTGTGTGCAGTCTGTCCAATGGACTCGTGATCATCCAAGATCCTGGCCCACAAGCTACACTCAATCCCTGAAACTTTCCACTGTCTTGAATTCCTTCTGTACAAAGGAAGTCTTGTGGCCCACGTTAAAGCTCTAACAGCTTCATTTTGGCTAGAAAGCACACTACTTTTCAGGAGCTCAGTTTCTGTTCTGGACTATCGGGTATTTGGAAAGCTGCAGAGATTGCGCAATCATTCTGGGAGAGAAAACTGTCCCCCCCATCATACACAGAATGTATGCATGTTTGTGCCCACACACCTGCCTTCCAGACTCATGGTCCATCATGCAGCCTTGAGTCTTAAAGGCAAGAGCAGGTGATGGAAAGAATGAGCGGAAACCTCTGAAAACCTGATGTGCTCAAGGCCTCCTATACTGGGACTGAGGAAGGGGAAAAGCACACGCATTGGCAGCTTCTCCAAAGGCTGCACACCGAGATCCCCAATCACTTCTTATTCCAGCACTCAGGAATTCAGGGTAGTCAGAGCCTCAGGATTTAACTTGCAATGAACCTACACATAAATGATCCGCACATAAGGGGAGGTCACCAGGACCTGCAAGAACCTGACTATGAGGTGCAACACGGGGCCCACTGTGGCAGCTGTGTCAAGGGTGAACGTTTCTGGAGAAAGGGTCTGGTGTGTGCAGTATCTCTGTGGTCGAGCATACAGGAAACACTGCTTGAGAGCCTTCGCTTCAAGTGTGCACTAAAAGGTTTTTTGTATTTCTCAATCTGGTTACATTTTCTTGGCTGCCCTCCACTCTGCCCACAAAGTGCTGCTGGAAAAGGAGGAAACTCTTATTTGCATGCACAAAGACTGGGAGTTTTCTTCCTCCACGCAATGATGAACTATTCAATGGGCGTTTAATCCAACAGGTCCCTTACTGTGAGTCCAGTGGCCTGTTTGTCCTCTCCACTGCTTTAGCTGAGCATGAATTCAGTGGAGTGAGCTTGGTGTTAGTAAGTAGGGAGAGACCTGGACTAGTGAAGTGCTTACATAGCTTCATTTTCAGATCTTCTCTGATGGGAGAAATTCAGAACCAAAGATGTTCCACCAAACCTATTCATCCAATTACTGGAGCACTTTGAAAATGTGATATGGATCAGTCTAACACCCCAAGCTTCCCCTAGAACAGAATGTGAGTGTGCAGACACTGCACTTTCGGGAAGCATCAAGAACCAGACAGATTAGCTTTGTGGCTTTTGTTAGTTGGTTCTGACTTGCTTTTGACTACTTGCCTGCTCACTATTAACACCCCATGGTGCAGTTGTGTTTGACATCCCTATAACAAACCCTGATTTATATGGCCTCACACAATTCCTCCTCCTTTGTGTGGCCTTGAGAACAGCATAACAGGCATACTAAAATGGAATCCATTTAAATCAGTCACTACTAAAGGAGCAGACATCTTCAAAGAGCATTATCTTTGTGGATCAAACTTCACCCTTCCTGAATAATCAGGGTTTTTTAATGAAATGTAGCTTTTGGGGTTTGGCAGAAGCAGACAAATACTTACTCCAGTGAGTAAACTTAAAAAAAAGGTGAAAGCGTGATGGAGATTCAGAGAGCTACAGAATAAAAGAGAGAAAGAATCCAGAGAAAAATCAAATGTGCTACATTCATCACTCAATCATTCAATTACAAGTACTTGAGCAGCTGTCCAGTGAAAGGAATTCAAGCTCCCTACTTTACAGTATGTCTCTGAACATCTCTGATGCTTTCCCACGTGGCAATGCAGCAGATGAGCTATACTCCTTTCTATACCCATTGCCCGTAGAAAATCTGCAAACCATTGTCATTGATGCTCACTAATTTAGGATCCATGTCATAACATACCCTGCTTCCAAAGCATGTCCGCTACTTAACGCATTGCTTGCTTTAGGAATGTGGTTTTTCGTTGGTACGATGTGAACACTACGATTATGTGCTACATGTGCCAAATAGGCAGGGCTGGGTGGGGAAAAGGAAGGGAGGCTTCAGCTCAGAAATGAGAGTACCTATTTTTGGCTCCCGAAGCCAAGCTGTGCTGCTCCCACTCTGTTCTTATGATCCAAGACTTATCATTCTAGATGTCACCAATCCCAGGCAGTCACGACAGTTTGGGGTGCTGGGCTTCAGCATCTTGGGGGAGGGAAGATAAGCAGCAATTTTTCTGAAGTCCGTGGCAGAAACAATCTGTATCATGGTGACTGTTATTTTATTATTAATATTTAGATGAGGTTATTTTTCAGTCTGAACATATCATTACAACACAGGAGATGATACGTACCTGGCTCTTCCCTCTCTGACAACCCTCCACCAGAATGCAGCAGGACATCCCTTTCTCTGAAACATCCTACATGAAAACCTGTTGGGCAAACACGGTGATTTTCTAAGATCTGGTTAAGCATGTTGCAGGACCAAATGCCCTCTTGCTCCCTGCTGCCTGGGACACATAGAGTACGGTCTAACTGGAGCAAATTCATGTCCCAAGCCTCTTTTACATAACTACAGTGTTTACTGTGGGTTGCACAGTATTTTCACAGCACTCCAAGTGCTACAGTCTCCACTTCCCTTAGAGATCTGGCCCACAAGCAGTTTACCACACATCTGCTTTGCGGTAAGAGCCCTCTACATGCTTTTAACCTGCAACCAGTGTAAGAGAGGATTAGCTTAGCCCTCCCTCGACAGCCCCCCAGTGACAACTTATTCACGCACTAGAATCCTCAGACAGTGCAAGCCAAAGTCTCTGCTCACATCACCTGCTGTAGCCACCCTCGGGAGGTTGTCGCAGCCTCCCCTCTTCATGGCTTTGCAGGGAGGCAGTGCAGGGCAGCCCTGTCAAGGAGACAGTCCAAATCCTCTCTTGAAACTCAACACTCAACCTGGGCACCTCTCTTCATGGCTGAAGGCGCTCCCCACAGCCACATCACCTTCTCGCTCCTGCCACCAGCAGCCTGTTCCTCACCTGGCACCATCCACTCAGTCTTGCTCATACAACTGTTTGTGGAGTGGTGAGACAAATTCAACTAGGAAACCATTTAGCATGCGGCTCCACAGCTATCTGCACAGACAGGGAAGACAAAGCGAGGGGTGAAGAAGAGCAGCTTACCTTGGCCCTGCTGCCAGAAGAAGCTGCTGCAGAACACAGCCTGACTTGGGCATCTCTGATGGGCAGCACCTAGCACAGCCGGAGCCATGCCAGCACTCTTCAGGAAAGCAGGGAACCAAAGCGCAGTCTCGTAGGTCTCCAGCTCACCTACCTGCAGGAACATCTTTTCTTTCTTCAGCTGCTTTTCTTCATTACATTATCCTGCAGTACACTGCTATCAAGTAATTAGAAACACATACATAAGAGTTTCTCAAAACACTGGAGCATTTATCTTTAGAAATGTAACAGCGAAAGAAAATGACACCATGTAGACACCATAAAAAGAAAGAGTTCACTATATTTAAAAAAAAAAAAAGTTACATTCTTGATCAAGGAACAAACCACTATGAATAATCACGATTACATTTTTCAGCCATGTAACTCTTTTTTTATTTCCCAAAGATCTGAAGAATATGAACGGACATCTGAATCCTTTACGTGAGAATAGCTTAAACTGGCGGTGAGAGAAAATACGCAGCCGCATATTGATCTGTAAAGACAGAGCGAGTTCAAACCTGAGTTAACGGTCCCTGATCTTGGATGGGGGTTGGCAGAGCTCACCTCCTCTCAGGACCAGCCCCATCCTCGGTTACTGCCAACCGTACAGCCTGTGAGTGCTGCAGCTCAATTCTTTTAAGCAAAGGTTGGCTGAAGGAGCACAGCACCATTTTATTTAATCACAGTGGAGTTTTGGTATCCACAGGAAAAAATCCTGGAGCTGGAGCGTATTTTCATGATCAGTGACTACAGAGCGGTATAAAATGTCTGCACTGCTTCTTTCCATTTCAGCCTGTGCCTTTGAAGTCATGGTAACAGCTTTTGGATTCAAATCCTCTGATGAGACTCCTTGATTTATTAGGTGAAACATCTGGAAAAAATGAAGACTTGTGGCAGTGTAAATCCTCCAGAAGGAGCGGAGAGAGGTTTCATCTGAACAGTACTCCTGTCAAAAAGCAAGGAAACCTGAGCCCTGGTGACTAGCTTAAGGTTGCTCCGAGGCTGAAAAGCTCTGGCTCAGAATGGGCCTGTTCACGTTTCACCCACTGGCCCAGAAACCAGCATGCAGACTTGGCGGAGGCTGCGAGCAGAGAGAGGAATGTACATCAGCTAACAGCCCTCGGTGCTGGGACCATGCCATAGCTAACTAAATGATTTTCATACGCTCTTGCAGCTTGAACGTCGGTAGCAATTCTGCCCTTGACATTAATAAGGTAGCTCCTGTTATAAATCACTGCATACTGTGGGAGCAGTATGAAATCTAAAATACCTGCCTCTCTCCCGCAAAGAAAAAGGCAACAGCGAAATACAGATGGGCCAGAAATACATAGTTCAGGTCACCTACGCTGCATTGCTGTGATGAAGAGGGGTGTCAGGGTGACTTTTCCATTCCCCAGTTACAACAGTCCATGCGAGTAAAGGAATGTTGGCTTTGGCAGGAGAACAAAACTACCAGCCTTGGGTAGCGCTGATTTGAAAGGAATAAAACCTGTACAGGTAACAAACAAGGCAACAGGCATTTTATGAAGTGGATTTCTTCTTTTATTTGGAATCAGCCCTGAAGTAAGGCAAAAAAAAGAGAGGAGAAAGGGAACAGCAGGAACAGCTTGCTGTGCTTTAGACTTACGGCTAACGGCTTCTTCTATGAAATGTGTGTGCGGGGGCACACGTGTGTGAGCATGTGCATGTGCATCTGTGTGTATCTGTGTAAGAAATTTGTTAGATGAGGGCAAAACTAGAAATCGTGGAGGTGCTTGACTCAGAATTATTTACTCTCTCTGCCTCCTCCATACAACAACCCATGTTCCAAATTTCAGAGCTCACGCTCTGGGGAAAATCCCCGGAGAGCCATCTTTTGACAGTTATTTTCCCATCTAAATCCCCCTTCCAGCAATTTGAATAATACAGTTCAAACACTATCCCGAGTGCCAATGATGTTCTTTTTGGAGGGGGCGTAGGACCAGCAGAGGAGGGGGAGTTTGGGGAGTATTTTTTTAATCAGATAAATTATTGCTGGGAAACCAGCCACTTCTCTCCATTCAATTTATACTCTATGGGGAATCCATCTAATACCCCTTCTCTTAGTGTGAAGCAGGACCAGCGAGATGCTGTATCAAACCAGGGAGGAACAGAAAAGATGGGATGGAGTGCAGGGAACAGGCAAACAACTGGAGGAAGGGGCTACGCAAAAGCCGGTGGACAAGAAGAAAAGCCAAAGAGACATGTATGCACCTCCTCAGACAAGGGAGGAAAGGAGAAAATGGTTTTGCTCATTTCTCTGCTGGCAAATTGGAGCAGGCTCAAGCGTGCGCAGTGTGGGCTGGGAGTGGGATGAGATGGCTCTGAGCTTCAGGGCTGACGTAAGGAGCTTTTCACCTGCAGGGAGGTGGCGCAGCTCCAGGCAGGTCCGTAGCTGTGCAGGATGCAGGTTCCTATCAGGCACTGCTTGAGTTTGCAAAAATGAGTGTAGTGATTTCACACCGGTTCCCAGTGGAACTGGGAACGTGCCAGTTCACCTCACCACTGTAATTGGAACTGGTTAATGCTTTGCTGGCCGGCTGAGAGAAGCCAAGGACTGGGAACAGAGACAGCTCCCAGCACATCGGGTTTCAGACATGCTTGCAGGGCAGCATGTCTGGGAAGCTTGCCTTGCTGTCTGGGCATACCTTTTATTCTTGTTTGTATTACTCGAACACCTAAGGCCCCAAGGAAGACAAGGCTCCATTGTGCTGAGGTGTTGTATGTACACGCAGCGAGAGACAGGCTGTGTCCTGAAGAGCTTCTAGGCTAAACAGGGAGACAATTAGAGGTGGGGAGTGGAAACAGGTGCACAGAGAAGGGAAATGATTTCCCCGAGCTTGCCGAGTGAGTCAGTGTCCAAACCAAAACCAGACCCCGGTGCCTGATACCAGGCCACAGCACTTGCTTCTCTTTCATGTGCTAACACCAATTTAGTCCATAGGCTTTCTACTCTAGCACTTCTCAGCGACTATAAATGCATACAGAGTTTTTAAAGAATTACAGGGTAATGGCACCTGAATGGGTGTCACGGCACACTTTTCTGGCCTTTTATTCTTCTATAGAAGGAAGAATGAAAAGCTTTAGTGGGAGAGTTGGCGGTAAGCTCAGGAGACAGGGAGACTTCTGAGGAAGATTTCCCAGATTCTGGGAGTGACTACAGTACAAATAATCGTGGAAAATAAAGGAACTGACTCAGCAGGAGGCAAAGGGGAACAAGTGGAAGAGTAACTCTGCTCTGGAAAGCTGCAAGGAGAATATGACACACAAAGCAGAAAAGAGAAATAAGGCAAAAAAAATTTCAGACGTGTATAGTCTGCATTTCGGATAGCTTCCTTCTGACAGCCTGACTGTCAAAAAACTGCTGAGCACCCGTTCTCAGGAAATCAGGCCTTATGCAGAGTCCAGTTATTTTTGGCCCCAAACAAACAAAAGAGACTCTTAATTCAGAGCTCATTTCCATCTGCCATAACAGACAACGGGCTTTTGCCAGTCCCCTCTGATTTTCCGTCTTCAAATCTAAGCTATGTGAAGGTGTCGTTCCTGATACTACAGCTTCCTTTCCCAGGCAAAATTAATGCTTAAAGCAACACAGATCTGAACACATAATTAAAACCCCCTCTGGCCCACCTACCAAATAAACTTATTTTCAGACTTCAGTTAACCTCTGAGGTTATTACTTGGAATTACAGATCTCCCTAGAAATGCCAGAACTGCTTGTGCCAGGATGAAGTGAGCCCACTTGTTCTGCAAGTGTCAGGTGATAGGGATCATCTTAACCTCTAGTGGTTCTCGTCCAGCTGAGACATTCTCAGGAAAAAAAATAATAACTTTTTGGCATTTTCTCCCTCTTTTCTAGGAAATGGAGAAAGTGCTATTTCTTCCTCCTCAGATATTTGTTTCTTGTATTTTGAGTCCCCAAACAGATGTACTTTATTAAAGCACTGCCCATTTCAGAGGCTTTATCTGAGACTGGATGAACTCTGCTGGTAGGTATATTCAAGCTGCCTTGTGCATTTAGTTGTCCCTAAATGTCTTTTTGGGAATCTGTTCCAGATTCTAATCATTTTACATTAAGACTCAGGGACTCAGTAATCTCTCCCCTCCCAATTCCCAAGAAAAAGAAACACCAACTCTGCAACCCTAGATCAAGCACAAACCTCTATAAAATCTCAGCCTGGAACCATCTTTCATAAGTCTGTTTTCTCCATGACTCTTGCACTTCACAGGACCTGCAGTAGTCTCCGTGTCCGAGGAAAGAAAACACATCACATGAATCAGGACCTCTTCTTGACAGGAACAAGGTGGAGGGGCTGCTCTTTGCCAGCAGGTACACATTAAATTGCTGTTTAAGCCTGGGGACTCACTGGGCTGTGGGAGTTTTGGGCTGCTCCATTTTTCCACATCATTGGTTATCATCTGTCATTTCTTTTACACCTGATACCATGTGGTTTATAGAAATCTCTCTGGGCTCAATAAACTATGGAAGTGAGCCTCCTTATTCTGTTTTCGTTCTTCTCCTGCCCCTCTTCATTCATTTCCTGGCTCTAAAGCTATGCAACCAAATCCCCCTGGGTTCACTGCTAAGCAAAGGATGGCTAGAAATGACAGGAAAAAGGGTCCTGCCCAAGCATGAAAGAAAAGTAAGGAGGAGTCCCCAGCCCTCTAATGGGGGAAGACACCTGCCTGCTTGCTTCACTCTTAGGCTCTATTACACAGAGGGTAAGGAAAGGACAAGAACAAACAGAATTTATATAGCCAGCGATCTGTGTCCCTTCAAGAAACAGTTCACGTACTCCTTCTTGGGGGCAGCTAGATGGACTCAGAGGTTTGTCAACACCCAGCCAGAACGCCCTGACAGGTTATGTCAGCATTAGGCTTTTCTTCCCATTGCCCTTGCGACTGTCCCCTTGGTGCACCTGCAGGAGCAGACACGGCAGGACAGACAGACCAGCTACCCACACTTCACACACAAGGCTGATGCACCCTGGTTCTCTTCACTGTCACTCCGCTAATGGAACACGTGCAGCAACAAGCGGATCCCTGAGAAGCTGAAGTACCCAAGCCGGATTATTAGGGAATTAGATCCCACAGATCATCTTCCCCCCTGCCCTTCCCTGCCACGTTCCTGCTCACTTCCATGTCCTGTACGTGCTTGGCTGGACGAAGGGCAGCGCACACTACATCGGAGCAGCACGTGTGCTGCCTGGCCAGCTGGCTGCCGCTGCTTCTCCAAACAGATGCGTGGCTGAGTCTTCTTCCACCACTGGGGACTCTACTTTGGGTTTCTTTTTCCTCCATCCAGCTGCAAACCTTCAGGTAACTTGTGGGAATTTTGTTATCAGTGAAGTTACTCACAACTCTGATTGACTGACAGTTTCAGAAGTAATTCAAGGGGAGGCAGGAATGACAGAAAGTCGGATACTTTAGAAACCCAGACTAAAATGCTAGTGGAAAAAGGCTGCTGGAAGTCTTGTTTTCATCACCCAAAAAATTCCCTGATGCTGGAAAACGTACCCCCCTTTCCCATATTCTCCAATTTGCTACAAGTTCTAACATGAACAGCTTCTGCTGGGAATAGCTGACTGCGCCAGAATGTGATAGTTGCTGTTCCTATGCTGTCCTCCCCTCCCCAGATTATCACATTTCAGACCAGAAAAGGAAAGTTGCTCAGTGTTTACTAACCATTCTGCTCCTTTCCACTACACAAAGACCTCTGTGGGAGAGCCAGATCTCTGCTGTTTACAAGCCCATCTGCTTCTGTTGCTTTTCTTCACCTGAAGTTAGAACGCTGTGTTCAGGATATTGCTCACGGTTGTGCTGGGAACTGCAAAGAGCAGATGAGGATTTCAGGTGGTAAGCAAGCAGCATAAAGAGAAGAATACAAACCTGTTCTCACCTAAATAGCCCTAAAAATAATTAAAAAAAAAAAAAACACAAACAAGATGAAAGAGGAAATTCCAAAAAGCCAACAATGGTTTCAGCAGCACAATCATTCCAAGGAGAGTTTTTCCCATATTTTTATGAGAATTTGAACATTTAGAACCAGAAGCGAAAAAAACCAAGCACTCCAATGACTGTTTCCCTGAAATTACACTGATCCCTCTGGTCTCGGCATTTTAAAGTCTCTATAGGTAGAGCTACAAGACTCTACTTTGCCCAAACCTGTACTGCTGCTGTGAGCTGTTTAGTCGAGACTTCTCCATGTAGTTTAACTCAAGGCCACATGTTTCCAGGAGTAAGGGGGGACCCTTGGGAGTCAGAAAGAGGTTGGAAACGTCTGTCTGCCCCTAATGGCTTCAGTGGGGTGCCCAGAGACTAACCCCAAAACCAGAGCTGCTGTCCTTACAGCCTGAGCCTGCAAGCATGGCTGCAGGAGGGACCAGAGGGGGCTCTCCAGAGCCTTATGCATTTAAACACTCTCTGTAGCCCAGTATGCTGCTAGTCAGCTAAGCACACCGTGCGACATGCCTGGGCAGGCTGCTGCAGTCATCCACAGGCTCTGTGAGAGGCAGCTGCACAGAAGGGAGGCAGACAGGTTGAGGAGCACACTGTGCTCACAGACACTGGTGTAGATGGAGTGAATACCTATGAGACCCATGTCTCCGTTGTGCCACAGCCACTGTGCGTGGCTCAGCTGGTGAAAAGGGGCTGCACTGCTCTGTCTGGGAGTGGCTCAGCCGATGGGGATCAGCAGACTGCGGCAGTCACTCTTTGCTCCCAGCTGCAGGCTTCCAGTCCACAGTGTTGGTGCCTGGCTTGGAAGAGAAAACAGAAATTGTTGCTGCTCCTGGCCCTTCTGAGAGTTAGTGAAAATTAGAAGAGCCCAAACAGAGGAGGTGAACTGCCCCTGACCAGATCACATCAGAAAACGCAGGTGGCTGAAGTATCTTTGCTCCGGCCCTTGCTGTGTTTTACACCTAGAGTTGCTCATTCAGGCCAAGAACTGGCTAAAGGAAGGAAGCAGCAGCAGCATTTGGGATGGTCTCTGTGCTGTGCCATTAGCTTTAGGAGGGTCAGCCTGCCCACAGAGACTTTTGCTATTCTGTGTGGCAGAGCTGATGTGGCATTTTACAGAACAAACATACACTGGAAGCTCACACTTTGTGTATGGACCAAGACTGAGGAGTAAGTACTGGAAGGAGGAGAGAACGCAAGATCTCAGGGAGGAATAGTCCACTACAGGTTCCTTCTAACTGTCCCTCTGTACCATCGGATCACAGTTTATCTGCTGCACCAGTTCAGGGCCGGAAATTTGCCTGATTTAGAGAGGAACGTGATGTCCCAGTTGGCAGCTTCCTGGCCCCGCCCTACCAGCTCAGCACAACCTGCACACATCACGTCCCAAGTCTTGAGGCTATTGAGAAAGGAGGCTGCAAGCTCCCGGGAAGGGAGGAGCTTGCCAAGGCAGCCACTCTGCTTGGATGTGCAACCTGCGGAGAACATTTCCTTGCCTCTGCAACACCAATATTCCTTCCCCAGAAGATGAGTGGGCTTGGACTACTTCTTTTTGAGGACTTCACGGTAACTGAGCCCAGTGCAGAGGGAGATCTGAAGACCCCAATGGTACTCAATGGTACTGAATCAAATGCTGGATCACCTTCCCATTGCTTACATCTGTGGATAAAGGGCACCTGCACCTCTGAGAACTGCAAGTGGTTTGTTCCCAATCTCCAGCACAGCTCAGCTCTTCAGTGGGCACTAAAGCAAACTGCTTGATTTACAAAGACACTCACATTGGTGCTAGCAAGGTGCTGGAATGTTCTGAAAATGTAATGCTAAGGAGGTGAGGGGAGAGAGACTGAAATTACACTTTGCAAAAAGTTCCTGTCTCATTCACTCCCAAGGAATCTTCTCTCTCAGCCTAACTGTTCCTTGGAATAGCTATGTATAACAGCCAGGCAGAAAACAATGCCTTTAGCAATGCTGCAACTCTCAGGGCCTGGATCAGGACCTCTCAAGCACACATGCTCTTCATTAATGCTAATCCAGGAGCAGAAATGATCCGAGAGCAAAACCTCAGAGAGGATTAAGTACACAGATACTGCCTCATCAAGCTGTGATGCAGGGAGGGATCCAACCTGAACATCCTCCAAAACACGCAGTCAGATCTGGTTGCTCTGGTTTGGACCTGACTCTGGCAAGACGGAAAGCAATTCAGCAAGACGTTGAAAGAGAGGAGCACAAAGAAAGGGAAAACAGTCCACTCCCTCTTCCCCCCCAAAAAGCAGCGTTTCACTTCTGGGGCTGTGAGTGTGCACAATAAACTTGCCTCCCTTCCCTCACTCCGGGTTACATTGTTCGCTTTCCTGCAAATTGTTTCCACATTCTGTATAAATAACCCCAGTGCCAGCGAGGGGGAGGGGGAGAGCGCAGGGGCGCACAGGGAAGGGGTGGGAGGAAATCAAATGTCTTTGTTACTTTTGAAAAAGAAGGTGGAGGATGCCGAGAAGCAGTTGGGAGCTGGAGCCTTGGCAGACCGAGCAGAGAGTTGCCATCAAGCTTGCGTTCAGACCTGGAGCAAGAAGAGTAAACAAGGGGGAGATTATATATAATTATAGACAATCACGTTGCCAGGGATAAACAGGAATCAAAAGCATGGAGGCACTGAAGTCTGGCACGTCCCCAAGCACAGAACAGAAGCCAGCCAGTGAGAGGCAATGTGGCTGGAAGGCGCTTCCCTTTGGGCCTGTTTTCAGTTAGCTCAGGGGCTGGGGTTTTTTTCCTCTCTTTTTGGCTTGAGGCATTCCCCCATAAAGAGAGGAGCCCGTCCAATGGGAAACAGAAGCCAAACTGAAGTCAGCAGAATCCTTGTCTGCAACATTAATAGATTACTCTGTGAGAAACGTCAGAAACATTTGGAAAAGATACAGCCCGCTTAGGTCAGCAAAAACAACAGGAATTTCTGAACAAAAATGGCTTTCGAAACACTCCAGAAGCTGTGCCTGCGTGTCCTGCGGGCAGATTCTCCTTGCCAGGATGGAAAGGGTGAGCTACAGCTAAGGGTGGCATGTAGGTCCTGCTCACAGCTCCCATGGCTCCAGGGTTCGAGACAAAAAGGTGTCGGGGCCCCTCAGCCGCCTTACCTGTCCCCGGCGCGCACGGCACTAAGCCTGTCTGGAAGAGCCGTCCGTTTGGCGTAGCCCGCTCCTCGATTTGCTGCAAATCAAAGGCGAAAGGATGAGCCATCAGCCTGTATCACGGGACACCCCTGCGCTCCCTCCTGCCTGCCTCTGCATCTGCAGAGGGAATAAGCAGGAACCCGAGCGTGATGGGATCCTCCCTCCGCCACCTGCCTGCTCGGCGGCGGGCGCGAAGGGGAGGCATTGGAGGCCTTGCCACACAGTGGGACAGCAACCCCCATCACCACCTGCCCACCTTTGCCGGGGAGCAGCAGGGGCAAGCAATGGGGTGCCCCACTTGTTCTGCCTCGCTGCCAGAATCGCACCCCCCCGGCACACTAGCCGCAGCTTTGCTTTTGCAGATCCTGCGAGAGGGAAGAAAAAAGACTCTGTAGGCGGTGGCAATCGCTCTGGCCATAGTCAAACGAGCAGGCTCCGATGCTACAAGTGCTGCAGCCGAGACTGGGGATGCTGACCTGCCTCCCCGAGTGCTTAGCAGTGCCATGCAAAGGGGTGAGGAGGGGGAAATGATGAAGAAACAAAGCCGAGAAGCACAACTAAAACAAAGGCAGATGGCTCATAAGGGTTGTGGTTTGTTGGTTTTTTTTTTTTTAAGAAAGACTTGGGGGGATATAAAAAAGAAAAAGAAAAGAAGACTCGTTCGTCATTCTTTTGCTTTCCTTGAGGGCTCTGGAGAGTTAGAGGGAAGGCGACATCATGACGAACAAAGGACGGCAACCTCGGACGGTGACAGAAGGAGGATTGTTTAGCAAGGCAGGGTAAAAAGCTCTCTCCCAGGCACTATTTTAAATCCAAATAGGTTACAGCCCGCTGAATTCTTAAGCCATTTTCCTGATCTCTCAGCTGTTCTTCATTGAGAATGCAAGCAGATATTTCCAAGCAAAAAAGCAGAGAGGAATAATAAATATATATATGAAACAACCAAACCTGTGTTTAGAATCTGCGTACAGCACAGGAAGCAAGGCATGCTCACAGGCTCTTCCACCTCCTCCCTTTCAGTACAGGTGCTCTAAATGTCTTTTCTCCTAAGGAAAGAAAATGGATTTTTAAAGGAAAATGACATTTACTCTATGAGAACAGTGTCACAGTTTGGTGAATGCTATTAGCTGGCTATCTTGGTATAGTACTTTGTGTATATTCTGTGAATTCATCATTGTGGGCATTTTCCCTCCAGGATTTCTTATACTGACAAATCCTTTACCAGTGGTGGGTACCTGTGTGTGTGCATATATGCATGTGCAGAAGTGCAAGATCTCTCTACTGGCCATGTAGAAACTGTTTGGATATCAGGGGTGAGGTCGGTCTAAGCATAAAACAGGAGTCATGTTCATCTCAAAACTGTTGGAAATAGATCAGAAAGAGCAGAGGGAATGGAATTGGAAAAACAACAGCAATGGGTTAAAAAAGGCATTTGGGGTCCAAGTCTTATCTGGTATAAATTTACATTGACTATGTGAGGTAATATTTAAGCAATCTACTCCCACGCCAAGTTACAGCAGCTACTTCCAAATATCCCAGATGTTAGTGTACAGAACCAAGAATAAAAACAAGATAACAGAACAATATAAAAAATAAGCCAACCGTGTCTTTTAAACATGTGCCCATGTGCCACGCTGGACAGAAACAGTGTCAGAAGTTTAGCAATATGGTGAGAGAGTACAAGTGAGCCAGACTGACAGATCTGGGCAGATTATATCCACTTTACTTTCTATTTCATTTATATGTGACCAAGAAGGGAGAAGGATACAGAGCTCTTGTCCCGATGTTCTGTCAAAAATGAAATGAGGTTACTGGTCTCCTGCAAGCGCAGATGAACATCAATCACAAAACCCTCATAAAGGTATTCAACGGAGTCCCTCAGTGTTATTAGAAAGCAAGAATTAAAAGTTTATCAAGATGGAAAGAACAGATCCTCAAGGGAGAATGGATTTCATAAGCAATCAGCAAATCCTTCTCCAGGCACCTCAGTGTGACTTGCAAGGCAGTGAGAAAATCAAGAGAGCTACTACCTAAAGAGAAACATACAGTGAGTGTTCCCAGCAGGCATCTTAGAAAAAGCCCTTGGTGGGATAAAGTGTCAATCCTTTCTCGCCTCTTCCTGCTTTCCTGAAGCAAAAGGGAAAAAAGACAGGGGGAGGGGGGGAACAGTATGATGTTTGCATTACTGCTTATTTTTGCCTTGCAAAACATATTTGTATGTGCTGGAGGAAAGGTTTCCATTGGCTTGTCACAAAATCTCTGCTGTCGGGTATGTTAGTTGGCCATCTCGGCTTAGGACAGGCTCAAGGCAGGAATATCAGACTGACACATCAGGACAGAGGTGCATCCCCAGAGCTCTCCAGGGATCCATGACTGGAACAGCAGCTGCTGAAGGTCGGCAGAGGTGAAACTCAACTGCATTTCACTTCTGGTAATCCCATTTTGGATATTGGAACTTGGCCATGGGGAATGAAAACATGACCGAAGCATTTCTTTATTCCAAGTCTGCCTGGCTGCCGAAGCAATGCTTTGGAGCGCTGGCCTGCAAGTCCCACTTCTGGCAAAGCCAACAATTGAAGGGACACAGAGTAATGAGATTTTTCCCCCAGCTCATTGCTGGTGGTGCTGGAAATCCTTGTGTTCCCAGCCCTAGAGACCACTATCATTTCTTAAAATGTCCAAGTGCATCAGCAACTGCACAGAGGCAGTTGAGAGAGAGGGAGAACTTCTCACAGGTCAGAGTTAAGACCACTGGCTAGAGGGAGACTTGGGGGAAGAGCTGCACCCATCATCAACTACACCCTTAACCACCAGGACCTCTCTTAAAGTCGCCATCTCCCTGCTTAGATGCTCAGGAGGCAGATGTATAAAAATGCCGCAAAGAAAATGTGCTTCCCCCTTCACTGTTCCTCACACCTCTGATGTTGCTGTCATCCCTTACGCATCCACTTTTGAAAGAAATATTTCCATTGCTTATGAAATAACTCACAGCATTGACGGAGACGGATGAGAGCAGCCCTCCAGGCCAGAACTGCTGGGCACAGGCACCTTCCAATATGCTGCCTGTAATGAATGCAGCAGGGGGAATGCAACATTTTGTTTAATGGAAAAAAACCCCGCTTCAAGCTTCTGAAGGGCTATTATAAGCTGTGGCACGATGAAACTCAAGACATAAGCCTCTTTATATTTAATAATACATGTTATAGATTTTTTCCTGTGGAAAAACTTCTATAAACACCCTTTTTTGTTTAAATCTTTTTGTTGCAAATATTGATTATTCATTGAAAATCTAAACCCCAAAGATTTGACCAAATGATTTTACAAAAAGTTCAGATTTCTGCAACAAAACAGACATCTCCAAAAAGTAACAACCATTTTGCTGTACAGTGATTGTTCCAGAAAAGCAACTCTGATTGTAAGTTTTTAATTAGCCCAATCAAATGTGTATGCACATGTCCATAACGGCACTTCAGATGAAAACCATTTATCCCCTAAAACAAAAATACATCTAAAATAGAAGCTACAGAAAAGCAGCAAGCAAAAGTATTCTGATTCTAGCATATAATAACAGCCTATTAATAAGGTCAATTTATCTCATCCTGCCACACCAGGATTCCCAAACTGTCCAGAAAAAAGCCTCCCACAACACCACACTTCAAGAGCTGTGACATCCAAGCCGTGTCTGCTGAAGAGGTGCCACTCCCCGAGTTTATTATTAAATTGCTTTCTCTAAGAGAAGATATGCCAGTTAATCTGACTCAAACATGTATTTTTATAACTGATGCAACATAAAGGTATCATCATTTAAAACAAGTATTTATACATCACATTCTTTAAAATATCAAATCACCTCCTGAACACTGGCTATACTGCATGTCTTTTATTCTCCAAATTGGAGGGAGGCTGGGAAGGGAGGTGAAGCAGCCACCAGAAGAAGGGGATTGAGATGCATACGAGACAGAAGGAAGGCAAAGAGAAAGAAGGAAGGTCAATTAACGATCTGATCCTGGTGAGAAAACAAGTACAAATGTGGTCCCTAAAGTTAACACCGTCGGTTGCAGCAAGAAGCCTGATCGATAGATGTTAGCGATGGTGTGGGGAGGAATGCAGCGCTGTGTGGCAGGAGCCCAGCACTGGGTTACAGCGGACAGGGCAAAAGTCCCCAGATTACAATAAAGCAGCTTGAAGGTGACAGATTTCATTGTTGAAGGTGATAAAATTCCACATGGCACGCTGCAAAACAAGGGCTGGAGCTCAGCCCACAGAAAGGGAGGCAGCACCCCCGACAATGCGGTGGGAGGTTTCTCCTCCTCTCCTTTCCCTGGAAATCGGCACAGAAGCGCTCCAGTGCCTGAGGTGGGTGACGGGTTTCCTCTTGCCTGACACAGGGCAGGCGGAGCTGCCGCTTGTGAAGCGAATCTCAGTACTTCCACCTGTGCAGTGGAAGTGCAACGGTGCTGCCGCAGAGCAGCATCTCCCGTGGGTGGGCACCGCAGCGCATGACACACAGCAGGAAAAAGTAAGGGCTGTCACCTATACAGACAGTCCTGCAGCAGGCAGGATGTGTGTCAGCGTGAGCAAATGGGCCAAGGCACCTTCTCCTGTTCGTGCTTTGTTTAACTGGTCTCCCCCAACTTGCTAAGATCTCTGATGAGGGTCACACCAGCACGGGCCCATCATGAACACGGTGTCCCAAAAGCTTCAGGCTTTGTTTTCCAAAATAACCCCTGATGCTGTTACACAGGCAAAACACCTATGCAGCAAAACTCTGACCTTCACTACCTTTAACTCATGCCCACTTTGCTGCAAATGCTTTGTGGAAGGGTTCAGTAAGGACAGGTATCTTCTCTTTTGGTCTAACAGAGGTTTGATTTGGTCTGGACACTGCCCCCGATAAGGCTGCTTGAAATGCAGGAAAGACTCGGCAGCAGAGATGTGAAAGCAACAGGAAAATCAAAGCCTGAGACTAAACTAGCAATTAGACCAGCCTCGGAATACATTTAAGTCAAATCAATCCATACAAGAATTTCAGTCACGGTGCACACTTCTCCCTCCCTCCCTTCCTCTCCTGCAACCCAGGGCTGAGATCCAGAATTACTGTCTGCTTCATCAGAATATGCAAGAAGTGTAGTGACAACACATCTCCTAAGATGCTTTATCAGTTTTGCAAAGTCCCAGTTCATCCTCCTCTTGTGGATCTATTTACATATTGATGTATTTATTCGACTCTCTCCAGCAGGCATGCCCCATGAGATTAAACCATTTTATTTACAAAGACATTGGGGTTGCAGCTCCTAACAATTAAGTCAGCCAAGATATAACTTTGCATGTGCTTTCAGATTGATGTGCGAACAGACAAATCGGCCTCGTCAGCGATTCAGGAGCAGCCGGGGGGGAAGGACTGGTTAAACCCCATCTATATAAAGCAGTCAATAGCTGCTGTAACTGGGGAAAATGAATTGGGGTGGTGGGAGGCACAAATGTGCAGAAGGAAAAGATAATGAGCCAGCAGAAGGAGTGATGGATAAAACCTGGAGGAGAAACTTTGCCAGCAGGGCTCACCTTAAAAGGCTGGTGCTTCAGAGTTGTTCATGGGAACTTGCAGGCTCTTGGGATTTGCCCCTGCTCCATCTCGCCCATCAAAGTCACCTATAAAAAAAGAGCAAAGCTGTTCCTCGCCCAGGGGTACACTTGGAGGAAAAGGAGGGTGGGAGGAGAAGAGAGAAATACCTTATGAGACGAAAGTCAGCAAAAGGTCATTTAAGAGAGGCAAACTACCACCCTGTCACTGACGAGATGCTCCAGGAAAGGTGCTAAAGCCCTTTCCACAAAGAGCTTTTCCCTGGGCAGATCTCAGTGGAACATCTCTCGACCTTCTCTCCATTAGCATCTGATCAGGCTGCATCCGTCAATGCTCTCTTCTGCGTGCCCTCTCCCTTCTCATTCCCACTCGGTGGGATCTCTGAGGAGGAAACATCGAGGTGACATTCGTACGCTGATGTCATTCGCAGTGCGCCAGGCTGTGGACGGAGGGACACATCATCACGGGGGAGTGACATACAGGCTTCTGCTTAAAGCCCCGCAATTCCTGCCCTGGCCCCCTGTAGCCATCACACCTAAACCCTGGCGCCTGCCCACCCCATCGGCAGCGCTGGCTCACAGTTAAAACATCCTCAATCAAAATGCGTGGCTGTTCACAGGGATCAGCAATAGACACCTACAGGTGTACAAATCTGTAGCACGTGTTCCTGTTGGTTTCTTTGCCTCCCACCAGGTGAAGTACGTCCATCAGAGCATTTTAGGCTCCCTTCAACGCAAGAGCTGAAAAGTCACCTGCGTATTTAGACCAGTATAAATCTGGCACGCTATTGCCTCTTCCTGACAGCAATCTCATCCGGTGCCAGCACTCTTCTTGGCATCTCTGACATTTCAAAATTATATTTAGAGACCTGGATGGGAATTTAATTTTGAAGTTTTCTGCTGAACACTGTTATATAAATATTCTGCACCACCTGCCTATGGGTCTATTGGTGCATAGCAAGCATGTGCCATTGCCTTTAATTAAACGGGCCGAGGCAGCCCAAGGAAGGAGCACTAAATAGTTGCCTAACCATCTTAAAAGTCTGCACTTGTCTCCCTATTAATTCTCACCCTGATCTTTTGCATAGCGCTATCGCCAGGCTAATTAATCATAGGTGCAAACTCAAGCATTAATTGCAACAATGAATCATTTTTTTTGTCTGTGCCTGGCCATTTCTAACCTATAGGAATGCAGCTACTCCCGTTACTTTTATAATTATTATAAATATAAAGCCAGCAACATGCACTACATTTTGTAGGCATTAAAAAAGACATGGTATTTGGCCCAAAGCATTAACAATCTGGTGCATATTCAGGGGAGTGATGAATGCATCTCACTGACAGTCTGAAAACATGCTTCCTGAACCATTTTAATTCAGGAAACTTTATGAAGGTGTTAGGTAAAGCACAGGTTTTAGGAATCCAGTGTCTGCAGCTCTCCTGGTCAACGTGCTTCAGCAGGTCTTGGCCACTCACTGCTTGTCGGGACTTCCAAGGCACACGGCAGTCTCCAGTTCACGCTGCCCAGCCTGTCTCTTCCCCACTGGAAAATTATACAAGACAGGATAACTCTCGAGTGCAGATGGTTGGGGGGAAAAAGCTCTGTAACCTCTGTGCCTTCAGGCTCAGACTCAGCTTGAGCGAGATCGACGGAAAGTCTTGACGTCTGGATGAAAAGAAGGGATGCTGTGAACCTTCTACGGTGAGGCACATGCTGGGGACGCCCAGTGCAGCTGGAGCTGTCAGGCGGACACTCTTGGGTCTGACCCCAGTGAAGAGGCCGTGGTCTCCAGGGGCTCACAGGACAGACGGTCACTCTTCAAGACATGGGTCCTGCCTCGGCAGGGCAGGCAGAGGTGCAGGGGAGGCAGCATGGGCGAGCTGACGCCTCTGTAGCCTTTGCTGAAGGGAATTCGGAGCCATCCACCCCAGTGCTGGGTGAGCCAATACCTCCTCCTGGCATGGGCACAGGGATGGAAACACGTCTCGATGCACTGCAGAAGGGGTAAGAAAAACTGCTGACGGTGCTGTTCTGAGAGATTAGATTATAAATGTATTAAATGACTAACGTGCATTATGCGTCCTTCCCAGGCCAAACCACCTGCATACACAATGTGTGGCTATGATGTGGGGTTGACAGGTTCAGGCAAATGGTTCAGGACTAATTTTCAGTGTCAGACTGGCAGAATGCACTCCAGGCAGAGGGGTTTTCATGCTGGGGAAGACAAAGCCAAAGCTACGAAAACAGAGCTTTTTAGGGAGAAAACAAAAGCTAAAATGTGAACAGCTATAAAAACACAATTTGTCATCCAAACTACAGTAAATATTTCCTTCCTTTGCTTAGCACAGAGGCTGGGGAGAAGAAGTGGCTGAAGGAGAGCTCAAGGTGAGCGCCCATTATTTACTGCTGCTGATGAATAAGCAAACCCCCACATTGTGTTTTCCTACAGGACAGCAAAAGCTCTGGCCTGCTTAACAGTCTGGTTAGTTGTTATTTTTTCCCCTCCTGGGGTGCGTTTTACATGCTGTTCCAGTGAAACGCAGTACCACTATTAATTGTTCGCAAACACATAAAACACATGGTATTCTCCTTCACCACCACTGCAGTCCCAGCAGATCAAATGGGGGAGAGCTGGAAAAGTCACCTACCGAGACAGAGGTTGAGAGAATAATGCAAAAAAGATCCAAAAGGATTTGTGGTTTGGTTTTTTTTTTTCTTTTTAAATAAAATATACTTCTCTCTGCCTGTTTAAAAGCATAGGCTTGTTTGAACTTCCTAGGGAAGTCGGGAGCATTGAAGAGAAATTGGCAGGCTCCGATCTGGCTGCTTTTCCTTATTATGAGAAAATACACTCTCGTCTCCTTGTCTAAGGGTATGAATTCTTCATCTCATATTGTGTTTGCACAGAAGCGTGAAATGTATCCTGAACATTGGTCTTCGTCCGCACTTCACAATGCGAGAACAACGAGGGCAGTGAGACATGCAATGAGAACGGGGACGCCGCAAAAGTGGGGGAGCGGGTGGCCGCTTCTGTTCCAAGGCCTGGACTCTGGCGCTGCATTCACCATATCCATGGTATTTAAAAGGAAAACCCAAGGCACGTATTTCCTCCGAGATGCTCAGGGGCCCTGGTTTGTGAGCTGTCGTCCCTGTGGGAAGCTCCCGCCTCCCTTTCCATAAATGTTCCCCCTGCTGCCGCTGAATCACCAAATAATCTGGAGACCCGTGGGAAGGGAATTAAATGGCGGTTATCACGCTGCCGTGTTCTGCTCACTTTATTTGTTTTAAATGACCATGAAAGCAAAGGGGGGAAAAAGAAAACACACAAGTGGAAACTTAATTGAGCTGCTGAAATGTCTTTAAAGGAGCATTATCGGCTGGATTATGATGCCTCAGCTCCCACTGGTGGCATTTGCTCGCATGAGTGGGCATCTGATTAGGCAGAGGACAGCTAAAGATACCCAGCTCTGGGGACGTGACAGGGCGTTTGAGAAGATTGCATGCTCCAAAAATGGCCAGGATGGGACCACGCTGCAGGCACCCGATATCGTTGAGGGCTACAAGGGTTTGTGTCCTTGTTTCACGGCAACGTTTCCTACTCCAAGGAGAACAGCCAAGGCCAGGAGGGCAGTTGGCCCAGCTGGGCTCTGCCTGGCTACTTTCTCCCCAAGAAGCTCCACTTCTGGGCAGGAGGAAAGGGGAACTCAGTCTGCTCTCTTCATGGGCACCGAAGTGCAAAGGCCCCTCAGGCACTAGGTGACAAAAACAGCTGAAGCCACAAAGCGGCCTTGGTTAGATGCTGTCTCAGGGCAGAGGTGTGGAAGAGCCCGTAGAGGGGCCGCAGAGCCCGAAGAGGATGTGTGGGCAGAAGAGCATGTGGCAGAGCTGGGCAGCAGCTGGACTGGGAGAGGAGAGCAACCAGAGGGACAAGAGTGCCACAGGAACAGGAGGGAACTTCCCATGGAGGTGGCCAGCAAAAAAAGACCAAAATATGGGGAGAAGACTCCAGCAGAGAAGAGGGAGAACTGCCCTGACCGACTGGCTGGAGCTTGAATCTAGGAGATAGGGAGCAAAGAAAACCCAAGATGTGGAAAGGCAGGTACCACAATTCGGCACAAACAAGCCACCCACACCTGAGGGAAAAGTCAGGGCGGGACTGTGTGGGAAAAGGGGGCTCAAGAGATCCGCTGTGGGAGCCCAGGGATCTGACGGGGAACCTGCTGGACCTGCTGGAGCAGCTGCACACGGGCTAATCTCTGAATAGAACAGAACTTGCCTCTGGCTTGTTCTTACACCTGAATTTTATTATGAGTCCAATATGCACCGAAGTAAATAAAAACGTGTTCCTCTCTATTCAATCTTCTGCTAGATCTTAAAATCCTCTAACCTGCAGGAAACTCTATCAAAAACCGTTCAGGAAGGGTCCCTGCATTTTTACGCATAGGTTCTGAGTCCTGTGCAAATCCAAACAAAGGCATATGGGAGGAGGGAGAACTGAGCTCCTCTGCCCTGCCGTGTGCGTCCCTCTTACACTGGCCAGGGACTGTACATGGTCCACAGCTCCTTTCTGATCCATTTGTCGAATCTCCTCCCCATGCAGTGGCCTACCCCAGCCCTGGGAAAGGGTGCAGTCCCTCACTATCAGTTCTATGGATCCAGGAGCAGTTTTCAGGATGCCCTGTCTCCTGCTCAGCTCCACCTGCCCCTATCCTCCATGCCCTAGATGTTTTCTCAGGTGCCTTCCAACCACAGGAGCTCCCATGACCCTGGTGCTCTGAAATGCAGGCAGGTAGCAAGGCTGAGGTGGGGGTACACATCCTACTTTGCCTGGGAAGAAAATCAAAAGGGCAGTCATGGATGGGAGGGGGGATGGAGACCTTCCTCAGCACCTCCTGCTCCACTGGGTCTCGCTAGGTCAGCACTTTCTGGGAACTGCTGTATTGCCAGATGTTGATTGGGCATCTAACAGGAGATGAATAAAGCTAATAAAGTTCTTATTTCTGGCTATAAAAAATAATAATGAAAAGCAGACAGAGATGGCTGCCCAAAGCTTTCCCAGGTTGCACTGAGCTGAATGCAGAAGGAGCTACCTTCAGTTGCGATCCCTTCTTATTTTCTCCTGCTAGTATGCCATGAGCAATAGGCCTGAAATCAAGCAGTTGCATGATATTTGTGTACAGTCAGAAGTATTCCTCAATTCCTGTCAAAGGGACTCTCTTTTATTTATTTTGCATGACGTTTTCCTGCTGGCAGTGCCAGAACTCCCCAGCCATAACCCTCCTTCAGAGTCTGTTGCGCTGAGCCAACCCCACCATCAGTTCAGGACTCAAGACCCAGGGGTCTGCAAACCAGAGCTGCTCAAATGTCTCCATGAAGGCCAAGTCACCTTCTTTTAATAACGACTATTCTGCCTCTAGCTCTGCAAGGGACAGCTCCCGTTACCATGTCAAAGGCTGCCCTGCTTCCTCGTACCTCTCTCCCCAGAGGTACAAACATGCCTGTGCTTTCACTTCCTGTGTAGCTAAAGATCAAGTTCTGAATATCAACCATTTCCTTTGTGCTCTGCTGTACCAGCCTGGGGATATTTGGCTGGGGTGCTCTGAGCAGTTCAGAGATTTTGAAATGCATTTCTGTAGAGAGATTTGCTACACAGCTGCTGCCAGAAGAGCTGCCTTTGTCCCTACCTGCAACAGTGACACCTCCCCTCTTAGGAAGTTCTGCAAAAGGTGCAGATCCTACCACGCCAACACCTCCCAAAGTCAGGTGATAGCTGCTCTGAGTCTAGATTTAGAGGTTGAAGGGGATATTTATAAACAATTTCCTGGGTTTGCAACCCTCATAACCTGGGATCTAAATGAGCTCCTGGGCTGCATCCATTAGAGGTCCTGAACAACCCACAAAACTTGAGGGAGGGCAAAGGTGTCTCTCTGCCACATTGGTCCCTTCCCCGTTCACAGCTGTTGCAGAGTCTGAAACTCCCTTAGTTTCAGAGACAGCCTGAGCACTGCAGAACAGGTCCTGCACTGCTGTGCTGGGAACGCTGGCACCTACCTGCAGACACATCGACTGGCTCTGGATAAGCTTGCAGATCCAGCTCACTCCATGGCAATCAGAGCAGCCCTGTTTCCCACTGAGATCCAGGTCGGTAATTGAAAAGAAACATTCAAAATGTGTATTAACACTGTTTTACGAAGTGGGCACCACCACAAGGAAAATGTCGAGCATGGCTGTCACTTCGTCTCCATGCAATGGCATAAAGCAAAGTTGCATTATTGTGGTGAGCTTCAACCCAGAAGCTAGCTCCTAGACATCTAATAAAGCCAGGAGCAAAAGTTCTCCCAAAGCAATAGTGCCTTCATCCCAGAAATTGCTGCAATCTGCATGGGAAAACCTTCTGCTGGACCTCTGAAGGCCAAAGAAGAGTTAATTGCTGATCTAAAAACCAGCAAGTTGCCTAGATACCACAGGGCACGATCTGGTTACACTTGTGCAAACAATCTGGCACCAGGCAGTGACGCACACACCTATGCATTTAACATTTCTATTTTCCCAAGCCTTAACCTCAGTTGTCGGCATAATGGACTGGGAATATACATTTAAGGTAGAAAGCATTTCTGGAAACTGGCTATTCTTCAAAGGCATATTTACTGGATGTTCCAATGGCCACGATTCAATAAACGTACAGCAATATGACACTGGGTAAAAATATCTGGGATAAAAGAAGAGTGAAACTCCCATTACCATTTTATTCAATATTTTTATCAATGATCTAAATGACGCTATAAAAATCCTTGTTGTGGCAAAGTTTGCAGATGCCAACAAGATTGGTGGTAGGGAAACAACAAGCAGGACTGGACTATCAATAAATAGTGATCTGAAATAACTGAGAGTTGGCCACGCTCCAGTGGAACATGATTTAAAAAGTCAAATGCAAGGTAAGACATCTGAAACCAGAAATGCAAGTTACACTTACAGGATGCTGCCTCGGAAAGGAGTTGCTTTGAAAAGGACTTAGAGGACGTCACTGAGATCTGCCATAGCCCTAAAGCTGCCATAAAGGGACTCCTCCAATCCCTCATGTTTAGAAAGGGCAATCGCAGACCCCAGCAGGAAGCGTTCCTTCTCGTACGCAGCTCCAGCGACAATCTGCTGGTAAGCCATGTTCAGGCTATGTTCCTTCCTTCATGGAGAAAGAGAAAATACAGAAGCGATTCAGGCAAAGCCAAAAAATGACACTGGAGCTGGGAAACAGAAGCTGTCCAGCCAGTTTATCGAAGATGTGACTGAGACAGGATCTGATTACTGCTACAGGTACTAATATGGGAGAAGGCAATTGTGAGAGAGGGCTTTCGGGTACCACGATGCCTCTTCCAAGACAACTGCAAAAGCTGGCAATTAGAAATTTAACCTCGAAATAAAACATAACAGAAACAGCAATGAAGGCTGTTCAGTACTGGAAAATCTTGCCAGAGAACTAGGTGAAATTATGAGATTAGCTGTTTTTCAGAAGGCGCTCTTTAACTCACCTTCTGGGAGACATTATATAGGCAGTTAGACTAAACATGGTTGTCGTAATCCCTAGATTACTAGACTGGAGTCTAGTTGTTGCACAAACTGTTCAGAGCAGGCATTTCTTTGTATTTAGAGGAACAGAGGACGCACTGTGGAAAGGCTCGGGAAGCCTGAAAGACTCTTCCTAGCTGCCTCGAACTCTACACTATGCTCGGGGGGATACTTCCACTGCTTAAGCTTTACATACTGTAAGTTATATGACTGTCTCTTCCCAAATTAAGCAAACACAGATTCCCTCCTGCCGAGCTGAAAATCTCAGTATCAGTTTCTCCAGTCCTCACCAAATCCTCACCAGTCTGGCTCTGGAGAAAATGCATAAAGAACCCCTGTCTGCTCCTAGTTACAGCTGGGGAGCCGTACAGATATCAGTGAGGTTTCAGGGTGTAACAGAGCAGAAACCAGCTCAGCATGCTCATCTTCTCAAGCTAAGTCTGTCCTTCTGTTTCGATAGATTAGCTCTTCGCCTGCATTTCCCCTTGCACAGTGATGCCAGCCTGGCCACAGCAACAGTGAGCAGCGAACAGCAGGAGGCCCCGCTTCATCCAACACCAACTCCCAGATCTCTAACAGTGGCGGCTTTTGTTCTCCTGGTTCCTGTCTGATCTCTTCAGCCCTGTCTTACAGCACTCTACATTCCTCCTTCAGGGCCCCCTCCTGAAGCAACTCCATAAAATAGTATATTACTTTTCTATTTCAAATCCAGAGCTGGCATCTGAGCAAAAATAAAAAGTGATCATCACACTGACGCAGAAGGGTCTTTTTTCCATCTCTCCCTTGGTTTTTGCAAGCTGAACTGTCAGAAGTGAAAATTCATCTTCTGTTTGAATATGCAGGCAACACATGGAGTTGGGCAGTGTGATACGACGAGTGTATTTTCTAGATAAAAAAATGAATGCATTGCAGAGAATAAACTGATAAAGCTAATCTTACCTGTACATCTTCCTGCCAAACTGAGGCTGGAAACTCATGTCACAGCTAGCGGGTGAACTACACTTCTCACCACTCTCATTTGATGCTGTGCCCCACACAGCACACCATCTCTTGGCTCCTAAATCCAAAGTCATCAGTGGGAACTAGGCAACGTTTCCACTTGTAGACTGGATCTCAGGTGGAGTACCAAATGCAAGTTTCCTTGGCGGATCCAAAGTCTGTCCAGACAGTGCCATCCCATCCCTCAGGGGCAACAGCAACACTAATTATGAAACAAGCAACTTCCTGATTGCAAAGTATTGCTTCCCTAGAACAAAAGCATTTCAGAGTGAACATGTTATAAAAACAATAAAACAGGCTGTGCATGTTCAGATTAACTTTCATTAGCTATTTCCGGGAATGAGAGGCTGGTTTGACCAGCTTCCTGAAGACTATTCTACAGCTGTATCGGCGTTTGTTTCAGTTTGGAGCAGGACAGCCCTTTTGAGGTGACTCTCCTGACCTTCCCCACTTACTGCATTTAGGTCCACGCTGCAGAATTGGATTCCTTTCAAACAAAACTAAATGACAAGACGAGGTCCAGAGACCCACCCAACATGTCCCAGCTGCCATTGAATGTTCCAAGCCATGGGGCCAGATCCGACCTATCCCAAGTAAATTCCCCAAAATGCACATAGTGGACCAGCACCAAATGTTCCACTCCCGAGACCTGCTCCTATCACACCTTGCTGCTTGCTAATGCAGGCGTAACCGCTAAGAAGCCTCTCTCTACATCTGCTTATCTCCCTGCAAGACCTCATGATGCTTCAACCCTGGAGGCATTCAAAAAAGGTATAGACGTGGCACTCCAGGGCCTAGTTTAGGAGGCATGGTGGTGTTAGTTGATGGTTGGACTTGATCTTAGAGGTCTTTTCCAACCTTAATGATTCTATGGTTCTATGATTCCTGGACAGCCCTTTGCAGTACACAGCCCCTTTGCAAGAATTAGCTATAGTTTTCCCCCATTCCACTCTGTTCTGGTTTAGCTAAACAGGATTTCCCCTAGCAGGAGACGGAAGGTGGTACGCTTGGAGCTAGCAGCTTACCCTGTTTTCTTGTGAGTGTAGCCTTCAGAGGCTGGAAGCCTGGCTTGGCCCAGAAAACCCTAGGGCTTCTCTAACTCACTGGCAGGCTCCGAATAAAAAAAAAGCTGGGGCTGAGGTTCAGGTAGGGAACCATGTGTTCTCATGCTGGAGGCACTGAAGGAAACAGAAGGTCAGGTGAATTCCCACAAAGAAATTACCAGGATTGTTAAGGATTAATAATTATTTTTGCATCTGTTAAGTTATTGTAGCGTTAATTTCCTGCAACAGTTTTTTCCTAGCTGTTGTGCATATGACCAAATTCTTTGCGAGATCACCTCTGGTATGTTACCTGACATGCTCAGATGACAGCTTGTGTAAGACATGTTCATTCACTAGTTATTTTCCAATTAGCATGTAGCTGTGGTGTGATGAGTAATCTTGTTCGGAGAGAGGGAATCTTAATTTGCCTGCCCTTAAAGCAGGTTACTGTGATTTCTAATGAGTGTCAAACAATTGCAAATCCTAACCAACCAAAATAAAAGGTAACTGGCTTGTGTCAAGTCTAATTTCACTAAGCAATGGTATCATTAAATTCTCCCGTACAGTTGATTTTGAACTGGCAGTAAGAATGAGTTTATACCTGCTACACGGGGATTTCAGATTTCTTCTTTGGTTCTACCTTTGATTTATTTAACAGATTTATTTTGTGGTTTACATTTTAATATTTTTGCCCTTCTGTTAACGATAACAGCTGTCTGAAGATTTGCAGTTCAGCTTCTCAATAGTGAAGAAATTAGGAGTATGGCGTCTGGGTATGCTGTAAGTGTAACTGCCCACCTTTAAACATCTACACCAACTCTGAAATACAGGTGTTCGCTACCCCAGAATATTGCTCCCATCATTGCAGAAGTCTCAATCCAAAAGCATCCCTCTTCTCTCAGAAATGAATGCTGCCTCAGAAGCTGATTTAAATCAGAGACCAAAATAGAGGAAAAAACACTCTCCTGTTATTTTCACTCTTCCCCTACTCAGAGTCTCATGTGACAAATCAGCCGCTAGTTATAGTACATCTTCCAAAGATTGAACATTTTTTTCGCAGAGTGGCAGAAAGGAGCGTATGTAACACTGTGACTGGAGTAGCACAGTCATCACATCATTCTTAAAAATTGGCAGAAAAGCTGCCGGGAAGCATCGAGTGTTGCCTGCTGGACAGCTCACGTGTCTCGCACTCGACGGGAGCATGCTGAAGCCGAGGAAGTCCCTTTCTTGCCTGGACTGGCAAGACGTTGCCCAGACGTTGTGTGATGAAGAGCGCCTAAAACCAGAAACCCAGATGAACGTGAAGTTCGGTAGCTCAGATGATAGGTATGGTAAGAGTAATATTTACACAGCTAAACACGGCTGGGGTACGGCTACACTTCAACATTGCTGTGTGCTGTAATAGGGTAGGAGCTAGAAGTGTAGTATCTGCTCCCAGTTAACTCTTCAGTGTGCGGACACATGAGAATGAGAATGTTTTGTTCCTATCCAGTTCCCTCTCCTTCCACTGCAGGTAGTCAGGAACAGGTGAGTCCTTACTCAGAGACATAAATACGAGCTCGCTCAGATATAATTGCCACATCAGCTACACACAGAATATGTATTTTATATGCTATAATAAAACATGGCCAAACAGAATAGGTAATATTTTATATACTATAATAAAACATGACCACCCCCAGTACTTTCTATCAAACACTGCTGTGCAAATTTTTATGGTGAGAGTGTATTAAGGATTCAAAAAAAATTAAAAAATGAAGGAAAAATATCTCTCTGTCCTCCTGCTAGTGATTCCTCTCACCCCCATACCTCCACCACACCTTACAATATAAACCTCCCCATCTCCACTGAAAAGACTCCAGTTTGTACCTCCAGTTCTCTGTTAAAGGTACTGTAACTGCCATGGACCATCTTGGTCCAGTCAAGATGACATTGCAGTTTTGAGTCTCTCCTTACATAAATTAGCAAGATTATACTGCCAAAAAGCAATTGGTCTGCAAAGAAAGACCGGTAAGTCTTGCCTGACCCCTTTAGCTTTCTATTATCTGCAAATTTAATGATCTTACATGCTGCAGTGCTGCGTAAATCTTTAATAAAAATATTAAAGAGCCCCAGCAGAGGATCTGCTCCTCAGTCACCTCCTCACTTACACTCACCCTTAGCTCCAGGCCATGACTCTGCCTTCTTGCCAGTATTTTACCCTTTTCAATAATAGATTATTTTAACCTACATTTAGGGAATTTGTACTACAAAGCATCATGCAAAATTTTCTTAAAACCTTCTGGACAACCGGATAGATTTATGCTATCTAGACTGATAGTTATTTCACTAGCATAAGTGATCAAATTAGTCTGACATGATTTACCTGCAATATATCCATGCTGACTCACTCCTATTACAGTAAATTTATTCTTTCTAAAAAAACAAGCTGCAAACTAACTGTAAATGAAGATTTCATAAGAACAATGTTCATCTTGAATCTTTGCCTCCTGTTGTTATTTCTGTTGTGACGGAGCGTACACATTTTTGCATCATTTTGGAAACGGGCCAGACTAAGAGAGAGCCGGGGGTACAGCTACAAATAGAGGTACAACAGAATTATCTCTCCAGAGAGGGCTGCTACAGTCAAGGACACTCGACTCCTTTCACAGAGAGACACAGTACAAGGAATTAAACCTGGCATGAGACACTCAAAACAGGATTTCATCTGATCTGATTTTCTATGGACCCTGACGAAGCACGTTGGGTAAGAGAGAGTGTGGAGCAGGAACAACAGTAAGGTCTACCTTGATAGCTTCCAACCATAGACAGCATCATCACCTTCTACATCTAATAAAACCACTGGGAAAAAAAAAAACCAAACTAAAAAAAGCTATTGCATGGCTAAACTATTCTCACAGCAGGAAGAATTGCCTGACATGTAACGTAAATCTTTCCCACCGCCATCCAAATCCATTATTTCTTGTCCTATCCCTGCCTGACAGGAGAGTCAGGTCCAATGAATCTGTTTTCGGAGACCAGGCAGAAAGACCTGTTGTTCTTCCCTCAGGGCAACTGAGAATTTTCTCTCAAACTGAAACCTCCATTTCCCTTGCTCCGCTGTCCGGTTGGGACCTGTAGACTAGATGGACATTACAATCATGTTGAGGGATCTTTCTCCAATGAAACAGGGCTTTGGGGGAATTTGCTAGCTTGGGTTTTTTGGTAGGAAAGATTTCCTTGAAGAACTGAGCTGAAGTCCAGAGAACTAAAGTCCACTGATACATTCAGTCAAAATATGCTTTCCCTTCTTTTTCTTGACTGCTCTGCCCCAGCCCATGGCTGTCAGCTACCTGCCTCCTCCAGGTACCTCTTCTCCCGAGCTGAAGAGAAGCTCAGGAGGCCTCCTCAATTATACTGGGTACAGAAAATTGCTTCTTACAGTTTCTCTACCCACCATGAGGGCTTGTAGATAATAATGTCCTTCCATATAGGGTTTGTCCCTATCTGAATTCAGTTGTCAAACCTCAAGGAGCAGCCAAAGCCTGCAAGGATTGCTGCTGACACAGCGCACAGGTGCTGCACTGGGGGCCTGGGGTATAATTCCAGCTCTGCTACTGTGCTCTTGTGCCACCTTTAGGCATGTCACCTTCCTCTCGGAGCTGGCTTCCCCTACCACCTCAAGTATGACTTGTATGTTTAAATCCTGAACTCTTCAGAGAAGAGACCAACTCATGTATTTCCCAGGGTCCACTGTGCAAAGATATCTAAATCCACTTCCCAGCTCTTTTTGTTAAAGGAGGAAACTTCCTTTCATTTTGCTGTTAGCTGAACATTCAATAGAGATTTTTCGCATGGGATTTAAAGACTGCAGAGGAGATGACTTGGGAACTTACCGTGTAACGCCTGTAAGTTAATTTTTGTCTAGGGAAGCGTTCTCGTGTAGAAGGATGCTTACGAAGGTCCACTCCACGGGCAGGCTATTGGGTAATCTGTCTGTTACCAACTGAATCATTAAATTACATTTTTAATTTCGACTGTGTTCTTCAGCACAGTGAAGCTACATGCAACATCCTGCTGAGAGCAAAGTGAGTCAAGTAGTTATTAAATGGTCACAGTTAAAAGGTAGAACAAAGGTCCAGTCATTAAAGCATAAACGGAAAACCAAGCCTTTTCCACCACACAGTAATCTTCTGTAAGGCTTCCCCACTGCTTGGCATGGTAAAATAATATAGCCAGAGATGATATTTTTTTCCTCCTACATATACTCTCATTTAGTTTCTCAGGGAAAAAACTTTTCAAGCTCTTAGGGATTTGCCTATTGTGTTTAAAAAGAAATAAAGTTAACCGTGACAGTCACCGAGGCATTTCAAGCCTGCTATGTTGGATCGGTTAAATCAAGGGGATAAGATGTGTCCTTGGGGAAGAACAGGTACCAGTGAGGCTTCATCCCTAACCAGCCAGCGGCCTCGATTCGGCAAAATTCTCAAGTGTGTGACTAAAGCTGAAACACATACTTAAGCGCCATTGACTTCAAAAGGTTTTAAGCATGTATTTAAAATTAAGCGGAGGCTTTCATAACTTGGGACCTCAGTCAAATCTAAGGACCTCTAGGAAATTGGGAGATACTGCCTGTGTTCAAGGTGTGTCTCCAAGCACAGGATACACATGCCACTCCATCTAAACCCCTAAATTAGCACATAATCTGTAGACTACCAGGAAATCTTAGTCTCTTCTCGATCAGCACCATCAGAGTCATGACAGCACTGCAGAAAGCGTTCCCCTTTAATTACATGTGATCATTGAAGCTAACCACGTACTGTATAATTAGTAAGAAAAATGAATTATTTAAGTAACTTGCATTTAACAAATAGTACTGCCATTCTGATTGCAAATCAGTGTTCAGTCACCATAAAAAGACCTTCTTCTTATGCAGGAAAACAGATTTTCCTGCTTCTAAGATCTTGCAGATTTGAGAATTCTTCCAGAGTTTTCAAACATAAAGTCCTATGTCCTTACATAGATTTGAGGGTCAATAGCAACAAGGTAGCTTATCAGGCAGACTGATCGCTGGAGCAGGTTCCTAGCTGAATTATGCACAGCTATGCCCTGCTGTGAATGGAGGAAAACAAACAAAAAAATAATGGGGAAAATGATAGCCTTTCTCTCATTTGACAGAGATCTTGCTTTTCCCTCTTTTTTTCCTTGTACATTTTCATAGTTTTGTAGACAGGTAATTACATGTCTGATGTAAAGACCAACCTTCATAGTTTGTGCTTCAGAGCTGACAGAATTTAGCTGCAATTTTATCACAGTAATCACAGATTCAGTAGAAATGCAGCTGGCGTGCAGCTGGGGTGGAAGCGGAAGAATAGCTCACTTGACCACCTAATCGAGGTTTTACAATGGGAGACCTGGAATCAGATATCGAGTTACTGCTCTTACCTTTAGCTTCATCTTCTAGGCATGGGAGAGAGAGACCTGAAGCAATGCAGAGCTGAGCTAAGTTCTCACAACACCGGGCAGGGTTGCAAGACCATCCCAGCTCATTCTCAGGAGCAGGTTGGCACACCTGAGCAGAACTGCACCCAAGCCAGTCAATCTGCTCTCTCAGAAAGGCTAATTAAGTGGGGTGAACCTAGACAGTCCTAAACTTGAGCCAGTTTTCTACCAGCCAGCTCAGCATCTCAGCCCTGCAGTTCCTGGCACTTTCATTCCGGCAGTAGCAATGGCAGAGCCAGCTCAGTCTGTCTGTCCTCCCCGTCCAGACATGCCCTTCATTTCCCACGGAGCCCCACAGCTACATTCGCTTGGACTGAAAAACTTAAACCAGCTAATGGCTGGTAGCCATGTGGGCTAGTGAGCGCATGTCATTTGTGGAGGACAGGAGCGAGAAACATCTCTGAATTTATGGCATCGTAGCCCAATCTTGCAGCTTCCTCTGAAGCATGGAGTGGACTGTACTGGGGAGAAGAGGAGAGGACACTGGTGTAGAAGGACTACACTGACATTTTCATAAGGACGTTGGCCCGGAGGTTTTGCTCCATTGTCATAAGCTGGTCTGGGGAGGTCAGGCCGAGAGCTACACTGCCAAAGGCTGCCAAGATCAGGTGTAAATGAACAAATGAGACAACGAGAGAAATAAGCAAGAGTGAACAAACATTTGGTTTAACAGCAGCTTCCACTCACCTGGCACTGGTTCTTGTCAAAACATCTTTATCTCATCACCAGCACTGCTCGGCAACAGCGTCATGCCATCCATGGGCCTGTAGGGCAAACACACTTTTTTGCAAGATGTGAAGAAAAAGGAAAGAGTGAAAGCAGCTTTGCTGGTTTTCTAGTGACAGAATGGCCAGTAGAGAAACTGATACTCCCTGTACAGAACCCAGTGTTAAAGACTGGATAGGAAATGAGTCCTGAAATTACCATCAAACATCTCTCTGTCTAATACACACTTGTTCTTGAGGTCTTCAGTCATCGTTATTTCTACAAGGTTGCGCCTGGAAGCGCCTCTTTCTGACACATACACTCACAGAACAAACCAGACACGTATCCAAAACTGCTCCCAAGAAGCTTCAGCACTGGAGACTCTCCCTCTCCAGCTCAGGAAATCTGCTCACACCATTACTATTCTTACCACTTTCCCAACGTCTACATTGAACATCCCTTGTTGTACATTAAGTCTGTTCTTGCCCTCCCGCTACCTTGTGGGTGTGAATAACAGATCTGTCGCTCCCTCTTTGCCAGAACATCACCAGGTGTCCTCTAAGTTGTCTCTTGCCTAGACACTGCCAGTTCCTTCAGTCTGCTCCCTGGACCAGTGTTGTCTAGATTTATGATCGCTCCAGTCTGCTGCTCATCTCTCTTCGGTATGTGCGCCTCCTGTCTTCCCACTAAGGCTCTGCCCATGCTGAATAAGCAGGCTCTGTTTTACATATCTCGCACGTGCAATCGCTATTTCATAGAGGGGGTAAAACATGAAAAGATCTGGTCAATCAGAGATGTGGGAAAAAGACAGAAGAGCCTTGCCTCTGCTCTAACCACGAGCCTATACCCACTCAAAGAGCGACAGTCTAAAACACGCTTAGGATGAGAAGATAAAATCAGTAGCATCACAACTAAACTGGGATGTCTGGTCACTTTACCCATATCACAACTGTGCTCTGCTGCTGCTAGTGAACTCTCTTAAGCTGCCCCTTAGCAGCACGTCCCTTTCTAAAGCTGCCAGCGCCTTTGTTCTTCTCGAGAATAGCTGCCCGCTCGTGCACACAGAGGCAGGGGAAGGTTGGACACTGCGTGTTGCATTGTACTGTCAGGCTAAATAGAAGCTGATGGGATAATAATTAATTGCAGTCTCCCTGTAATAAAAGACAAGACAAAGCAAGAGATATAAATAAAATCATCAAAGGAACTCACAGAATAGGAGCTGTGTCTGCATTTTGTGGGCAATTTACAAGCCAAAGGAAGGTTGGGGACCCAAGGACTGAAAAGCAATAAAAATCTATGGAGCCCTCACAAAACCATGACAGCATCTCACTGATCTGTCTTGTTACCAGGCAGAGGTATAAATTCCCTCAACACCTTTGTTGTTTAAGGAGCTGGAAAGGGAAGGGAAAAAAAGGCTTGAAGTGGGAGTGACCCCCAGCTCACTCAGACCCGAACAGCGGGGAGGTGCCCTCAGAGAGAATAGAGGAGACAGAAGGCACCCAGCTTCGCCCCGAGGGTAACAGGCTGCCAGCAAGTGCCGCCAGCCTGAAAATACGGTCTGGAGAGCTCTGGGCAGCCGGGAGTGCTTTAATGGAGACATTTTTAACTCTCTTTGTACCAGGAGGGCTCCTTTCCTTATGGCCTGCACAAAAGCAAACCCTGCCCTGACCTATAACTTGCCAGCTGCCTGTCCCTTGCTCTCTGGCTGTTGTCATGACCGTCACCTTCCAGCTCAGGGGGAAGAAGTGTTGACGAGGCTGAGCGAGAGCTGAAAGGACCCCCAACGCCGCCCCAACCTCATGGGCAGCTGCAACCTGGAGACACAGGCGGGAGAACAGAGAGGGGAATCCTCCCCCTGCTCCCTCCCCATGAGGCTGCCAGAGGAAAATGGATATAAAAGAGGATGGATATGAAGGGAGGGGAGGGAAAGATCCTCTGTCTTGGACTCAACTCCTATTTAATGCCTAATTCTCACTAAAGTCAGATAAACAGGTGCCTAAATACCATCACAGCAACAGCTAGTTACATGACACATCCCTCTGCTCAGCAGCCTGCCTGGCTCCCCAGCTCGGGGAGCATCTGATGCAACTCAACCTCAAGGGCAGAAGAACTGAAAGAAGAAAATTATTGGGTGCTCTCGTAAAAGAGAAAAAGATACAGCCCTCACAGACATCTGGGCCAAACTGCTGCTGGTACAGGCCTCCTATCCTGGGAAAATGGGCCATTATACATTCAGCTGATCTCCATATTTCCATTAATCCCACCACAGAGATACAGAAGACATTCCTCATTCATTCCCTAAAGTGAATGGAGAGGCTAGGAAGAGAGGGAAAGCAATGAGCCACATCCTCCACCCCTATGGTAAAAGCTTTCTTGTTAAGTGGGTACACATCAGGGACAAGCTGGAAGCACAGATCCTGAATTCCAGCCCCAGTCTGGGCTTTGTTTCGTGATTTTTTTCCTCTCCCTCTCTTTTTAAAATTCCCCTTTCAGAAATTTCTTCCCCTGTTAAATGAAACCAAGGTAAAGAAAAAGCAACTAATTAAAATGAACTGCTGTTGCGCAATATCCCCCCCAAAAGGCAAACACAGTCTTCTTCCCCGAAAGGACAAATAAGCCCTCAACTAAACAATAACTTCCTTAGTGTAGCCAGCAGAGTCTTTCTTCCACCCGTTACCTAAACAACGAACAAAGCAACCAAGAGAAAAAAGTTGCCTCCCTTTCCCCACACCTGCCTTGCCAGAACTTTACATCTCTGCAGCAGTGATGCCAGTCGGGAAGGGGATCGTCTTGCTTGGGGTGCTGCCTTCCAGCAGGAGCTGGAGACCTGGTGGGTGGCCACCAAAGAGAAGGGATCACTATAGATCACTCCCTGCCTTGTGTCTCCTTGCAGACTGGACTTGTCAGGAAGAAGAAGTGATATGGTCCTAGCTAGCCCTGTAGGCAGCAGAGCTCTTGTCAGCCCAGGAGCTTTGGTCTACCAGGAGGGCATTTGCATTTGCTCTGGGCAAGAAAGAACCACTGCTGGGTTGGTTGGCTTCAGGGACCGAGTCTTGGATCTAAAAGCAGGAGCCTGGGCTGTCTGAGCTAAGGGTCAGCTACAGCTTACCAGGCTTCAGCTGATCAGCTCGCTCTGTGATCTAGCTGGCAAGAGAGGAAAGCTGAGCACAGGCAGAGCGAGAGCAGCTCTCCCTTCCCAGCAGGAGGAATAATCCAAGGATCTGGAGGCACGATGCTCAGAGCAAGCTTAGCAGTGCAGCATCCCCCACTTGGCTCAAGAGAACTGAAAATGGATTAATATTTCTACCACCAAAAAGGCCAGAGAAGGCTCCCGTCACCCTGCAGGTAACCTGCACTTACTGCCTAAGCAGAGCATATCTCTGTCAGACCGCAGAGCCAGAGCATAGCTAATGCGCTGTGCGGGGGAAAGAAAGACAGTTAATGTATGCCCTTGACTTCAAGTTGAGAGCTGCTACAGAGAGTAGGAGAGATCTGGAAAACACCCAAATGTTTGTGGGGGCTGTCACCAGATTCTCCCTCTAGCTTGCAATCAATCCTGTGGGTAGGGAGAAGGGATGTAGGCTCCAAGCCACCACCAAGGGAAGAGTGCACTGCGGGGCAAACAAGCAGAAAAATCACAGCTCAGCTGCAGCTGTGCCAGCTCTAGCTGAGACTGCTTCTCACGCCTTGTCACCGTCCCACTCCAGGAGACCAGCCTTGTGCAGATCTGCCAGCTGGGATATGCTTGTGATCACTCCCTAATCTGGTTCAGGCAAGATGAGCTGTCTTTTTCCATACTCTAAACGCATATAAACACTTTGCTTCTGCCTCCTTGTCCCTCTGTGGGAGGGATGGATGTATTGGGGTAAATGAGTAATTAGCAGGCGTACTACTGGTGTTTCACATTGCACATCCACAGTCCCCACAGGTTTTAGAAGACAGCCACAGCCCAGCTTGCTCCTCATGAGCATTCCCAATCCAGACCTATGTCAAACATACCTTAGCCAAGGCCGTTTTTACAGGGATTCACTTGGCGCTCTTTAGGGCAGTCTTGTACTGACAGATGATACAACGAAGCCACAGGGCAAAGGCATCCTGGACCCATAAAGTCGCTGAAGACTGCAGCTTGATGAGGAAGGCTGTGACAATCCTTATCCCCTCACCCCAGGAGCCCTCAAGGTTGAATTCACTCTCTGATTCTTGAAACTCATCATGAACCTTGGAAGTGGGGAAGAGCATTTGGCCCAGGTCTTTGGTGCCTGATTGATAGCCACCAAAACGATCTGTGCGGCCTGCTCTCAGCCCTAGGACACAGGCCTGGTCAGATCGGCCCCACAGCTCTGACACCAGCCATTTGTTACAGCACTCGGCTAGGAAGAGAGCCTCCTCGCCCAGCTGGTACAGGGTCCAGAAGCCTCTTCTGTCCAGAATACAGTCCTGGTTGTGATCTCTGACCTGAAAATCAAAATTCTTCCTGAGCTTTACACATGAACCCATGGGCTAACCCGCCAAAAAAACCCAATTCCATCCTTTCATGCCAGCTACATTCAACTGGATGGACAGAAGTGCCCGCTGAGGCTGGGAGTGTCACGGGGCAACTGTCGTGACCATAGGGCGCACACGGTGAAGACAACTCCTGCGAAAGGTCAGATCCCTGACATCATCATACTCAGAACAAGAGCATGTCAGCAGGGCTTTCACACAAACCTGTTTTACTTTGTGCTGTACCGAACAGGAGCACGAGCAGAGTTACTTACTCGAGCTGCAGGAAGAGACCTGACAGCAAGAGGGGCAGTAACCTTTAGCCAAAATATAGTAACTTTAAAAAAAAAAAAAAAAGATTCTAAAGATGGAACAGACGCTCATCTGATCACATCTTCAGCTGTAAGATATCCCCTTCCTACTAGCAGCCTTTTTTTTACCTGCATCCAGGCAACGGGAACTACGTTCACTGATACAGTCATTGTCACACACACCCCTACTACCTGCTCGAGACAATTCCTACTCACGGGCAGGAGAGAGGGAAAGCGACTGTATTTGGAACAGCTCCTGTTCAATTGTCCAGCAGGTGATTGAATGCTGTAGCGCTTAGATCCATACCAGCAGCCAGGCAGGAACAGGTCAGAGGTGACAGAGAGGATCTTGCCATGTGAATATAGAGTTTAAAGAGGAATATTTCACTCTGATCCCATTTAAAGCCCCTTGTGCAGTGTGAGCAGAAGGAACACGTCCAAAGAGAAGCTGTCTGTGCTGTGCTGCCACCCACAGCAGCATCCAGAAAGGAGGTGATTTGGTTCCAAGCTTAGAAACTATTCCAACCTTTGCACCAGAGGAGGGGAAGGGTGCAGGCATCTCCTCTGCCCACCCTGAGCATGGATCCCAGACTATTGCTCCTTTGATCTTGGCTGCTGGCTCACAGCCTCAGGTGGCTGATCAGCCAGTTGCAAGATACAGCCAGGACGCTGAACCTCCAGTTTATTGTATCTATCTGAACCATCTTGCCTGCAATGCAATTTAGGAAATATGACAGAGATTCTACATGGGTGTGACCATGCTCACATGCAGAACCAAAAGCAGTTCAAGCCTTTTTATCAGTAAGTGACAACACCTGGACTTTGAGTACATATTCAGATTAGTTTAGTAATTAGTAGTTAATATTCTCGGTCATAGGATGCGTGAAATGCAAGCAAGAGGCTCTTTTGATCTTCTATCCTTGTGCTCTTGGATCCTGGACTACGTGGCACGAGGAACCAAATGACTACAGCCATGGTACACGAAGAATGCTGCAGTCCCGTCTTCATGCTTTGCACTCCAAGATCTGCTGTCTTGTTACAGGCTTGCTAGGCAATTTGGAAGGAGGCAGTCAGGGGAGAACTCATGGATTTTAAATAAAAATAAAGATCACATTAGGGATCCTGTTGGATATGGCATATACGCACGTGGCGGCCCAGCCCACACCAAGGGCTGGCTGCACACGTTCTTGAGCCTTGAGAGAAGTTGAAGAATACCATAGGAGAGTTGGAGGCAGTCAGACTGCTTCGGACAGCTGCACCGCAGTGACAGGCTTGGGCTGGCAGATGCTTCCAAAAGACACCAGTTCCCTTCTCCACAGACAGGGATACAGTTGTCTGTACCTGTAGACCCATCAAGGGAAGGAAGAGCAGAGACAAAGCATATAGGATGGCCGTGACGATCTAATCAAGCTGTACTGCTAATGCTACTAGGAAAGAAACGCTGTACCCTGTAGTTTATTTCTGCTTTGCTTTACTGTATGTGCCCTAAGAGAAAAAACAGACATCAGCAGGTCTCACTGCTGTAGGATTCTCGGAAGAGAAAACGCTCCATCCAGCTGAGCTCCCAGTGGGCTGAGCTCCTGCAGACAAGTGAGGACTGGATCAGGACTAACCAGGTGTATTAAAACTCTCCCTCTAACTGAGTTTTTACAGCACATTTGGGGCTGCAGGCCTTATGTTAATGCTCCACTTGACTTCCCAAGCTCTCTCCTTCACTCACGGCCTCATGTGATGCAGAGTTGAATCCCATCGTTCCTATAGCAGCATGCAGAGGGCACAAAGCCATTTTGTTGAACTCCCCCTTTCAGGCAGATCAGATTTACGTGCTGCAGCCACGAAGCAGCTCACAGATAGCAACAGCGTCCTAAGAGGCTGTTCAAGGGCAGGATGGCAGAGAGCTGCTAAGTCCTGAGGGGACTTGTCAGCTTAAACTTTATCTGCTCAAGACCTGCAAGCCCTGAGCTAGTACTTGCAGAGTGTTATGCTTGCGGAACAGCTCCCACACTTCTACAGTAGTTTCTCTGTTCTTTACAAGAGTTTTCTTCCTTAACAAAGGTTTTGTTTTACAGGCATTTTCTTTCTCATGAAGCCTCCACTGCAGTGTGTCTGTGGTGCTGCAGAGCTGCTGTATGAATATGATGTTACTTCCTGGCCACAGTCCTGTGAACTGGTTAAGGAGGACAGCCACATGCTCTGAACCCAAGGGAGTTTGCATCCTCACAACCCTCCAGGGTGGCAGGGATGGACGAACCTTATCATACCGAGGCCTGGATGCTCCATAAACCTTGTGCGTCATGGTGTGACCATGTAGCCACATGGATCAGAGCTGCATGGAAGGCACAGGATTGCCATCGAGGACTGTGGGAGCAGAGGTACTCGGTTCGCTCAGTAAAAGATTAAAGCTGCACTGACTCTAGGGACCCTATTCCAGCATCTAGGATAAACCTCTTCTCAGGGCTGAACATGGGGATGACAGCCAGGGGTTGGCTTGATGGCTGCTTGCACACCAGGGGTCATGGCTCCGGCTCAGCAGGGCTGTTTGTTCTCTGCCTTGATCTTCATCCCTCGGCTGTACCTAAAGGAAGTTTGTCCGAGACAAATGTTTATGGCACACAATGCCAGCTTCAGAGCAAGCTGCGAGGAAACAGATTGAGTTCTCTGTGCAAACCAACAGCAAAACCATTCCTTGGTGGCTTCTCTTGTGGGACACTTCAAAGGCACCATGCATCCACAACGCAGCTGCTGCCCTGGGGAAGGAGTTGTTGAATACCCTCCATGAATGAGAAGTAAAAATTAAGCAGTTAGATTTGGCACGTGCATCACAATAAAGATCCCTGAATGCTCAGCTTCTTATTGAACCTAAGGCGGGCTGTTAATTCGTTATTCACTTCCCAGCCTGGAAGGAAAAGCATGTTATACCCGAGGGCCAGAACTGATGAACAGAGCCATAAATCAAGCAGTTTACAAGACCAGCAATTAGGAAACAAGCCGACAGAAGGGAGAACTCTGTCAGTAATAAAGCAGACACACCACAGGATCTGCTGAGTGCTCACAGCAACCGGGGACACGCAGCCCTTTCCACACTCCATCTCTAATTCTTCCTGTCATTTGCTGCCTTCTCCCTCTGCCTTCTACTTCCCTTTAGTTCCTCCTACCCCCCCTCCAGTTTTTCCTCTGTTCTCTTCCCCCTCTCTTCCGAAAAGCTTATTCTTCCAGAGAATGCAAGAACACACCTGCTGAGAAAATAGATTTACCAGCTGCTGCCCAGGAGCAGAGGAACGTGCTGGGTACCAGCAGCCACAGAACAATGGATACACACAGCCCTGCGAGCACAGGATGTGATGGAGGGAGCAGTGCGCTGCTCTCCAGCCAAAAGACTGCAACAGTACATGAGCCCCTTGGCAGGGGCACAGCCCTGTAGGTCCTGGGATGGTGTTGCTGGGGGAGTAAGGGACAGCAGGCGGAGCTGCTCAAGTAAGGAAGGGCTGGGATGACTCTTAACCACCTAACCTGTCTTCTGCCCTAGTCATCTCCTCTGATCTCTTTTCCAGCACTGGTCAGATCCAGCTCCCTTGACTTTGACAGCAACTTCCAACACCCTTCCAACATCTCCTGCTGAATTTCTAGTTCCCTCTCCTTAGTCGTCATTGCAAATCCTGCCCTTGCTTTCCTCACTTAAAATGATCTCCTGGAGTGGAGTCACTGGGTGGCCAAGGGGGTTTAGAGCCACCATTGGTCCTCGTCCCATACACAGCTTCTGCACCACGTTGCCCTCATACAACCCCTCCAGAGCAGGGAGGCTGTCGCTGGGCCCGGTCTGACACTTGTTCCTAGATGCTGCATTCCTATTGCTGCAGAGCTCCATGCAGCTCAGGAGGCTGGCAAAGTCAGGCCTGAGCAGCTGTTCTCCGCACACAGCGCAGGCACACGCACATGAAATCTGAGCGCAGGACATGGGTATTTAACCAGGCTCTCCTGCTCTCTCACATATCCCTCCTGTTCAGTGCACTACCACATCTCTAGGACATCAAATATTTGGGAAATCATAGCCAGCGGTGACGTATTTTGTCTACGTTAGCCTTTGGCACTCGGGATGTGCACCAGTCTCCCTGCCACAGGAGGAATATGGCTATTTATGAGCCTTATTTTGTCAAGGTAGGAGGGAGACCAGAAATTCCTCCAATCATCCCAAGACCGAACGGATCCAGTTATGCCAAGAATTAAGCATGTGATATTCCAGTGCAGCCTCAAGGGCCAGGAGGAATCTCAGATTTGTAAAGTCCACTCAGTGGAAACACTCACTGTTACCACCCATCAGACACCTTCATAGCAGCAGATGCCGAGGGTAAAAGCAAAAGAAACAAGATCAGTAGAGTTATCGAGCCCCACAGTATGTGCTCAGCCTCTGATATTCCCGCACATCTCAGCTTACTACACCAACACTTTCCATGAGGTCACAGCCCAGGGAGCTTCCAAAGTAACAAACCAACCTCAGCTGCTGAAGCCTTTTCCTGCCGACGTTCATCCTCCCTGAAGCCAAGGCTGACACTTGCATGACGCTAGGCACAAACACACCCTCTGGAAGAACTGTGAGTTGCCCCTCATCCGGGCAGGCACAGGCAGAGACGACCCAGCACGGGTCCCATCAGCCTCCTGCTGGGGACAGCAGGAGGAATGTGGGTGCCCCAGGGTTCCCAGGACAAGGCCACATGTCACTAGTGACCACAGCCACTTCCCAGACAGGCTGCTCTCCTCTACTCTGTGTGTGAGGCAGAGGGGTGAAGTCAGTTTGCCTTCAGCACATCAGAGGCAGCGCTTATAGTCACTTAAAGGAAACAAAGCACCACCTTTGAATGAGCATTACTCTAATGCCCTCCCAGCTGCCTGTGGTTTTGATCTGGAATGGGGAGGCTAAAGATTTGTGTGGAAGAGTTGCTAGTCCACAAGAGGAGGAAACATCTCCTCTAACCTTGAACACAGAGAGACTAATAATCCACCTCCCCCAGCGATGGGGCAGGGAGGCTTTGATGAGCTCTTTGGCAAGTGCTGTAGGACGAGGCTGCAATAGAAAGTTAACTAATTAGGTCGCTGCAAAGCAAAAGGAAAATAAAGCAGAAATCTTTTCTGTGCAAAGCAGATTCCAGAGAAGGAGCAAGCAGCTGCATTACCGGAGACAGGCTGCAGCAAACTCCATGAGGAGTTGGGGAAGGGAATGGGTTTCAAGGTCTTGAGAAAAGCAAATCCCAGACACGAGGCCATGGCAACAAAGAAAGCTCAGCAGCTGGGGACTCCTTGGGAGAAGATGGGAAATCCTCTTCAAAGGAAGGTTTTTCCCACCCAGATCTTGGCAAGCCGCTGTGAGCCATTACATTTTGCTTATCCAAGGCCTCTCTCAGGCCAGCCAGCCACAGATTTCATGCCCAGAATGGCTGGACAGTTTCTGAACTACTGCACCTCACCCCAAACGTGCCTTCTCCTTTGATGACAGGTAAGATCCCAACAGACTACATGTGTGGCTTGTAGAAGTGTGCCCTCGGGTGTCCCAGTCCGTTATCTTGCAGTCTCCTGGATTCACAGAGCAATGCAAGGGACACCCATAGCCAGCAGGCCCCCATCAGAGAGCACCCATGGAGCTATGCTGCCATTTACCACCTTTGAGCACTGAGCCCTGCAAAGAAGATTTCATAGGTGGTCGTGTCGTGCTGCATGACCAAAAGCTTCTTAGCTGTCCATGTCGTTTAATAAGGAATAACATGAGCAAGTAGCAACTGCTGGTAGTTCACCCATGGGTTCATTCTCCCAGAAATGACACGGAGGCTTTCCATGGCATCAGGTAGGCTTTTGAGTGGCACTTGAAGGAAATTCCAGCCGCTTGGCTTTGCCCCAGATCGCTGGCATTCTGGGAAGGTCAGAGCTCCACAATAAGCCATATGTTCAATCTTGGCTTCCCCTCACAATGCCAAGACGTGCCTGCAAGGAATAAAGCCAGAGGAAATGTTAACTGATCGCCACTGAAATGGAGCCTCTCCTTGGCTTTCACCCTAATTAACTATCAAGAGGCGGTGCCGGAAGGCCCCTGCGTTGCCAATAAAGAATGCAGGGTTGGTAATTAATTAGTGGCCTATTGGGATCCCAGCACCTCTCGCCCACAGCCGAGCTCTACAGATTGATACAAAGGGGATTTAATGGAAACACAGCAGTTTCCCGATTATGGCCTTAAGCAAAATAGAACTAGTTTTTGAAGGAACCTCATTCACAGTCCTCTCACATGACTGATGCTTGGCACCTAACCCTGCAGGTACAGGATTACATTGAAAAGGAACCTGCCTGCAGAATACAGGAATAAGAGAGAGAGCCCCTTAAGTAATTTGGTGAGCTATTTATGTTCACCATCCTCCATGCATAAGAAAACAGCAAGAGTAGAAAGATGACAGAGAAAGGCCTTGCACATCAGCATACAGTTGACAGCACTCCTGGAGCCTCAGACCTGGCAACTCATATCTCTGCCTAGAAAACACGACAGCCCCACTAAAACAGAACATGATGCGAGCCGAGCATCAAGACGTCCTTTTTGGAGGAGTCAGGAAGGGGTTGGGATTGAGCAGGTCACAGGCATCTGGCCAGGGGCTCAGCTAGGGCACCGAATATGGAGGAGGATCTAGTCTGAAACCCCTCCAAGAAGAAGACAGGGCTACCAGGTCAGCTCTGCTCTCTTAGCTCCAAAAGAAACTTCTGGTTTCTCTCATGTTTCTCAAGTAACTAACCAACACAGGTATGCCAGTTAATCTTCCTGGTAATCCTAGATTTACCATGGACCCCATGTGATCTCAGCCAGGTAACTTTGCTTCTGTACATCATTTTATTCTTCCACCCCAGTAGCTGCTCTCCCTTTCAGACAGGACTAGCAGAGGGCAATGGAAATTTTCTACTGTCAATGGGAATTAGATTTGGTTACTTCAGTTATGCGTGTTTCCTGCTTTCTGGCTGATAGACAGTTTTGCTGGGCTGATAACCATGAAGCCAAATACCACAATTCTTTCCTACAGTAGGAAGCTGGAGATGAAAAGTGTCCGAGAGCTGGAACAGAGACAGCAAGCAAAACATCAGGTGGTTCTTTTCACTGCTCATGTAGGGAGCAGCGATGATGGGTGATGTCTAAGCACCAAGTTGTCAGGCCCAGGGGAAAGAGGAAGGTCAAAAACGGCATTAGGAAATCACACCAAGGCAGTAAAAGATGCTCAGAAGATAAGATGAGGAGCAGCTGCCAGAGGTCAAGGGATGATCTCCCTGGCCTGGGATGGAATAAGACTTTCCTAAGGGTACTGAGGGTCTGGCACCATATATGAATACCCACTCTGCCCACATCCCACACTGTCACTACACAGAAATCCAAATCAGACCCACAATTGCAGCATGGCATAGGTGCACAGAACGTGCACAGCAGTCAGACAAAGCCAGCACTGGGCTGAAGGCACGCTGTTGGATGTCAGGGCTTGATTCATAGGCCCAATCAATAACAGAGCTCTGGATAGCAAAGAGTACAGGCAAAGAGGTCACCCTGCTGAGAACAAGGTATTCCTGGGCTTCAGAGCCTGAGATAGCACAGTATCTCACTGGCAGCAGACGGACAGGCCAGAACACCCCTGCACACCAGGAGAAAGGAGCCAGAGCAAGGGCTGACACGATAAAGAAGAAGCCACCTGGACTTAACTTCTCCCTATGAAGGGAAAAGATGCCCCATACACAGCCAAAAGGTGCCAGAACCACATAAACAGTTGCCCCAGACCACAGTTTTATTCCCAAATCCTAAAAAGTAGAACAGGCTGCTTGCAGGTTATCACCTCCTGGTCTTCCTCCAACTCTAGCCACTGTTCCTGCAGACTTCAGCCCTCTGTTTCAGCTATGTTTATCCTACACACCAAGTATATTGGCATTAAGCCTGTTCCTTTCATCCACCAAATGCGATGCTTTCTTTGCTGCTGTCACCCTCCGAGAAGCTCTATGGGCCAAATCTTCCCTCCTGGACTCCCAGACCTGGGCGAGCAGGACCATCTGATCCACAAGCTTAACTTGGCAGCCACGGGTGATGCTGCTCCTTCTGTGCAGCCCACTTTATTGCAACCCCTGAATGTAACCCCCCCCCAGATGTTGCTGTACATCCTCTGCCCAAACTTGCCGTTGCCCTGTCTTCCTAACAAGCTCTCTGGCTCATTAACCTTTCATTTTGCTTCTCTTCATCTCCTCTATTTAAGCTGGAGCCTTTCCAGCTCCCTTTCCTGGCTTGATTTTCCTCTCCCTTGTAGTCTTGCTCAAAGAGGAGGTCTGCCATGCTTGCTCTTATATGTCTATCGGCAAGTTACAGCATCTTCCTGACACCATCAACTTCATGTTGGCCTCTCTCCCAGGTGGCCTCCACACTGGGAGCTGCTGCAACCTCTCCCTTCAGACTCCTGTGATATTCCCTGTCCAAACAATCTTGTCTTGAAAGGATCAGGATTTTCCTCTCCAACAGACGTTATTTTCACTTCTCTCAGTAGGCCCTCATTTTTCCACATAAAGCTGTCAGTTCCATGAAAATGTCAGCTTAATGCTCAGTAACCATCAAGGAACAGATCAAGTGGTATGAATCATTTGGAAAGAAAAAAAAGAACAGAACAGAAAAATCTATGATTCATCCACACCTTGGATACTGCGTGCACTTGTGGTCCCTTCATCTCAAAGGGGTATCAGAACTGAAACAGATTCTGAAAAGAGCACAACAGATGGTCAAAGACACAGAGCATAATTAAAAGCACAATTACTGAAGCACAATGAAGTAGGCTCAGACTCGTTAGTGTGCAAGAGAAAAGGCTTGCAGGGAAAAAGTAGGGGTGTGAAGTCATTATTGGGCTGAAGGGGGATTGGCTCTTCACCTCCTCTTCCAAATCAAGAGCTCAGGGCCACTGATGACGCTAGGAGGAGGTAGACCAGCCACATGCAGCCTGCCCTCTCTAAGACCACGGAGGCCATCCTCTCTCTTTGCTCTTGAAGCTGGTACAGGGTCTTTGCTTCAGGTGTCTCAGGAACAGAGGACCAACCAAATTCACCTCCACAGTTCCCATTATCCCATTACTCTCAGTCAAATATCCTCTCTTTTCTCTTTCATATTAGGAAAAAAACCCATCCCAATGTTCTCAGAAGTAAGTTAATTATACTAGTGCTGAAGGCCTTTCCTTGCCTTTCCCCATCTGTCATCTTTCATTCATCATGAAGGAATCAGCCCCCATCTTCTATCAGCTCATAGCACCAGTCCACCCACCAAATTTTCAAGGAAGCACTGTCGTGCTTTTCTTTATTCATGCTTCTAGAAGGGAAAAACACCCACAAAGCTCCTTACTTGTCTTCTTCAAAATCTTCTTTCGCTGTGATTCCTACAGCAAGTTTGACAGTGCAGCACCAAGATCACTTGAAGAAGTGATCACAAGAATCACTTCTCTGCTCCTCTGTTCACCAGTCTCACACTTTGGTAGGGAGCTCTCTGGGACAAGCCCCCTCTTTTTACCTTGTACAGTTCCATACCACAAAGCTTCATTTTGCAGCTCTCACGCTGAGGGTCTACCACAGGAGCTCCCCCAGCTGCATCACTGGTTCACCATCTTCCTCTTCTGTTCCATTTCTTCCTCTGAAGGCCCATGGGAGGGACATTCAGGCCCCTCGCTATACAGGTCCCACTCTCTTCCTAGACTGGTTGAGCTGGAGCATTAAGGTCCAGAGGTTTTGCCCCACTGCTCCAGAACTTCCCCATTCCAGCAAGCAGCAGCCTTAGACAAATCTGTTTCAGAACATGACTCTACTTCTACTCACCAATGCAAAACATAGGCAAACACACCACCAAAGCAACTCCACTACCCACCCAGGGTCACTACTTTCTAAGTCTCCTTCCCTTCACTGTCCTGCTCCAGGCTCTACAGCTACAACAGAAGTCGCTGGTTGACTCCCATAGTCTTGTCTTCCTTTCACCAGCTGGGCCAGGGGATCCAACGGTCTAGGCTGGCCCCAAGTCCTCTCTGCCAGTAACAGAACAGCCACCCTGGGAACACACTGGGATGGGAGTGAGCATTGTCCCGTTGGCACTTGGAAGAGTCCAGGGAAGAGGCTGGAAAAGCTTTAAGAGCGCAGGGAAAGACTGGCAGGTGTTAAGTTAGTGATAAACCTGCTTTGCAAGCAGAACCTATCCTAGCACAGAAAAGGGCAAAGATTTTGGACAAGATTTCACACTCAGCTACTGAGCGCTCAGCGCCAGGAAAGCCCCAATTATCCTGGACAGGGGCCCAGAGAGGCAGAACAATCCCTGTCCTTGAAGATGTACAAAAGCTGACTGGATGATGTCCAGACCAACTGGACCTCACTTTGAAGCTGGCTGTGCTTTGAGCAGGGACCTGGACTGAAGACTCCCTGAGGCTGCTTTCACCCAACATTATCCTCTGATTGTTAGGGTTATAGGTCCCTCAAACAGCAGGCAGAATCTCACTTGCAGAATTAACAGCAGGGCTCTTCTGACCAGGCATAGAGCACACCATGGAGCTCAGCTCTCCTTGGCTCACTGGCATGAGATACCCACACAACAGTAGTATCTGGCTCAGTCCCTAAGCTGGTTGCCCCTTAGATACAGGAGAATGGCTCCTGTCTTGACAGCATTCCCACAGTCTGGCAGATAAGCCAGAAGGAGAGGGTCCTCCTGGAAAAACAATCTGCAGGAAAATTGAAGTGCTGGAGTGAAATGCTGATTGGTTTGCATTTGGATTTTAGTAAAAATGCACTTACATCAACATTTGGCTCTAAAAAAACCCCTTCCAGGTTTGAAAGTAGTTCGTAAGAGCCTTGCTAAAGCAGATTTCTTGGCAGTGGGGTGGTGTCTGCAGGATAAACACCAGTTCCCATTGACAGATACTGAGAGGATGAGACATATCCCTCCTTTACACACTGAGACACCTCAGGATTGGCGTTCTGTAAGGAGGGATTTTACATCCTCATCTGGAGATCATCATGGAAAAGAAGCGTTTTAGAAAGCCGCTTTATAACCCGGAACACCAGAGTAAGTAAATGTGCAGCATCTCAGATGTTTTGCTGAAGAGATGAAGTGTCACGGGCTTTTGATGGGATTCCAACTAATTCCACTGTACATACAAATCTGGCTTTAACTCTTCCAGTGCTCTCAGCTTTAAGACTTTTACTTCCAAGCAGACGGTTACTAAGACCCTCCATCAAATGGCTAAATGCAGCAATTGACTGTACTCATTTTGGCCAAGACTTTCTTTGGCCCTTTCTCCCTTGCTCCAAAGCTTGGTTCTCCCTAACAGCGCAGCACGAGGAGAGAGAGGACTAAGCTGCAAGGATATGGGTTGAAGAATGTTGGGGTTTGTTGACTGCAAATGTTTTCAGGGGCCTTTTCTGAACTGAGATCAGCTGAATTTGCTTGGACATTTCTGCTCAGCACCCTCAGACTGTGCAGCAGTGTGATGGAGGATAGTTCTGCCAGCAGGGAACTCAGTCCTAAAGTCTTTCTTCACGGTTATGTATTTCAAGACTGGCGTGAAACTAGGGAGGAGCAGACAGAGCCACAAGGGGAAACATCAGAGAGTTCCCCTGGAATAATCCCTTCCATGGAGAAGGGTTCGAGCAGCTCTGGCTCTTCCATATTTTACCTTCCAAATCCCAGGGATCAGTCAGAAAGGGGCCAAGTTGTTATTTGCACAGCCTGACTCTGGAAACCACACCCATTAACACTTGCACACACAGAGATGGGTTCAGCGCTGGATACGCCCCTGTTTTCAACATATGTAATAAATAGGTGTGCTTGCAGTCCAAAGAATCCCCCGCTGCACTGTTCAGCGGCTGCTAGTATCCGTTTAAGTAATCAATGAATCCTCTAATGATACTGCCTGCATTCTGTGTTCCTGAAAGCAGCCCGCTAGAAATGCTTATGTGCTGTTAGACCCTGTGTGATGATTACAGATGATAAACATAATTATTTTGGGTCCTGATTGCCTCTGCTTTCTTCACTCTGTTGTGTAAGATGTGTAAGACAATCTCCATGTTATCAATTCTATGAGCAGAAACACTGTGAATATACAGACTTCCTCCTGAAGGAAGGGCCAAACCTTCAGGGAAACGAAACATCCGAGGCACAGAGCTGCAGCTGTGACAGACTCCTGCCTCTTGAACATGAAGTCTTTAAGATGCACCTGAACACTCTGCAAAACCAAGGTCAGAAAGTGATGGGAAGCGGGTTTCATTATCCAGCTGTAAAACCGACAGACAGGAAAGCATTAGTGATGAACCAGTTCGACTGACTCCTGCTCAAAGCAGTGCTGTCATGCAGATATCGCAGAACTCAGGATTTTAGGAAGCTGAATAAAATTAAGTCTCCTAAAGCAGCAAAATGGCCCATTAGACCTGTCAGTACCACATGTGAAGCTGTGGGGTGGGAGAACACTTTCCGACACCAGCCAGGAGTTGACTGCCTTCGGATTACAAGCAGCAGATGCCTCAGGTTGGGATCCAGAGTACCGAACTCCGACTTTTGTTTTAAAACACTTACTAATCCATCATCCAAGAGAGTGCAATTGCTTCCCAGCCATGCAAATAAACAGACGATGCTGCTAACCTCTATGGGGAGGGTGTCACTGTCCCTCACAGAAGATGGGATAAGGCCACTGAAGCTCTCCAGCCTCACCCAGTCTTCCTTTTACTTCTGCCTGAGTAAGGCCTTTTCCTCCTTCCTATCTTCCTTCCTGATATCTCCAACCAAGAGTTCACTGCCATAAGCATCCCCATTTCCCTCTGCTGCCTGCTCGCTGCCTGTCTCTTCTCCCCACAATGCTCAGTTCTTGCCCATTATGGTTGTCCTTGCACAGTCTCAGTATTGTGTGCTATGCTGGCTTGGAGAACAGGGCAAGCAATCCAGTCTCACAAATACGACACGAGACTCTCGTGCTGGACTCCCACTGGGACTGAACACACCAGCTGTGAGGCTCTGTTCTGCCCCACGAGCCCAGATCTGCACAGCCAAACCTGGGTTCTGGGAGATCCTCCATGCTCTGAGCAGCCACACTCAGACGTGGGCCCACGGAGCGGGTGAGAGACAGCAAGCACATGCTGTGACACCTACTAGGGACTGACACAGAAGACATAATTGATGGAAGGCCCACTCCTTGTCTTCTGTCATCTTCTCTCTACTGTCATATGGTCCTGTTTGTGGACTTGGGCTGTGAACTCCCTTTTACTTGATCCCTGCCACATCCTGAGAGGGGCAGAATTGGCAAGGTCTGGACAGCCTGAGCAGCATTATAATCCCTCCTGCCAGTTCAGGAGGAGGGGGGTTACTGGGAGAAGGCTGAGAGGCAGAAGGAACAGCAGGGTTGGCAGAGCTGAGGCTCACACCAAGCAGTCTTGCTTCCCTCCACACTAACCCCATCATGACCTGGCTCCTCAGAGACAGCCACTGCCTGGGACGGAGCAATCTGGAAAACAACCAGTTCTTTAAGTTTTATTATGAAATAAATAAATCAATCCAGCTATCATGAGGCCCTGAAGCCAAAGTGGCCAAGGAAAGGATAGGAGAAGCCAGAAAAGCTTCAGTGTGAACAGGTAACAAGAGACGTGTTTACCACAGAAGAGAGACAAGGCTTCTAATACAAGCAGGCTGCTGCACCACAAACATTCCCTATGGCCTGGTATGGCTGTACAGAGATATTTACACGTACAGGCAGGGAGACGCCGATCCCTGGCTGGTGAACAATCAACTTTTATTCTCTCCAGACCAGCAAAGCCAAGATTTTAGTAAACACATAACCCCAAAAATGCGCCTGCGGATTGGGTAGAGCAGAGCTTGTGCTCTCCCTGCCAAACAACAAAGCCGTTCTCCTGTGGGTGGTTTCACAGTGAGGTTTCTGTGGGGAGGAAGTGTTTCTAGTGGTCAAGGTGGAGAACAGGGGTTCAGGAGACCTGGCTCCCATCCTTGGCTCTAGGAATCAGGAAAGCTCTGATTGCAGCAAACGCGCACACTTGCAGGAGTCACTAGCCCTCTGTTCACCTCTCCTTGTTCAGGTGCAAATTGCTCCTCTGAGGAACAACGCAGAGACACAGACTTTTCCCCCATCTGATAACACCTCCTGACCTTGCAGGGTTATTGCAGAGCTTGTGTGATTGATGCCTGAGAGGCTGTCAGAGCTTTTCGGATGAAAATCTCTCTGGAAGGTATTGGAAGACATGCACATGCGAGTGCAGACACGTGAGAAAGAGACATGCAACTCACACACTCTGTGCTTCCCTCCAGCACGCAAATCTCCACCCAGACTTGCTGGTTCCGCTACTCATGCATTAAATATTTACAAGATGTGCCTGCAGAAAACCTGTGTTTTAAAGCAGAGTAGCCAACAGTATAGCTTAACAGATGCTCTTAAAAATATCCAACCCACTGCCCTGGTTGCCCAGGCTCAGCCCCAAGTCTCTGCATTTTACTTACAAAATCAGGCCAACATGAAGCCAGACTGAAAGCCCATGGCAGATACAACCCAGTCCTACTCATTTCTGGCGGGCTGGCACCAGTGACCTCCCTGGTCCTTTACTTTGTTCTCTCTTCATTTCATCCTAGATGTAATTAACATGCCGTTTACCCCCTCTTCCAGCTCATTAATGAAGATGCTAAAGAAGACTGGACCTAACCCTGATCCCCATGGCATGCTGTTAGATAAACACCTCCTTGAAAAGTTCCCATCAACCTCTTACGTATGAAGGACTGCTGTCTTGAGGTGTGCATAGCTATTAGAGCTAACGACTTCACCTGTCACAGTTCATTTGCAGTGAACCCCATGGGGAGAACCCACCAACTGCACCAACGGTTTTTAAAGAAAAAAAAAAAATGAAGGAAGGAAGGAATGTCACACTGTCACACAGGATGGCTCTGTGTTTAGTGGGCATACTGGGTTTGTCTGTTTACAATGTTTTATCCAAGTTTTGATTTTGCTTCCTGTCCTAAATTGATCTGGGTGCTGTTAACTTTTCTAAATCTTCTCTCACCTTGTTGGCTGCATTTCAGAAATAGGTGGCATGAGTCAATCGCAGTGGACCAGTGTAAAATGTTGTAAGATACTTCCCTCAAGTGGAGGGAATAAAAATCACTCAACTGTGTGTCACAGGCTCTGTAGTGTACCTCAGGTAGCAGAAAGATAATGGGAGACAGACACCTACGTGAGGTAGACTCTACCAACCTGCTTGAAAGGTGTTAGGAGCATAGAAAAATTGTCAGTGATACTGCAAAATAAACTTTCCCACTCTACAAATGTCAGGGCACACAAGACACCCAGCCACCCTTTGTATAAGATACTAAAGGGGCATATGCTCTGACAACCTGTCAAGTTACTACATGGGCAGCTAATGTATATCCATGCCCAGGGTTTGAAAATGGCTTGAACACAAGCTGAGATGAGTGACAAGTGCTCCTACATGGTATTTCAGGAGAAGTGGAAGAAGCTGTTTAGAAGCAGCTTGAGGGGTGAAATACCTCAGTCCTGTAGAACAAGGCTTTTATGCCTACCAGAGCCTGCAGCAGGACTGCGAGGGATAGACAAGAATGGAGAGACCCAGATATAGATTGCAGTGTGTTGGTAGAGCTGGTGTGGGTGGTATCTATACTTACCCTGAGGCTGATGTCTGATCTCATGATCACTGTTTTCCTCAAAGCAGGCAATGAAACATGAACAAAGAATTCAGATTTCACTGTAGTTTTACTGTTACGGAGAGAGCAGCTCTGCTCCAGTCTCTTCCATATACACCGAGCAGGAGAACATTTCATCTCCTGCAAATGAAAAGAGATAAGAGGGGCTTAGCACGAGGCAGGATTTGTCTCTGTAACTGATCAGTCCAACAAAGGGACACACAAACCGTTTATTACTGAAAATGAATTGTGCCATCAAGGCAGATGCCTGCAATTACTGCTGTTAAATATTATCTTTCATTAACTGTAAAATATATAATTAATAAACTTGCCCCCTCATTTTTGTTAAGTTTCACTGCAAAGACCTTATTACTGAAATAAATCTTTCCAGCAGTGCGTGTCGACAGAACAGAGGAAGGTGTACGCCTCTCCGTGTGTGATAATTTCCTTATGGGAAACTGAATTATTAGGGAGGAATAATCACCTCTCTTCATGGCTAAGACTGTAGAGACACCCCACTCTGAGACCAGTTGTTTAAGCTCATGCCTCTTGGAAGCAGGCAAGAAGAATCTGCTTTGGCTGGCAAAGATGACTTGATCTGAAAGCAGTCAGGCAGATGCAAGCTCTTCTTTCACTGGCAAGTCTGGAGAAACAAAAAATAAAATTCATTTTTTGATTTACAGTCCATTAAAGAAGTCTTCTGACTACATAGCTGGTCAGAAAGACCTCGGTAGTTAGGCCGATTCTTCTATAAGCTCCTTGTTCATCCACCTCACAATACTGTGCTACAGCTGCACATCTGTGATTTGCTTTCCACGTACATCAGAACCGTTTTGATTTGGGGATGCTTGGTGATGGCTGTTAAACCATACCAATTAGAAATGCTTCAAAAATGTTGCTGAAATTTGACTCCAAGCACAAAATTCCCCTTAGACTTTGTCTCCACTTGTGATCTTTACCTCAAGTTAGTTGATTGCTAGTTCAACCAGGGGTAATTAAAATATTTCCAAAGGCTGTTCTGGGCAACGCTTTTTGCCTTGCTGCAGGCTACAAATGTTCGTGGTTTGCCCTAGGCTGATGTTCATTCCTGCCTGAGTTGGCACAGGCAGCAATGCCTGCCAAACGAGGAGGAACGCCTGCTCCATCATGATTCTCCCCGCCCAGGGAAGGTGGCAGAGGGACCGAGAGACCAGTAGGAGAAGGAAGGAGTGTACAAGCACACACTGGATAGACAGTGACATAACTTCTGGGTATAGAGAAGACATAAAGCAGCACAGAGGAGGAGAAAAGGACAATATGTATTTTAATGAAACCCTACGATTTCGCTGCTTTTCAAGATGTCTGGATGACCCCCGACAGAGCCAACAGGTTGCAGAGACACTTGCCTGCAGACTGCCAGTTTCAGTACAGACGAGCTTCGCAGAGAAGAAGGGTCCTTAACTGGCGTTTGGAGCTTTTCGCAGTGAGATGAGCTTGAGGAGGGACAGGGTGTCATTTCCTGGCCGTCCACTACCAATTTGTCACCCCATTTTGCAGTTGTCGGCAGACTGGAAGGGGAAGGCAAGAGCTCTGTGGGCCATGTCTGCTGGGAAATGCACAACCCCTGACTTGGAGTAGGTCAGGTCTCAAAAAACTATATTAGAGAACCTTACCCTGCTATTGCCCTGAATCTAAAGAAAGGGGTCCCTTCTCCACGTCGTTTTAACTAGCACTTAAGAATGTTAAAACAGCCAACCAATTTCACTACACAAAAATTTTAGAGTCAGCAAATTATCTAGTTAAATGATGCATATAGAAATGTTAATTCAACAGCAACTGAAACCTTCTTATGTTTCTTACCATCTAAAGATGATAATCCGACACAAAGAAGAAAAGAGAGGGGCTGAGCATACTGTCCTAGCAGAAGAAATCGTAAAAATATTTTAGCTATCACCTACAATGTAACCTATATGCAGTTACACAAATAGCACAGGCTGAGAGTGAGTTTAGAAGTGAGTTTGGAATGGAAGCTCTGAAATCATATTATACAACTATTTGCCCTGGTTTTGCTCTAGGGGAGAGGCTCGTATATCAGCCCATTTCCACCAGCATGCCTCTGCATAAACTCTGTACAAAAGTATGATTTCACTTTTCTGTACAAAAACTTAACAATACTTTACTGTGTGACGTGCACACTCCTGTCCCTCAATAGTGAGGAACCCCTTCGTGCACACGCACTGACTCTGCCGACTACCAGGCATTATTTCATTCCTCAGGATCCCCACCGGGTCAGACCAGGAACACTGGAGAGTGAAGATGGAAAAGTTAAGCAACTTAACTCTCTGGCTCTTGGGCCGCAGAAGGGGGAGGGAGCAGGGAGGCAAAGCATCTGGCTTCCCTGCTTCCCTAACAGCCTGGCGGGAAGGCTGCTGTCAGTTCCGCCTTCTGCCTTGTTGGAAGAAAGTAGAAGTGACAAGAGGCCCTCCAGGCAGGCAGCCAGGAACCAGAAATTCAATTGAGCTACCTCCTGAAACTGGACTTTTTTGGAGACCCTTTCCCTGAAATTGTTTTGCCTTTAAAAAAAAATTTTCATCGCGGTTCAGGGCCAATTCATCACCCCTGGTCTCCTGGCTCTCCTTTCCTCCAAGAAAGCATGATTTGCACAAAAGTATTTCCATTTTCTGGACTGCTCTACAACCAGCCTCACCCATAATAAATACATAGACACATAAATAGGCACACACACGCATCCACGGATACAAACATTGTTATTTATAGATATAGGCATTGTCATAGACAGATAAATATACGGGTGCGTTTCTTTGCTATATAACATGCAGGGAGAGAAGTCATACGGCAGCTGAATTTACTGTACGTTGGCAGATTAGGAAACAGAGTGTGGGACATACGGTCTATCTCTAGGGCTTAGACCAACTGGTTATTGGCTGGTGCTGTTGTTCCTCTAACAAGCCCCTGGATATATCACTGTGGCTGTAGAGAAATGCAGCTGAAAGAGCCTTTCACTGTCAGTAGCAATCTGTCACTTCATGTATCTTACCCTGCCTCTTACAGCACAAAAGCTTCTGAGCTGCAAGTCGGTGTTAGGAGAAAGGTCATTTTGCAGGTAGGCTGTGGTATTTTTCTTTATTTCTGGGAATGTGTGGCCAGCTTGAGGCACCGTCTGGATGCTGCAGCATGCATTTCAGCTTCACATATGCCTAACTATAATTTAAAACAAGGGAGCATTTCCATTACAAACCCCATTTTTTCCCATGGATTTATACCCTAGCTATTCAGCTTCACTTCAGGGTGGACCTTCACTGAATATATTCACAGGCAGGGAGAAACTATTTTTCTTGTACAATGTTTAAATCCAGCTCAGCCTCTTTTGGTTGTAAGATGGTGAAGGAAATTACGTATGCACACAAACACTCACAAGCACATACAAAAACCTTACACAAACATATGCCCGCAGAGAGATCTGTTACAAAAAAAAAAGACAAGCCAATGCAAATAACCTCAATTTTAGGAGTGAATTAATTTGACTGGCTTTATTATTCCAAATTATTAACAAGTTTCAGCAACCTTAGAATGCAATAACCACACTCAGGCTTCCATCTAGGTTAACTGGAAACAGATAACTTATACTGATACAAATGATATCAGTACAACTCTGTGACAGCAAACTTGGAGGCAGAAACCTGACACACAAGGAGCCTCTCTCTTTGCAGCAGTGTGTTAACAACTCCTGCACGATTCTCCTCCCCTGAAATATTCCAGTGCAATGAATCACCCTCCGACAACGCCAGAACCCCCCTATTTTCATGAATGCCAGCTGAAACCTGACCTACACAGCACTCTAATCTGTTTATGACTTGGTCTGGCTTAGTAAGCCCATTTTGGGTTGTTTTTTTTTAACTCTTTATCGATTCTACTTTGATGTAGTCCAATAAAGCACATTGACAGAAGCAATTTATGTTGGCTAATGCCTCTGGTTCCAGGAAAGCCTCCATGGCATATATGAAGAGAGGTTCAGCACCGTGCAAGTAACATACGGGTTACCCAGTTATCCCGCGCTTACCAGTTTCGTTCAATCCATCTCCATGAATGTGATTAGGAACAACCTCCTGTTTCTCCCGCTCACAAGCAGAAATAGGTATGATTCTCCCTACGTATCACTTCCTAATGCCACAGGGAAAAGCTGGGAACTGAGAAGGATTCTCCCAGTCTTAAGGAGAAAAACCTGCAAGTGGCCACTGAAAAGAGACAAGCATTTCCCCACTTCCGATGGCACAGAAACCAATCTCGTGCCATCAAGAGCTGGCACAGCGGGCACCAGTACCAGCAGGGCTCAAGCGCCTGGAAATGGTCAGATGCCCCTATTCACATCTGCTGCACAGGTGTATAAACGCAAATTGTTCCAGTGCCACAAAAATCCAGATTAGGTAGCTAGGAATATCATGGATTTATCCTATCAGCAGATATCCTCACGATACGCTGTGCTGCCTCCTCCTTTCTTGGTTTCACACCCAGATCTTCCCCCTGAGACTGGGGAAACACTGACTAAGAACATCATTCAGGGAAGATGTTTAGTAAAACCCACAGTGCTTGGTGGCTTCTAAGTGCAACACAATAGTTTTCTTGCTTCTTGCTAAGAGGGCATGACAACAGGGCAGAGGAGGATAGCTGAGAGCTGCAGGGACTGGAAAACTGAACTCAATTTAGCCACAGAGCAGTTTAAAGTTCCTGTTGCATTTTTCATCTAAGTACAGCAAATCCCCCCGCTAAGCAACAGCCCAGGTGGCCATAAATACTGAAATGCTAACTGCATGTGTGGCGTGCGGGTATTAGAGACGGCGTGAGGATAGGCATAGCGGGAGAGCAGCTGAAAGCGGACCAAAGTGTCCTTCCAGGGAGGCAATGCCACCTGTTAGCAGCGCTGGGAGCTGGGCCCTGCTGCAGGACAGCTCTGGAGGTATTTGAGAGCTGCCGGATTCCCATTCATTCGAAGCTTCCTGCAGTTACCAAGCACTGATAGAGTTTCACTCTTTACCAGCTGGAGCTCCAGGCAGGGGATTCTCTCCAGAGAAGGAGCTCAGGAGCTCCTACCCAGGGAGGAAGATGAGGCGTGGTCTAGAGAGGGTGCGGCCACTGCTGCATGTCACGAGTGACACAGCAGAGATGGCCATCGGGCACCTCCTGTGGCAATGGGAGTCTTGTGTGGCACTTATCAAAGGAAAAGAATATAAAAGAAAACATGGCCTCTAAACCTACCTGGATCTGCTGCTTCTGCTCAGGCAAGACACCGCGGCTCAGTTTGCCTCCTTGCAAGGGAGCCCCTGCTGCAAGAAGGGGAGCAGCAAGGGGCAAGGCACATTCAATTACGATCAGAGCACGGGCACCTAACTTCAGGTTATCCGTTTATAAAAAGAAGAGCTGAAAAGCCTCCCGTCTCCTCACAGAGAACCTTGCATAGCGCCAAAAGGAGGAGGATTTCCTCCCCCATTCATTCCACACAAGCTCTACGGGTAGGTCGCTATGCACAGGGATGATGGACAGGCGGATGGATGGCTGTAAGTGTGGCAGACAGGTTGGAGCACAGGCGGACAGCTTGCTGAGTGCTTTAGGAACGGGGGCTGCTTGAATTGGGGATCGTTAGAGGTACTGCAATAGTCCTGGGTGATACGTGATGGACACGGGAGTCTGCACTGCCTCACATCTCGCAACAGCGAAGGCTCAACCTGTGACCCCCCAGCACGTGCCTCACTCAGTATCTATCGGAGTTCCCATATGGCAGTTGCCGAGTGATCTGGACCGCTGGGGCCTGTCAGGACAAACACACCAGGCTTCCTGGCATTTCACCCAGGAGTTATGAAGCCGTCACTTGCTCAGGCTGTCTCCAAACAGTGCCAGCACGCCTTGGTACACTGCCTGCTTTTCACCTGATTGTCATTTTTGGACGCTATCACAGAGAGGCATTTTTGGGGCTTCAGGACTGGCTGGGGAGAATGAGGCCAAATTCCCAGCCTTTCTGCCTCCCCACTTGTCCCCTGCTTTCTCTTTTCTGGAAAGTTTTCCCATGCTAAGTATAGTTCCTAACAGGTGCACAACCAGAGGGGACTGTCAGGGACGCAGCTGTCCCCACAGAGGCCTGGATCCATCTCCATCTGTCTCACTGGAGTCATCCATGCTGTCTAACTGAGCTCTTCGGACACAGGATGGGGGAGCAGCAGAGATACAGACAGGGAGGAGATACATGTGCACACACGCACACTCGGAGGGAGGATGATTATTCTGGGGAATGCCACAAACAAAGCCTCTGACATCAAACTAATGTATCCTTTGAGGCTTTAAAGAGCCCTTGCCACACACAGGCAGGCTGCCAGCTAACTCATCTCTCTTCCTTGCCATGCTAAGAGCCTGATGCCAAGGTCAGGCTTTAAACGAAAGCTGACTGCTTTGTAATCCCCTGTGCCTCATTTGGGGATGCCACAAGACTGGTAAGAATCAGTGGCAGAAAATATGTGACCAGGGCCAACTCCAGTGCAATGACTGAAGTGGTTCCCTTGCCCAGCCAGCTGCCAATCTTGCCTTCCACCCTCCCAGCCCCACACCAAAGCCCTTCCAGCCTGGGGAACCAGGGCTGGGGGTGCAGGCAATATAAAGACAGCGACACAGGTAGCTGAGATCCCTCTCACGCACCTCAGAGTGCGCATGTGTACGAAGCACTCACAGATCACTGACCTCCAGATGCACAATGGTGACAAGGTGTCCTAACTCAGAGCTGCAGGGGCCAGCTGCTGCGGTAACCTTCCTGGACACCAAGCTGTCTCATCGCTGTGTAGGGGATATGGAAATATGAGAAACAGAGATAAGCAGCAACCCTGCTCACAAACTAACGGTGCTTCCTACCCCTAAAGTGTCCTGGCATAATTTCAGGCCAGTATCGTGTGAGGAAATAATCATTTTGCAACACACCACCGCTCCTTGCCACTGCATGTTGCAGCAAGAGCGGCTGATCTGTTTTATAAATCTGGGTCCTGGGATGTGTGCTGTGTTAACAAGCTGGCTTAGCTTAATAGGAGGGTGATGAAAACCACATGCAGGGAATAGGATGGTACCTTGACATCACCACCACCATCGCTGAAAGAACAAAGAACGAGGTTTCTGCATTCACACTGCGCTACCACAGAACATGCTCCGTGCTGTGCTTCAGCCACAAAGTCCAAGGTCTGAACTCGGGGAACCCAAAGCCCAACTAATTGCTAACGGGCAGCGTCTTAAGCTGCAGGAAACCAAGCTGCAACCAGCTCTCTAAAGTCTGCCTGGGGCTCAGAGAAGTGGTGGGATGGTCTGGGTGAGACAAATGGGTATAAATCTTTGGCAGAGGGAAAATCCATTTCACTTCTTTTACTCCTTTGTTAAAATGAAACCACATTGCTGCTAGCAAGCCTCTGCCCAGTCACACCCTCCCAAAGGAAGGACCATGAGTCCCTGGGTCTGGGGCGCTCCAGCCTGGGAGAGGACAGAGCTTGCCTGCAGCTGCAGGGACAAGCTCTGAAGCCAGGCAGGTGTCACAAGGCAGTGAGCCCGAACGACACCGCCATCTGCACTGCCCAGATATCCCTTTCCTCCTAAGGAGTTCCTCAGCAAGGCTGAGTGCATGCGACAGCGACGTTTGGGGCGTTCCTCCTCCCAACACACACATTTTACCAAGGCACTACTCTAACACCTTCAGACGCGGACACCAGCAGGAGTTTCATTGCTAGGAAGAGCAGGATCAAGTCTGGATTTACTAACACCAGCACTGATTACAGGGATGGCATCACGTTAACTTTTTTCTTAAACTGCCTTACCTTCTTATGTCTCAATTTCTGCCCCCTCCTCCAGGTTTTCAGGGCTTTTTATGGTTACTTTCCTTTACTCCTTTTACAACAGCCCTTCTCAAAAAGAAGAGCTGACTGAAGCTCTTTGGGTCTCCAGAGACTATTCCATCACATTGGTGCTGACAGGGCTGGGGCTGCCAGACTGAGTTATCACAGGTCCTGCCCTCCCCTGCCGTTAATACCTACTCACCAAGGGAGCACTGGTCCAGCCCAAGCAGAGAAAGTCAACCCCAAGCCGCAGAAGTCTCCAACGATTAGGGAAGAGGCATCAAAGGGGAAGAAGAGAAAAACAAATATATCTCAGGCATCTCCCCTTTCTAGACATCTCCAGAAAGTCGTAATCGAGCTCAGATGGCTCCAGGGAGGGAATGAGATACATGGAGTCACAAACCTTTCATGATCAGCCCACCTTGCATCAAGGAGACTCCAGACACACATCGTCCCCAGCCCTGAGCCCAGCGTCTCACAACCCAGGTCACACAATCTGGCATCTCTTTCTGTCCCAATTCAATCCCTTCCTGCCCAGTGGAGGGTCACGCTCCTGTCCTGTTATCAGGACCTATGCGGTTATGCAAGAGAAGCTGTGAAGCTGATTCAGAAGCAATACAGGAACAGTGAGCTGGGACTATACCTACTGAGGAAAGGAGGCACATCCCACTGTTCAAGTGATAGTAAAAATATAGTAGGTGTTCTCACACACTAGCATCATTCACTCCAATTCAGGAGTGCTGTGCTATTCAGGAAGGATGCTGCTGTGGGAGAAATATCATCTGAATGCTGAATCACTGCTCTAAAGTGTATCTGCGCTCAGGAAAAAGGGATACCTCTTACCAGCTCTGGTCAGTCCTGGGTGTCATACAGCTGTCAGGCCAAGAAAATACGTGGCTAACACTTGTAAGTCATTTTCCTACCACAGCCTGGTAGCCCAAATCCCAGAGTAAACCAAGACAGAAGGAACACCCAGCAAAGTCATCTGCATTTGAACAGCACAGCTGGAACATCTGCGGCATTATGCAATCCCCTGCCTGGCCAGACATGGTATTGAGAAAGAGTTTTTCTGTCCTTCCATGTCCTCTACCCAGCAGAAAAAGAGCTGAAAACCCCAAACCAGTAGAGAGGTAAAATTCCCTTTGTCTTTTCTCTTAATCCCACCTTAAGACTGCCTCAAGCTCCAGGACTCCTGCCAGCACCCCAGCTATGAGCACGTTCACACCCTGAACACGCCAGTGCTGAACGGGACCTGGTCACCAAACACGGGACCTGGGCTTTGCCCCTGGCCAGGGCTGGCCAGGGCCACCCAGCACCACAAGCCCAATGTCAGATCTAAGCAGCCTTGGTCAAACCTTGTGCCTGTACTTTGCAGTATGAACAACAATCCGGTGGGGTCCAATATGCTCCATGGGATTAGAGCTGGTGAACTAAGAATCTATAAACATACTGTCCAGATGGGTATTGGCCCTGGAAGCCACAAATTGCCAAAGGCTGGACTTCACTGTGAAGCTTTCAGAAACAGGGTGTTGTTCTTCAATCCCCCACTCCTGGGGCCCTGCGTCGGCATGCAAAATTCCACTTTTGTTATTGCAAAAATGGCACTCAGCTCTCACAGCTGAAAAGTCTGAGAATGTGGCTCAAGGATTAAACCCCCCCTCCCCATACCTACAATAAATAAAAAGAGTTAAAGCCAGATTTGTAAACTATAAGGATTTTAAGCCAATTTGTGACCGTCTCAGGCAGTTCTGGCATTCTTTGTAGTTGATGAGTAAGACTCACGGGGAGATGTGGGGCAGAATAAAGGGCGCTCGACCACAAGGACTGGAATGGTTCCCTCCAATGCGGAGATTTCTGGAGGTGGAAGGACTGGCAGAGAGGAGGCACAGGAAACAAAAGTGGACATTTGAGAGACATTTACAAGCAGATTTCTGAGCCAAAATTTCCTCTCAGTCACGCCTGCACTTCTCTGTAAACCTATCTGGCCTCTGCACCGTGGTTTGAGGACAATTTGACCTGGAGTCTGAACAATAGGATTAAGCACTGGATCAGCAGAAAAATGATTGCAGATATTTATTATTGCTTGGTATTGGAGAGTTATTGTTACTACAGAACGTTTGTTTCCCTGAGCCACATTGTGTAAGTGTCGGTGCCTTTGCTAGATTTAATGGTCCAATTATCACGGGCTGTGTCACCTCCTCCCCGTTCTACATGACGAGACCTGCTCTCCTGCCTTCATTCCCCCCTCCTGTTTTGCTAGCAGGCAAACACACCTTTGCCGCTCCTTCATGGGTAGTCTTCTTTTTAACTTCTCCCATGCTCAGGGCTGGTGGGGGTTGAGGGAAGCCAGACAAGTGGAAGAGGCTGTCTCTGGGCTGGGTATCTCACCCTAAAGATGGCTAGTTGGGAGCAGGTCGTCTTCCCTGGGTGAAAATCTATGTTTTTACTTACTTAGTGAAAATATAACCAAATGTTCTCATTAGAGTTGAAGTCATGTCAAGCTCTCCTCCCAAACATTGCAGTGAGCCACTGTCCCGGTCTCCAACCACTCTGGCCCGTCATACACTGCCTGCTCAGCTCCCCAGCAGGCTTCACCTGGCATTAACAGCAGGAGGTCTGACTGGGATGTCCAAGGAGAAAAGGAGTGACAGGGCACTGCCAGGCAAGAAAGTACTTCCATCACCTGGCCACAGATCAGCCAGTCTCCTGTTAGCCCCACAATCCCTCTCTAAGGAATATCCTGCAAATATTCCAGAGGCAAAGAAACTTACCTTCGGTACATGGCTACTCATAGGGCAATACCTGAGCCGAAAACCAATACAGACATGGGAATGGTCAGTGCTGCTCCTCCCCACCATGGTCACTCTACAGCAGGGCCATGGGGAGAATTAATACTACATAAAGAGCAGGAAGGGGCAGGGACTGGCTGGGGTGCTGGGGAAGGGGCTAAGCTCCTCTTCTGCTCTTCTGTGAGCAGTCTGCGGCAGATCATCCAGAATCTATCCTGAACACCGTATCTGAGAACATCAGCTCCTTGCCAGGATATCAAAAGAACAGTATAACGAACAGCATTAGAGTTTCACAACAGGATCAGATGTTTATGTGAATAAGAACAGCAGCCCCAGTGACACTAGCTCAAATGAAAATCATAACAGCTATTGATTCTCCTGCTTCAGGGTATAAGCTGCCTGCCAGCTGGGGTCAGGGTGAAATCTCCCCCCATAGGGTAGTATTGCACAATTATGGGCATTATGGGATTTTTATGCCTTCCTTTAAGGCATCCGGCCCTGGCTTCTGGTGGAGACAGGATACTGGGCTGGAAGGACTATCGGTCTGTTCAGCTCAAACAGTTTTTATGTCCTAATACAAAATTAATGGTTCCCTCACTGAGACTCCATGCAGCGAAGCTGCCTGCTCTGTGCATGGCAACTGGCAGAGCAAAAGTGGGGCTGAAAACTCATTTCTTCCCAACGCTCCTCGATGCAACACAACCCTCAGACCCTACCCACCCAGGCTCACTGTCTCACCTACGCTGTGCTACAGTCACCTCACGCTCTCTGGGGATCAACACGCTGATGCCAGACCCCAAGGGGCACAGCATGCTGCAGTCCTGAGCTCCTACACTCAAGAGATCCCTCAGCCTCCTGCCTCCTATGCTAGGGATACCAGATCCACAAATCTCTGCAGCAGCAGCTATAATGCAGGTGGGTTGTAGGTGGCTCTGTCCTTTAAACCAAGCCTTCTGACTGTACCACCTCTTCAATGGCCTCTCTTGCTGACAGAAGGGCTGACTGTCAGGTTAGGCAGGCTGTGGAAGCAGAAACAGCTGTCTTAAAAACTGTATTTCAGGATGCACATGGAGGTCCCTTCTGCTTGTATGGAACAACACCTCATTCATCATTCAGATAGCCAGACAGAGCCACTCATCTTCATTTGACGACACCTTTTATCTACAAACACCTAGATTAAGACTCACAACCAGCCTGTGAACTGGTCAGGATCTTTCTACCAAGCCAGGGGCACGCTTTCCTGGCTTACATCCAGCACGGGGCTGGAGACTGGAGGAATTGCTTGCTCCGATCATGACTTTTACAGCAGGACTTTTCTGAAAAGTCGCTATGCCCCCAGTGACTGGAGCAAACAGTTCTTGTTGAGCTGATTATTTTGGTGTCTAAGTGGAAGCTGAGTTCTGCAATTGCAGTGTGTGTGGTTGACTTGTGGCTTGCCCTAAGGGAGTCAACGGCACTGCTGGGAATCCTGACCCAGGAGTCCTGACTCAGGAGTTCTATAAAACCACAGGGCCTGCTGTTTCCATGCCTGTCTTTGTGCTCCTGTATCTCTGCTGGGGCCAGCACAGAGCTGGAAATGGCAGGATTTGAACTGCTTTTGCAGAGGCATAAGGGGATCTTGCTGCTACCGTGTGCTCGGGCACAGGCTGCTGGTCACGCAGGGGCAGGGAGGGCTATAACCCCTCTTCAGCACTGACTGTACCACAGCTGGCCCTGCCTGCTGGACCCACAGCAAGGAGAGGTTTTAGCAGCAGCTGTCTACATGCAGTGGAGCTCCAGAAGCTTGTTCCCTTTGGCTTTGTGTCCAGCTGTAAAACTGCAACAACTTCCACCTTCCTCATCTTCCTACTCCCCACCAGATCCTCTTGAACACCTCTCCATCCCACTGAAGGCCACTCCGGAGCTCCTCTGCCTCCTCCATGCCACTGCCATTCCCAGCTGCCTCCCACCCTCTGCATGGCAATGCCCACAGCCCTTTCCCACATGCCCTGCCCACCCTGGCTCACCAGCTAGCTGGGTGAGAGCCAGCCTGTCTGGCAGATCCAAGGGTCACCACGCCATGTGTGCCCCACCAGCCTGCCCACACAGACGGGCTGGCCAGCCACCAAACTCGCTGCTCGGGTTGAACAAACAGCTTTGGTGGCTGCATGTGGTCCTCAGGTCTGTGGTCTGACACCAGACATCTCTACCCACCGGTCAGATTGGGCTGGAGTCAGTCAATGGGCACAAGAACCACTGGGGGAGAGCTGGGACTGACAGGCATCCTCACCACATAGGCTGAGTTGCCTTAAAGGGTGGTGTAAACATCCCACAAAGCCCATAATTGTGCAATACTACCTTATGGGGGGAGCTTTCACCATGACCCCAGCTGGCAAGCAGCTTATTTCACTGGGAAAACAGACTAAAAAATCAGGACCTGACTCTGAAGCAGTGAATTTCTCTTGGTGGTACTTAGACCCCAATGGCAAACTGACCACGCAGAATGATAAGGTAAAGAACCAAAGCCAGTCAGAGCCCCTAAGCCCACCTTGTGACACTAAACATTACTGCAGCCCCTGCTTTCCTTCCCTCTAACAACAGCGCTGGGCTAAAATCTTCCTTCACCCCCCGGCTCTATCTATCTAGGGTAACAATGTCCTTAGTCATATAGGGATGTTGACCAAATCATAAAGAAGATGTAATGACATTGTCTCGGCTGACGCACTGATCGATGCTTTTCATGCAAAATTATGCTTTCTGTGACTAATAAATATTGATCTTTTTTGTTCCTGTGTAGCACTGCAATAAAGAGTGACTTAAATATCTGCCAGCACTGAGCATCCTCCATTGCTTTCCAGTCCCCAGCTCCCCTGCAGCCACTTGGCAGCACCCGTTTGCATTTCTTACTGTTCTTATGTCTGTCTGAGCCCATCTGACACTGATGCCAGACCACCGTGCCTGATCCCAAGGAGGGCATGGCACCTCTGTGAACATCCACCTCCCTTTATTTTTCTGTCCTTTGAACGGTGCTTACGTCACAGTGGTTCATAGGAAGAAGTAGAAATTAAATGGAATTGGAGTGAGTGCTGGGGAGGGGGAGCAGGGTCACATCCTGGGCACATTTAGGATAATAAACAGGAGAAACCGGGCCAAGTGCATAACGAATGGAAACATTTACAACTCCTTGGCAGGGGAATCATGTAAGTGCTAATGGGCATGGTCAGACTGCTTGAAACTCCTTAAAGCTATGGAGCTTGGTAGCAAACGCCTGGCGAGAAGCATTGCTGGACACAAGGCATCCATTCAGCCCTGCTGAAAGGCTGGGGTCCATGTGGCAGCTGTCCTGCTCTATTCGCTCCTCTGCTGGAGAGGGGTCAAGCAGTGCTCTGCATTTCACACCCACTCGGCTCCCTAACCCCCAAAGTGAGGCACCACACCAAAGTGCAAAGCAGCGGTGGCTCAGGCCTGCTCCTGTATGCAGAAGAGATCACAGAGTGATGTGATGGCACCTCTTGGGTTGGGTTCCTGAGTTTCCAGGCTCTGGGACCCTGTTTTCTCCAGGTGTCACTCCATTGCCTCTTCCCCTTCCACCCCCCCCACAGGAAGAAGAGCATTTCCCTGTCTCCCAGGAGCCCAGAGAAGAGAGCTGCACTGGAGAACATGAAGTGTGAACTCAGATACAGGACTGCAAATAGATTGATGATGACAGGCAGAGGCCTGGGTTCAGCCACTCCTGTCTGGCAGACACACAATGATCGAATTTGTTCACTACGCTTATTTTGGGAGTTGACTGCTTTCCTTTGCTGAAGGGACCAGATTCATACCCATTGTGAGCAAAGGAGTTAAGTTGCAACAGAGAACCAGAAAGCAGGAAGGGCCAAAGGTCTCCAGCGCTCTGTACAATCTCAGGAATTCCCATAGGTGCTGCACACATACATACACACATACACACTGACTGTAGCAAATGTTCCTGCTCACCACTCCCCTTTCTACCATTGATCTGTCATTATTTCCCTGTTCTGGGGGAGCTGCTGTAATGCATCCCGCCCCTTTTCTTTCTGAAGACTGCGCAGTCATGCAAGGACCTGCCCTGCCTTTTGTGACCTGTGTCAGTGTCCAAATGGTATTCAGGGTGACCCAAGACTTGGGATCGTGCCCCACTCCCCATCCTTCCAGCAAAAAACTTGCTTTCACCAGCAGTTTTAATGTGTCCTATTTCCCCTTTCCCCATGCAGACAGCTGAGTGCTGAGAAAGCATTTAAGGCGAAAAACCTACAAATCAAAAGACACTGCTTCTGGACTATGGAGCTTAAAATATGATGGCATCTCCCCCAGACTGTGAATGGGTTCACTGAAGAGCTCCCCCAGTCCTGAGACCCTCCCCTTCCCCACCCCCCTCCTGGGAAAATTGGAGAGGTAACGGGCTGCTGTTCCAGCAGATTTGCAGGAGTGGGAGTTGAAGAATCAATGAAGCTCTGAAAGCCAGTGGGGAAAGTCATTCTGCACCTTCCTGACACCAGGAATAAATGATTCAGCGGGAAAGAAAAAAAAAAGTACAACAACCCTCAAATGAGGCTGGAATTACCCACTGGAGAGATATTTCATCTTGAGGAATTGTGTTTGCTGCAGCGTTCATCTCACTGAGCCACAGCAAGGCTTTAATATCCAGCAAAAGGTCAAACCTAAATGGGAATTGTTACAGCTTGCTGGAGCCCCCGATGGCAGCCTGCCGGCACGCACACGACGAGCTCCCAGCCCCTCACGCAGTGCAGGCTGGGAGTGAGAACCGAACCCGTTTGCAAACACGTCATGCACGTAACAGCACTCGAGGTACTCGCAGGCCTTTGAGTGGCTCTACATTCATCAGCCCTTCCCACCCCTGCAAAGTATTATCACGCCCAGTTTATTAACAATAATCTTCCCTATTAATGAGACAGCACTTGCCATCTTGCAAGCCCGCTCCCAACTCTACCTTTGTAATCTCGCGTCACGCCAAAGTCACAGGGCCTGGAGGTGAAACCTGCAGGGCTCAGCTGCACGGGCACTGCTCCGGTCACAAGACGCGCTCCCTCGCTGACATCCCTGTGGCACAAGGATTGGCAGAGTTAGCTCTCAGAGGCAAGGCAGAAAGCGTCGCTGGGACCGAGGTGCTCTCTGTGCCTGCGCTCTACCACCCGACAGCAGTATCGCACAGCTGGGGGCACTGCTTTGACCCAAAAGTAGCATTTTTCAGCACTGCTCTTCAGCCTCATTTGGTCTTAGTCTGTAAATCTTTGTTCACACCCTCTGCAGTTCGAGAGATGGGGACCTTCTGCCACTGCAACACCGCCTGCCTTGGGTACCGGGCAGCAGGGCCTCATTTGTGGTGGAAGGCACCTGGATCCCCAGAGGCTTTGCCATCCTCTTTCACTTGCCTCCTCTCTACATCCATACGTAAAAAAGGATAATAAACACCAGGAGTGTGGCTCTACATCCTCCCCTGCACGCCAGGTTGTACAGGGTGCTCCGGCATGGCCTCTCCCACAGCAGAGGGAGCCATCAGTAGTGGGTTTGTGATACTGCTGAGCTCAGGCAGTGTCACAGAGCTACCAACTGGCCACAGCAAACTCAGCTGTCCTCCCTTCTAAAAAAGACAACCAGAAGATCAGCTGAGCCCATGCAGCACCCAGGGAGGTAGAGGACACGCCCAGGAGCATGAATACCTGCTTGCAGGGCTTTATCATAAGGCCTGACCCTTGCTGCTAAGGGCACTCTGCTGCTTCAGGGGCCAAATCCAGCAGAGCAGGGCTTTTCTCTGCCAGAGGGAATGGCAAGAACACAAGACACAGCAGGAGTCAGTCCCTATGCTGAAGCCAAGGCCTGAAACAGGCAGCAGGGCTGAGCTGGACCACAGAAGACTATCTCCCTCCCCAGTGGGCTCCCAGACACAGTTCAGCCCACATCAAAACACAGGAGTACAGCCCAACAACGTCCTGCACTTGCTCCCTCTGGAAGAGGAACTCGGTACAAAAGGAACAGACCTGCCTGCTTGGGTGTCCCGAGCAGGGTGAATTCGGGGTGAATGCTGGGAGCTTCCAGATGTTTCCACTCAAAGGATCTAACTGAGCAAGGCACCTGTTTATTGTAAAGGAAGGTGGGATTTCAAGGCACTTGAGGGCTGCAGGGGGCAGCTGTCAGCTCCTCCTCATTTGGAAATGTCAATGCTTCAAATATCTTTTCTGAGCAGAACTGCAGAGACTTTCTGCCAGTGCTCTGGTCCTGACCTGCTGCCCCAGCAGCCAGCTCTGCCCCTCGCTCCTGAGCTGTCCCTTCCCCTGCTCACCTCCTGCACCGCTAATGCTGCCTGCTCTGAGGAACCCCAGCCCGCTCAGACTTCTTACTTAAGGAAGATGTTTTTATGAGGATCACATTGCACATTTGGGTCTGCTTGGGAGTATTTGAATCTCCAGCGTGTACGAGTCCACGGTGGTCCTCTGGGGCTGCGGGAGCACTCTCCTCATGCCCATCTGCTTCATGGCCCCCATGGCCATATTGTTCTTCCCACTTCTGCTTTGGTATTGCTGCTGTCTCCCTCCATCCACACATCTGCTCAGCATCTCCTCAGTAATTTCCTTCCCTTGGACTCAGCTCTGCCCTCTGGGAGTTTGCCATCCCAGGCCATAGCGGAGCTCCAGGAATGAATTAGGCAGACAGGAGGTGGAGGGAAGGCAGAGGTTCCCAGAGGGCTTCCTGCTTCCTCTTCACCATGATGAAGGTGAGAGTCCAAGAGAAGAAAGGAGTGAACTGAGCCCTTCCTTATAACATCCACTGTCCTCCCAAGAGGGAACAATGTAGGTCAGCGAGCTGAGCAGAGGGGGATTTTACCTAAAGCAGAGCTGAAAATCTGCTTGAGCTTTGGGATTTATAGCAAAACTGGTCCCAAGCTACAGGCAAACTCCAGACCCTGCAATGAAATAGAAAGATTTGAGAACTAGCAACTCTCTTGACAGCCCTGTGCCTTCCACCTTCCATCTCAGTTGTCCATCACGACCTGAAGCCCTCCTGCTTTCCTGTTCAGGACCATATTAAACTCAGTCAACGCACCTCTATCCTGCTCAGCAGTTCCAACTGCCCTTTCAGCCCTTTCAGCCCTTCCTGACGGACAAGCTGCCATCCATGATGGGCAAAACGCTGGTTTCTGTGCTGATGTGGATGAACATCCACTGGGGAATCACCTGAAACTACCACTCTCATATTCACTTGTGACTTAAGCCAGATTTCAGTATGTACAGAAAGATTAAATTTTGCTAAGGTTAACACGAGATAATTTTTTGTTCAAATATTTACAGTTAAAGCTTACCAGAAAGTCAACAGGATTCTGCTGGACAACACTCAACTATCCACATCCCCCAAAGGAAAACAGGGTTTTTACGTGGTATTTAAAACATCCAGAGACGTCCAAAATTCAGCCCTCCCAATTGTTCCCGAGCCAGGCTGGGCCTGTGCCATATATCCATGCCTCTGAGGGAAGCAGGAAGAACTTGCTGGCCTTTTCTTCCTAATAATGGTGAACATGTGAACATGGCCAGAGTGGGTCACCAGCCCCCCACACAGTCATGCTAACAGAGGAGATGGAGACCATCTCTGAATTGCAACCAGCAGCCACATACTTGGGAAGCCAATGCTGTGGAAAATGGGGTCAGACTGCTTCTCCCCGTGTTTGGCTTTGTCGAGCTGTTTGTGTCTTCTGGACGCAAGACTTCCGTGGCAAGGAACCGGACGTGTCATTTGGAGATCTCATCCTTTCTATTCAGGATGTTTAAATTCAAGACTCAAACTTGTGGTTGGCAGGGAACAGGGGCAAACAAACAGCAGAACGATCCGCTGTCAGTTCCTGACAGCCCAGCACAGGGCAGCCAGCCGGCCTCCAACAGTTATCCCTCCTTGTCGGTGGGAAGTGTTTGAGCACAGAGGTAGTGGCTTGAGGATCCGTCACAGATTTAAGCTGCTCAGGCTTAAGCACAACAGAAAATAAAAAAAACCAAACCAATACACAATAAGCGTACTGTAACATTTGGGGTTTGTTCACTCCTCTACAGGTTCTGTTGACCATCGCCAGGTGCTTCCTGGAAGTTGCGCTCTCCTATGCTTCCCTGTTTGGGTACCTGCCTCTCACAGCTACATTGCAGAAGCAATGCTTCACTAGCAGAAGGAAGGCTGAACTCACCCACAGCTGCAATACACTTAGGGACTTGAGGAACTTCCCCCACTCACGCAGCGGCTCCTGACTGCTTCTAAACATTTCTGTTTGCTGCTCCCCCCACCCCTAGACCCTCTTTTTGGCATGTCAACCTCTATTTCAAGCTCGCCTCATCCACTCCCGTGACTGTTCATGTCTTTAGTGTGTGCGTCTGAGGTTTAATGGTTATCTGGGAGTTAAGTACAGCTCAAGTTTGACAAAGCTTCTGTGGCAAATGCAGGAGCTCAGGTAGGAATCGCCCCCTCCCTTCTCTGCTCCTTTACAGAGGTCAAGGAGTGGCGGAGAGAAGCTGACCTCCTACTGCTGAGCACAGGCTGAATCCCTGTGTGAGGAGCTCTGAAGGGAGAACAGACATCTTCAGATGTTACTCCCACGGGTTGAAGGCCGAGTTGATTTAACAGCCTCCTTTCCCTGAGTGGACAATCAGCTTCCCCAGGGAGTCAACGACTTTCTGAGACTTCTCAAATAGGCAGTGCTTTTTTGAAATGAAGGTCCTATCTTTGAAGATTTCTCATCTCCCAGTGCCCTGGGCACTGCGTAAGCAAGCTCTCTGTTCACATACACTCTGTTCTCTCACGCAACCGTGTCCTGCAAAGGGCTCAGCAGCACCTGCACCCCATGCCAGCTTTCCTCTCTGCTGGATGCAGAAACATTTCCATGCAGCCGCGGTGTGTGCGTGTGACCCTGGTGTGATCCCCCAAATCCACCAGGCTCACAGGGAATGCAGGAGGGTACAGAGCTCCTTCCTCTCGGTTGTCACCATTTTCCCCTCCAACAACGCAAGCCGCAGACCTACAGCCGGTAGGTCAGCATTCCCCCTGTGCTGCTGCATAAGGAAACGCTGAGGCGGGAATGCAGACAATATCCTAAACAAATCCGCTGTTTACAAAGTCCCCTGTAAACTGTTTACATAGCTGGGGAGAAACCATGGAGGAACAGCAGCTGGAGCATGTTCTTCCCAGTGCTCCTGTGGGAGTGGAGCTGACACATGTCTGGAAAGGGTGCAAACATGAGAGAAAAGAAGAGGCAGCAAAATCCCAGCACCACCCACTCCCCCAGCCTGCCAGGACCTCTGGCTACCTCAGCACTGCCTCCCTGAGCACCTCCTCCAAGGGAGGTGGCATGTTCCCAGGGTGCAAAGCAGCGTAGCCATGTCAGCTGCACCAGGGACGGCCAACCTCAGGCTCCAGAGCAGTGCCTGTGGTGGCGAGGCTGGCCAGGGGCCGCTGGGTAAGCTGACTCCCTGCTGCTAGAGGAAGCAGACCTGAAGGAGCCAGTCCTGAACCTCCCCTGCAGCCCCTTAGCTCTCCAACGCATGTGAAGTGTCTTGTGACTCTCATCCCATGAAGACGCGGTGTGTGGCTCACAGAGGCCAGCCTCCTGCTATATTATATACATGTATTAAGAGTGGTTAAAAATGGGGCCTCAGAAATACCAGCAAGAACATTTTGAAGTCCTGGCATAAAATAAAAGCCTCAGTGTGCCTCTAATCTGCCCTGCTTCCTGTCTGTGGAAACCTCTTTGAAGTGCCTGTGCATACGGCAATGTGTCAGTACAGCGTAGTGAGCTCGGCTGAAACACCCATGACCCCAGCTACCACATCCCCCCAGGACAACCATGGGCTGCTGATACAGCGTGACTGCCCAAGCCAGTCTGGGGGCTGAATGCAGGGCATGAAAGGCTATAGTGGAAGAAATAGAAGGGTTAAAACACACCCTTTATTAGTCCCCTTCACACTCACAGACCCACTTACAGTAGAAAGGGTTCGTTACGTTAGTTGAATGGCTGAGCAGGACATGAGAAAATATGGCCTTTGCTCAAGGAAGGTGATAGGTGCTCTGAGCCCAGAAATAGCGTAAGAGAGGGGTACATGGGGATGGGCAGCCAGCTGGAACAGCAAGAACAGTGAAAACATACTCCCTACACATGATATGGCAACCCTGACGCAGCAGTTGGAAAGGAATACAGATACAATGATTTAAAAAAAAAGAAAGCGGGCAAACTCACCCATTTGGTACTGAAGGGCAGGCAGAGAGAGGCAAGGAAACCGCATTGCTCCATCAGCAGGGGGGAAGTCATGTTCATCCATGTTTACTCTCAACCATATCACCAGAAGGAGTCCACCCTCAGAGCCAGTCCTGCCTTCACTCTTCACCCAGGTGGTCTTCCAGGGCCCAGTTGTGTCCCTTTCCTGACCAGGAAGAGGATGGAGGGGTCTCCCAACAGAGCTGAACACCTCAGCCGGCAGGAATGTCAGAGGAATCTGCAGGACCTCTCAAAGACTGAACTAAAAGAAAAAAAACAGGAGAAAAAAACCCCCAAACATTCTCAGGCCAACCCATAACAAAAGATTGTCAGGTTCCTTTGCTGAAGCAAAAAAACCCAAATCTAAAAACATTTTTCAGAGCCAACTGCACAGACTGGCCAACCCAAAAGAAAAATTGTTTGGTTTTGGTTTCAGAAGCTTTTGTGCATTTAAAAAAATGTCAGCCAGCTAAATTTTTGAACAAAACGGCTCTTCAAAATGAAAACTTGAGCAATTTTTTATTTTTAAAGTCAGAAAGGACTGAAGGTCTAATCCCACACAAGTGCTGGGTGTTTTTCCCTAGCGGAAATGACCTGCTGAATTTGACCAGAGTTTTGCAAATAGTTGTGCTTGACCCCATATACATGGCTCAGTTCCAGTGACTAAGCACCTTCAGATTCAAGTCCTTTCAGAGGAGCACCAACCCGTAGGGATACCCCAGTGCTCTCTAAGCCTTGAGAAACCCACTGTGGAGGAAAGTAGATACAGTTTGAAATTCATGCTAGCATCTTTCGGCTTCCTTCTGGTGACTCAGTGTGCAACAGTGCCCGCTGTGTTTCTCCTAGCAGTGCCTTCTCACCCCCGCACCCATTATTTCACTGCGAGATGGGCAGTAAAGCCACTGGGGCTTCTGGTTTTGAATGTTCAGGCTATGATTTATCATGAGCCTTTAGAAAGTGGAAAGTGAAGCAATTCTTCTTTCCAAAAAGCATTTATGCTCCCCCCTTGCACCCATATGGGCTTGTTATGTTAAGGCTGCTCATAAAACCTGCTCGGACCAGCCCGACACTTAACCTTGGTTTCTGAAACGATGCTGAACACAGTTTGTCTTTGTCCGTGCTCGGAGCGAGGCTGTGTTAGCACCAGTTCTGCAGCTCTTACTGCTGACAACCATTGTCCAACATGAGTCTTTCTTCGGTATGCAGCGGGGCTCTGATGTATGTAAAACAACAGCCCTGACCACTCATGTTTGTTTGCAAAGGCTTTCTGAAAGGAACTCCAGATGCTAGCCCAAATGCCTCATGCATTTTCCACTTCCGTTTTAATTGTTGGTACTGCAGATCACTTCTCCTCATACAATGAGCTGCTGGCTCTGCCCTAGATTCAGCTGCCTTTCAGAGCACAGGCAGGGGGAACAGGTTCCTTTATGCAACACCTCTGGTGCGATCATCTTGCCCAAAAGATCCCACAGGCAAAGGTGGAGAGACAGTACAGCAAATTCATCTACCACAAAGTCTCTTATGCCTGACGTGACAAGCCAATCAGAAAGCATGTGTGTCCTGTTAATGGCAAAGGTCTCTCTTAAGTCGGTTAAGCATCTCTTCCCTTCCTGTTCCCAGGGTTTTTATTACTATGAACCATTAAAACACTGCCAAGATGGCCATGAATTAAAACACAAATTTTCTCAGCATGAAGCTCCGGTCCCATATGTTTGGCGATGCCCCAAAATCATCTGCTGTAACGCTTTCAGAGACATCTACCTAGACTGGCCCAATACTCCCAGCCTCCTCCCGCACCTCTGGGGTGCATTCCCATCCCGCCCTGTCTATCGAGAGGGGACCAACACAGAAATGCCTTGACAAGACGAGCAGGAGATTCCGGACCAGGATGGCCCGGATATGGTCTGTCCCGCTGAGAGCTGTGGGGATGCTGCCCTGTGGGAAAAGGCTTCTAAGCCCAGCTAAGAGGTAGCAGTGGTGTAGATCACTGCCTGTTTATTTGGGTGGGGGTCAGTGCCCTCTGCGGCATGCCCAAGGTCAGGGAGGAGTGGGCGTCTGCCCTCCATCCCCTGCATCTCCTCACCGAGCGGTCTGTCTAGACAATCCTCCCCGCTGGGCAGCCGGGGACGCCGAGGACCTTTCCATGCATGGAAGTATTCAGGAATTCCTCTTGCAATTAATTCTCCGTCATCCCCAAAATAGCATTCCTGTGCAGACGAGCTTAGAAAGCAGAGTGCCACAGATCAGCAACTAAGGGGCAAAGACAGACTACAAAGGGAGGCATTGCAGGTCACACCTGCGCTGCATCAGAGCTGCTCTGGGAGAAAGCCCTTACCAAGCTCCGGAGGGAACGGCAGCTGCTAAGTCAAACCCAAGTAATAAGATGGTCTTGTAGGGGGAAAGATTAATCATTATTGGCAGCCAAGAATGTGCAAGTCTAACAAAAGCCAAAGGTTTTTTTATTATAGTCCAACTGCAGCTGGGAAGACAACGTTAGCTAAGAATCATTAAACCTATTGCAAGAATAAATTTTCTTTGAACCAAACCATAAAATGGGAGTAAAATCCTCTTAAGCCAGCCACAGCTCCTAAAGGAACAGACATTATTATTTTTTTTGCAAACCAAAAAAAAATTAATCAAATTGCTTTAGATTATTAAGTGAATAGATTAGGCTCCAAAATGGAAAATATTTACTCAAGCAAAACCTGCTTAATTTAATACCTGCCTCAATTAATTTTTAAGTTTGGGATTATAACTGGACAGAATAATGACATTTTCTGCTTGTACAAATAGGGATTTGTGAACCCTATTTGCCCAGAATTCAGGCAGGAGAAGAAATATCTAGGAAAACCTTACCTTGCTAACCCCCAGGTAACATAAGTGCTGCTGCACGTGCCAGTAGTGAGTTTGGCAGCTTATGCAAGCCTGGAAGATAGAAGGTGAAGCCAAGGTCCCTTCTCACAGCTGGTCGTTAAACTTCCTGAAATGTCTGACCAGGGGGTCACTACTGATATTATAAAAAAATGGAAGTCATTTCCTTCGCAAATGTGGAGGTAGAACACCAAGTTAAGAGCAAGATGAACTTGCGCTTCATTTCTTCAGCATGCAGGGGATATCCGCTGGCAGAGTAGGCTTTGATCCATCTGCCAGACCTGGGATGGATGAAGAGAGTTCAACAGCTCCCTGCAAAGGTCTGTGAGTTTGCTCCTGAATAAAGACCTCAGCTGGATGCCCTGGTTCCACAGTTGAAGCACGGGTAATCACTCCTTTTACACACCAACATGACTGGCTGGAGCTCTCAGTCTGAGAGCTGCTGACAGCAATCTTGTTTAGTTACTGCTTTTAGGGCAAGCTTGGTGTACTCCTCCCTCAGTGCTTTTCCCTCTCTGCCAGAGAGCAGCAGATGCGTGAAGGGAGCGGAACACTGAGCTCCAGCATTCACACTGGCTCTGTACACCCAGGTGGAAAAAGAAACCTGAACGATCACTTCTCTGGGGCAGGCAGTGCAAGGAGAGAGCTGTGTCCTGTGGTCAGGAAGCTTTTTGCATAGCCGGACACCTTCTCCTCTAGGCCCTCCGCTCCTGACAAGTGCATCATCTTCTACTTTTAATCTACAAGCCGTTACTTCTGTTAGACCCAATTCCCAAGACCTCATGGCAGTTCTGCCTGCTAGAAGCTTGGTAGGGTATGCAGTGTTCATACAGTAAAGCAAATCTTTAAGTCAAGTCACACACTTCATAAAGCAAATCTTGTATATTCTGAGAGAAAAAGCTTCAAAGTAAAAGCACGTAAGCACACCTGTCCTTCACAAAGCTTACCATCCTCTGCAGGTCAGGGTACACTGAACTTCTTGCAACAATACTTTGGACATCTGTCTTCCTCATCCCTCAGTCCTTGGCTGCTCTCCCTTCCCTCTCTCTCTCCAGAGCATATGCTTAGACGCTCAGACCTTTCAGGCACCTAAAAAGTTACCTGATGCAGATGCAGCCCCTGCACAGTGAAGTTGAGCCCACTGAAAAATATCTGTCTCTATAGAAGTCATCCACTGCCCAAGGGCTGGAAATCACTGCCGTTGCACTGCCTTTCTCCTTGCTTATCCTTTTTCTAAAAAACCCTCCTCGAGGCTGACCAAATATCCACAAACGTATTGAAATGCTCAGTAATCACTATCCACAACCACTCGCTAACCACATCACTCGCACAATGCATGGTTTTCCTATAGATGAGGATTCCCGGAGCAGTTCCACACCTCACTGGCATTGCTCAGGAGCGGGGGCATCTCACCGTTAGGGTCTGCCCTGGGAAGAAGAACATGCCTGTTGGCTTGCAGCTGGCCCCCAACTCTGACATCCTGCTCCTGTTTCCCCTGGTGTCAGAAGCACACACTGCATAATAAGTGGGAAGAAGAGAAACATTTGATTAAAAAGCTTCCTGCCTGGAAGCAATTCTGATTCTGGCTTGACCGGCTCAAACTCAGCCCCGAGAGTGAACACCTCAGTGTATGTATAAAGTCTTTTGGGGAGGAAGATGAGAAAGCATAAGGGTTTTATTTGACATAGACCTTACTGGCATGTCAGAGCTCTGTTGCTTGTGTTTTCAAGACAGGAACCCTGTTAAGAAGTGCTGGTGAGCGCAGCAGGCTCTTGCAGGCTCTCCACCCAAGTTACTGGCGCAGGTCTGGTTGTATGTTGTGCAGAAGGGTCAGTGGGGACAAAAATGAGAGAGAGAGAAGTGGATTCAGTATTGAAATCTTCCTTGTTTTAAAGTGAAAATGTGGAAGGTCAGATGACAGTGACCGAGAAGGTGAGGAGTATTTTAGACCCAAATAGCATTTAAATCCAGGTAAGAAACAGGAAGTCTGCGGCAACAGCAGAATCACAGAGCCTGTCAGAAATAGCCGTTAATCACGAGTCGGGAGCAAGTAAAGTCCGGAGCTTGTCAGGAAACAATACGTCACTAGGATTATGGGCAAACCTTACAAGGTAGCTGTAATTCTGAAGGCCTGAGGAGTCAAATTGTGATCAAAGAGCCATGCAGGCACAAGAGGAAACAGCATGGAAACCAGAATCCTTCTCCTAAAGGCAAACAGAGGTGAATTACAGCACAACACATCCTTCCCAAATCACCCCCAAGGTCCCAAAAGCAATTGATGGAGGACTGCGCATGTGATGCTGACTGACAAGCCTGCAAGATTGTCTGTGGGAAAGGAACATGAGGGGTAATTTTATTGTCATGTACCGCAGGGGGGTGTAAGTAAAATCACAGCATGAGAAAATGACAGTGTATCTGTCTTAGGTCATTTACATGCCCAGATAATCTGTGGGAGGAGAGACAAAGTTGCTACCTTTGACAAGAGGCAACACAACGGCAATGTGCCTGGGAAATGGAAGCTTACACTAAAGATTTGCAAGCCCTAAAACTAATCTCGTGTTCACTGCTCCCAGAAACCAAAATGACCAGACTTGATAATTTAGGCTTCCAAATGATCACGCTTTCCTCCCTCATTATAGGCTGTATAATGGTGTCATCTTGCTGAGCACACTGCAAGAATGCCGCAGAGGGACAGTCCCACGCTCAGCAGTGTACATACATCCCAAGGACAGGCTTAGAGGCCACAAAGACACCGTACGCAGGTGAAGGAGCACTAACAGGCATGAAGGCAGATGCTGGGTAGCAGCTGCAGGCATCAAGTACATTGCTGTCAGTAGGCAGTGTAGCACAGTAGTTTTCAGGAGGGATCTGGAAGAAGGAGAAAATGCTTTGTTAGTGTTTACAGGTTGCTCCTCCGCTGCAGATGGAGTAACCTGGGAGAAACACGCAGCGGCATGTTGGAACTGGCATGGCTGGCAGACAGGCAGGACTCAGTATCTCTGCAGTGGAAAATTTTTATGAGATGGTTAGGTGGAGCAGGGTCAGAATAGGCCACCTGCAGAAGACACACACACTTTACAGCTCATGTGAGGGAGATTATTACAGGATCGGTGAGACACGCTCTGCAGGAGCCTTTAACATTGCACTGTCAGAGGTTCCCAGTGAAAATCCCGATGATAAGGGTGTGTGGTACTCTGCACAGAACTGATAAGTGTGGCAGAAATCTGATTGCTCAGAAAACCTGGACATCCTAAAGGGATTTCAGCTGGGTAGACAGAGAGGAGGAGTTGGATCTTAGAGGTATTCTTCAGGAAGAACCAGCTAGTTTTCGGCAGGGCCCAGATACGGGTATTTAGAGAGAGGTCAGGTCAAAGAGGACCAAGGGGTTGAGCGAATGGTAAGAAAAAGACATCAAGAAAGGTAGCAGGGAAGAGCAAGCACAAGAAGATTTAAAACTCCACTTTGATTGTGTTGAGCTGAAGGCAGTAGGTGGGTATCCATGAAGTGCTGTCAGAAAGACAGACTGCAAATTAATTTGGACAGCGCAGGACAGGCTAGGAGGAAAGCGATCACTCTGTGAGTCATCAGCAGGAGATTATATATGCAAAATTTGTAAATAAGGTCACCCAGAGAGGGAATGCAGAGGAGGAAAAGAGCAGGGCTGGGCGAACGGCCAAGGATGGAGCAGGTGAAGTAGCCCGCAGTACCTGAAGATTGTCAAGCAGGACAGGCACAGCCTTAGAGACATCACTGCGGGGGCAACCCTGTCCTACTCTGTGAGCAGAGGGGAATAAATATACCTCCATCAGCTGATCTGTTCCTTGGGGGCAAATGTGTCATACCAGCTACCAATAAGAAACCTAGAAAGGGCTCGGGAAGCTGCTGGGTTCCAGTTCTCCGAGGATTAATTTCTGCCCGAGTTTCCCTGGAGCTGCCTGCAAGTGCGGGCCCAGACCTGGCTCTTGCAGCTGCAGAGACCTCATCTGGAGGGTAGGGCTTCCCCGTGGGAGGAGAAACCTTCCAGTGGTTAGGGACTGTATTCTCATTCAAGGTTTTGGCAGCTATATTGCAAGAAGGGGCAGTGAAGCCCCCCCCGAGACAGCTACAAGGTCACCACCAAAGCCAAAGAGAGGGCAAAACACCTTGTCGGTAGCCATAGATTGGAAAAGACAACCACACAGCTGTAGCCGGCAGGGAGTTGTGCCAGGAAACTGAGCCTACCCAGCATTACTCAGCTGCTACCCAGGCGCTGGAAGAGACAGAGCTCATGTTTGTGATGTGCAGGGGCAGGAACAGTGGGATCCTGAAAGTCACAATTGACCCTAAATTACACAGCCAGCTGGCCAGACACTGCGTTTTGAAATCGCCCATTTACCTGAGAGCGCTGGCTGGAAAGCATAAGGCAGCATGCGGAGAATGTCCAGGTTAACTTGTCACTGGCAATGGTCTCTCATTTGTCAGGAAGGGATTCGTGTAATTTACAGAGGGATGTGGGCTTTTTGCAGGTGTTAGGCAGCCACCCTGAGAGCTCAAGACAACAAAGAGATTCTGCAAAAAAGATCCATTTCCAGCCACGGAGAGGCTCTTAGCAAGTCCAGCAAGGCCCAGGCAGAGTGAGGGGAAGGGAGGGCTGGAACAGACCAGTGGGACAACCTTTGCAGGGCGGAAAAGGGCTGTATTAAAAGGGCCTATTCTGGCACTTAAATCAGGTTTAAGCAACTTTGCTGCTGCATAATCTGAGGATAATAATGAGTCAGATGTCTTACAATCTGGAAATGCCTGGCCAAGTCAATGGAGAAGAGCAGGTGAGACGCTTAACCCTTAAGTAAGTGGTCTAGACGTTATTCTGTTTCTGTCTGCATGACAAAGACAAACTGCTTTTAAGTTTAAGGTACACAAACCCTGATGGAAGCAAGATCTTATATGGCCCTGATTCATAAATGAACCATGCCAAAAAGTGACTGTCTCCCTCCCAGCCTTGCAAGCCAGAAATTGTAAACTCAGAAAACGTCCCTTGCTGACTGACAGGTACTCTGTGGTGGCATGACGGGGTGAGCAACGTTAACATCTCTTTCTGGTACAAACCCCATAAGCAAAATTAAGTGAGCTGGTCCCAGTGGGTGAGTAGCAGAGGTTATCGGAAAGCCAGGCTCCGTGAAGTGCAGAGTTAGGTCAGGACAAGGTGGCTTGGTCTCTCCAGACTGCCTGCTTACCTGCCCCAGCAATTCAGAGATTTTTTTACACAGCTTTATTTACAAAAAGAATTGAGTTTGCAAAGCACAACTTTATGCAAATTTCCACTCCAAGACTTCATCAGATCACTCTGGACTCTGAGACTGCTGTCTCTTCACAGTAATAGCCATTATCCCTAAGCTTTGTGTGTGTTTATGTTACCCTTCCATTTTCCCTTCAGATACGACAAGCAATTCTTAGAAAATATGTTATAAACTCTTCTGCTTTGGAGTTCTGTCACCTTTGATTGCACTCATTTGAGGCCAAGGATGTAGTTTCAAAGTAAATCAATAAACAACACTTAAAAGGGTCCTACAGACACAAGCTGGGTGCAGTACTGCAGCCCTCCTCTCTCCCCAGTTTCCTCTGCTTTGCTCCTCCAGCCCGAGTCATTGTTTTAGACAGGATGAGTGCAACCCAACCAAATAAATGGGCAAAATCCAAACAGCAAAACACTTTCTGAAGCCCCCAGTGCTGCTTTACAGTATGGGAGTACAGGCTAGGGCCTGCCTTGCAGTTGGAAGGGCACCTCCAGCGTTCAGAAGTCACTGTAGTCACCAAATCAGTGTGACTGCTTGCCGCAGCGCTGGTCTGGGCCAGTATGAGGGTCTCTCACAGCACATCAAGAGGAATACATCTCATTGCCAGTCTGCTGTACCCATGGGTGGGCTGCAGCCAGGGTCTCCTGGTTGCTACAGATGGCCCTGGAAACACCTGAGGAAACATCCCAACCCTAGTGAGGGACTGGAATGGCAAATCTGGAAAGCCTTGATTCAGAAAGGGGCCATATGCCTCCTAGCCTTACTGAAGACTCTTAGGGTCCCTCAGGCTTGCTATCGCACAGAGGGTAATACATCCAAGTAGAGCATATCTAGGGTAGATTTACTTGGGAACCCCAGGGGAGTACATATGCGCCTCTACCCCTCATTTATGCTGCCTGTGGCTCCTCGTACTCCCCACTGCTCCAACAGCCATACAGGCACAGGACCTGGTCCTTGGTAGCCTTCCAAGAAGTTAACAAGGTTGTACCCCCTCAAGCAGCTCCTCCAAGCGGAATCAGGATGGACCCCATCAGTGCAGTATGGACTGCTGGCTAAACACTTCATTAAGGAACGGCTGAGAGGTAGGTTTTTCATCATGTGGAGCTGTCCTGCTCTCCAGGATCAATGCGGCACACGGGGTGAGGGTAAACTACTGGAGAAACCCCTGACAGAAAGCCTACCTGAATGCACTTGCAGAAGGATCTACAGAGCAAATTAACTCCACTGGTTGAATTATTTGGATTCGGGGCTTTTAATTTCAAAAATCTCCAAAGGCTGTGTAGACACCCTGATGATCCTGAGGCTGCAACGCTGACAACTCAGCCAGAGAGGGGGGCTGCTGCCTGCACACTACGACAATACCCACTTCACTCTGCCACCTAACAACCATTGTTTTTTTTAACCCAGCTGCATTTTCAACTGACATCTCCATTACCTGTTTCAGTGTGTTGATGGTTATATTGGTGTGTCTGTCTGGAGTTCCTTGGGCTGACTCGGGACATCTGCTTGCTGTTCCCAGCTCTACTGCTTTCTCTCACTGTAAAATAAAGCAAATTATTCAGGGTGGAAGTGATCTCTTATTTTGGTTGTCTTCATGTTTAGGTGTCTGTTCAGTGCCTGTGTGCTCGCTTCCAAATCCAGCATTGTCTGTGCAGAGCCTGATGAGGGGAATTTACACCTGCAAAATACATACCCTATATGCTCTTCACAAGCAGCTATATGGCACAGCTCTGGCTAAGATAGCTTTGAAAGAGCCTTCCGCACAACAGACTGGTATGGTGAAGCTCCTCCTAGAGAGGTGCGGGACAAGCAGCCCCCACGTCTCCTGCATAACGGGCTTACCCAACCCCACAGTACTGCAGGACCTTGCTCTAAGCAGCATTTTCTTGTGTTTCAGGGACAGATCCTACACACTTTGCTTCTCTTTTTAGTGTGGTCTGTCCTCACTCCTCAGCATCTCCGTGCTGGGTTCCTGAACCCTGCACATGCGTTTGCAGAGCTATTACTCATTGGGTGTAAGACTGGATGCCATGTTTGATATCACAGAAGAGTTTTGAGACATCACAGCCTGGAAAGAAGGTTTCTCTGAGCTGAACTGAGTGACACAACTGCCAGAGGCCATACCCATGACATTCCTGCACATTCACATCCTCCCGTGCTACCACCAGGCAACTCAGCTGCACACAACATTTTGGTGCCTCAGTCTCTTCTCTGTGCTTCCAGTGCAGGGTTCCCTGCCCCTCATTCAGGCAAACCCCAAATTCAAAAAGGCCAAATTCTTCCCAGTTTCCACTCAAAGCAGCACCCGTAAACCTCTGCGGAGCAAGGAGAACCCATCGCACTCTGCCCAGATTTGCTGAGCCCAGTTATGTGGCCCCAGTGCTACACTTCCTACCAGAGCCCGTTTTCCCACTGCCACCGGGACCACCTTCTGCTCTGGGTGCCTGCAGCGCTGAGCACCTTTAGGGGTGCTCAACCATACGGTAACTAATTAACACAAGTGATCACTTATATTATCTGCAACTTGAACGCAACTCTTATCAAGTCAGTGTTGGAGACGCACTCGTGCAGGGCGTAGCTACAGCGTCTAGGGCTTGAGACCTTTGCACACTCGCTCTCTCCAGCTGTTAAGAAAGTCAGGTGGTGTCATTCCTAGAAGGTGAATAAATTATTATTGCAAATTACTCTGATGAAGTGCCTCTTAGTAGAAAGCCAGACACAAAGGGAGCTTGCTGATTGGCTACTAGTGATGTCATACCCGGCACAGCACTCAAATGCAGAGATACGAATTTTCTCGTCTATATTTTGTGTATAATTTTCATTTTCTACTGGCAATAAAGCCTCACCAGCAGAGCCTTTCACCCCATGAGTGTGGTGGGGGGTCTGTGCTTCTCAAGTGGGTGATGAAAGCAAAGCGGCCTTTGTTCCTCTGTCTTGCAATGAACCTAAGGCTAACAGTTTTCACCCACAAAGGCACTGTGTTTTATTGCTCTATTACAAACCCCACTGCTCTATTTTCTTAGGTGGGGAACAGAGAAATTGGCATTTTTGGCTTGCATGTACCCAAAATCATTCTGATCACAGATATTTTGCTATTTACAAGCTGAAGCTTGAAGTGGAGATAAAGTAATGGCCTGGGTACCATTCTGACCTTCAGCAAAAGGCAAGAATGGGGTTTTGGAAACAGCCAAGCAGCAAACCCCCAAGAAATTATTTATTTTACAAGTTTCACGTCTTGGTTTTTCCTCTGCAAAGCCACTGTGAAATTGTCAGTGAGCTCTGTCAGTGAGGCAGACTCGGTGACCAGCACACTGCAGCTGTCATTTCTCTTCCCTAATTGAATGTCCTATCAAACTTACGAAATTTGCCTAGCAAATGTTCCAGCTTTAATCATTTCTGGATGCAGACCGGCATGCTGGTAGAGCTCGAATACTAGAACCCTGTGCGGACAGCAAGCATGAAAGCACCACTTGCCTCACTGAACTGGAATGAACTTTCAAATTCAAGCAGCTATGCGAAGCATGCCTCTCCAGGCTGTGGTCAGCTCTACAGCTCCCTCAAGCAACGCTACTGCAGTTCTGGGCTCCAGCCCCTGCTGAATACGGCCACGGGCAGAGTGGAAGGTTTTACCTACCTGCTGCTTCCTCCCTCCGTTATGTACCGCTGAGGTGTAAATTTTGCCAGGAAGGCCAAGTGTAACATTTCCAGCACTGGCAACAAGCTCCTGCTTGTGCTGTACAAACACTGCGCTCTCCTCTAATACACACAGCACAAATCCTGAGCTGACCTACACAGCTTGCCTGTTCCCCTTTGATTATGGCTCTAAAGTCATTTGTCCTACAAGGGCAGAAAACAAAACACATCTATCATTTGGAAGATGTAGCATGTCCTGGAAACCCCCAGATAGTTGCACTAATGAAATTGGACACTGAGGACTGCTGGAGAGCTCAAGCATAGTTAGATTTGCTGTTCCCAGTCCTGGGGTCATGACTCTCGGCAACATCATCAGCTCCACTTTCTTCCAGGTGGCTTCAAGTTGGAAATTATTGTCTCTTATCACCTGAAGATTTGCTGAGCTGCCTGCCCTTTGTGGATAACGGCAGCTGCCCCCAGACTCCTAGATGTTGGATCTGAGGCTTTTGAAGTCCTGAGGGTGAAGGTGCAAAGGACAGGCATCCGGGAAAGAGAGAGTCTGACTGTGAATCATAGTTGAAAAAGAATATGAAGGCAGAAATCCTAGGAGAGGATGCTGTCTGCCTGAGACACGTGGTCAGCATCAGCAAAAAGGGTACCGGCTCTCAGGTTTAAGACCTGGAACAGATTCAAATCACCCCTTTTTAGATCTGACCTTCTTTCCTGTTTGAGGAAGACAGCGAAGAGGAGAGGGAGCCAGGAATCTTGGATCTAGTCCCTGCTTTGCATGGCTTGGCCTAACATCCCTCTTTGCTTTTACCACTCCATGTGTAGAATGGAGGGCTATTAAAAGCATCACAGGAATCTCAAGTAAAACATTTTTGTTGTTTTTAAGAGCTTTGTTACAGCATCTCTGGAGTTCTGGCTTGGACCGCCACAGACCAGAGCCAGGAAGCTCAGAACAGCCTTTGGATATCGAATTACCATTCAGAACCGTATCAAATTCCAAAATTGCAACTGCTGGCCAAAAAAAGAAGCCACTGTAGAACAGAATACACCCACACAGACGGTGCAGACATCAAAACGATCATGCTGGGCCTAACTCTGCTTCCCTTCCTCACACAGAGTAATACCCTTGCTCCCATCTTTGATTTCAGCAGCGTTATTTTCCCATATGAAGCAGCCAGCCTCTAGAGGAGAATACGGCCCCACCTACTTATCACTTGCCTTACAATGAGAGTCCCTGTATCGCCTGCCTTTTTAATGAAGTTGGGGTTTGATGTATCAGCCAGCCCCTCTCTTTCACTTGAAGACAGTATTAGAATCGCGCCTGGGTTATAATATGCAGTAAGCTGTTCTGGGGTGATATGAATCAAAGCCCTGAAAGTGGGATTCCGTTTAATTAATCGTGGCTGACAGATGAAGGTATTGATCGTAGATTGAGAGGTTCAGGATTGGCCCGGGGGACAATTGTTGCAGGGCACACTGTGTTAGGGTGATATTTTTGAATTTCTAGCGATGTGGGAGGGAAGCAGGGAGGAAATAAGTGAATAATTGCAGCTAATTAGAACTTGTGTGTGCATCCCAAATTAATTTGTTTGAATAATCAACCACCAACAGCAGTCTGATCCAAAAGGAAAAGGAAACAACTGCCCAGAGAGATCTAGATTGCTCCCATAAATTCTTCAGTCCCATGTCTGGGACAAATGCTTTATGGAACCGAGGCCCTAAATACAGAAAGGGAAATGGACAACATTATTGCGTGGAAACACTTGCTTTTGCCTAAGATGTACGATAAATAAAAGGGGCTAGGCGAAGCTGAAGGATGTCGGAGAGTGCGGGATAGCGGATGATGCTCTTGCCTTAACCCTCTCCCTATCCCTTTGCAACAGGCCACCTCCCGCCGGACTCCCGGCAGCCACCGCCTTCACAGGTGGGACATCAAATCCGCCAACGGGGAGATACGGGGTGGCTGTAGGGGGATCAGACATGCAACTGCTGTCACTGCAGGGATAATAAAAGGTGTCTCGGCTAGCAGAGAGGGCAGATGGAGGCAAAGCTGCAGCTAGCAATCTGTGTGCACACACCGACCAACCCACTGCTCCCTGTCCACGGGATCCCCATAATCTCCCAAGGCAGACCTGCTGTTACAAACACTCTCATCACTAACGCAGCGGGGGCAGCTAAGCAGAAAGAGTGAATGATCTAGCAGGGGGTTAATAAAAGGACTGACGCAGAACAAAAAAGCCTGTCAGTCGCCATAAGATGTGCTCTCCACCCCTTCCACCCCTCAGGAAATTAAAGATTGTAGCCTGTGGTGTACACTGTTTTCTCAGTGGGATTGGACGGGGCAATGGGATGTGGAAGGGTAGGATGGGAAGGGGAAAGTTGAGAGTCAAATGTTTGTCCCAGCTGTTGTTTCTGATGCGATATATCAAGCTCTGTTATTCTAAAGGACCAGGTTACCCGGTCTCTCCAAACCTGACGACACCAAGCCACATTCCTGTGTGCTCTTGCCAGCAGCTCCTCCTGGAGAGAGTCCACTAGATCCTGCCAGGCTGGAGGGCCAGGCTGCTCTGCCTGACACCACTGAAGTCCACGCTAGCACGTTTCCATGGAAATGGGAAGAGAACAAATGCCTGTGACATGATACACCTTTTCTGATGTAGATTTGGACCATTTCTAACATCTCTTCTGACTGACAACCTTCAGGACTGGATATTTTGCAGGCACAACCAAAAGAGAACAAGAAGGGGAAAAAAATACCTGATTGTATGAAACAAAACCCACCGCCCTTTTTGCTGAGCAGCAGCTGAACCTGAAAGCACATCAATCCACCAAAAACATCCTTCAAGGCAAAGAGATCTCTGCACTAAATATAATCTGGTAATTCACAGGCTCCTTGCTTCTCACAAGTGGACAGTGATGACCTGTTCCCTCCCCTCTTCACGCTGTTTCGCATAAAGTTTCCAGCAGCGTTTTTCCCCCTCCAAAGGAATGAAATCTCTCAGCTCGGAGGTGAATCCCCCACTGCCTGTTTCCTGCCTGTTATTGTCTGCTTTGCCCGGTGCATTGTCTGTAGCCGCCAAAGGCAGCTCGGCAGCCAGGCAGGAGCTGCCAGGCTGTGCAGCGCAGGCCCGCAGCGCCCTCTCCTGCGGGCCAGCCAGACTTGGACTGTTTGGCGCCGCACAGTCGGACGAGGCCCGCCGCGCTACTGTGAGCACCAGGGCACGTATGGCCCCCTTGCTTTCGGGGTGCTGCCCTGCCCGCCAGGCTGGCGGTCCCAGCCTCCTGCCAGGTATGCAGGCAGCCATCGCCGAACGTGCGGAGCTGGCGTTTCACAAGGACTAATCCCGGCACCACCCAAAATAGCAGTAACTTCTACGTGCCTTGAGCCAAGGCCAGTGGCATTTTGGCAATCAGAGGCAGAAATCGTCGCCTGCCTACTGCTTTCTATCAACTACTGGGCACTTCAGATAAAGGCGAACTCTGTTCACGGAGGCTTTGCTGGGGCCCTGGGTTTGGCATCCGCCAGAGGAGTGTGGAGTGAAGTAATTATCCCTCTCTTGGACACCAGTCTCTGCTCATCACCTAAGGTCTGACTGCATCTTGCAGTGCGCTGAGCAGCCAGAATAACTCACCAGTCTGTTCTTGTACCATCATCGCAGAGGATTTATAAAGCCTCTCTCAGCAGCTGGCTCCTGTCTCATGCTGCCCCAGGCACTGTGCTCCAGGCATCTCCGTGCTCACGCCACAGACCAACCTGCGCTGGGACCTTACCCCTCAACCCGTCGGCGCAGGAGCGTCACACACTGTAGGAGAAGAAATATGAGAGATCTTCTGCAGAGCCAAAGGCAAAGCAATGACAAGTTTTGTTTCTGTAGGGAGTTTGCTTGGTTTGCTTGGGATTATTATCATTTTAAAGGACAAGTTACTGCTCCTACTGCTGGAAGCCAAGGATATGAATGAAGGAGCTTCATGAATACAGACATGTTGCGCATGCAGAATAAATAAAGCTCATCTACAGTTGTCATTTTACTTTTCAAGTAGGTGAAAATGAGGTGTCCCACCCCCAAGAGATCCCGAAAGGGCTCCAGCCCCTTCATTAGACACAAAGAGGGGGCTGGACATTGAACACTGCCTGAGATGCTAGGCCTGGCTGAGTGCTTCCATGCTGTCAGGAGAGCGATGTGTTGGAGAAGTTTGCCTTCCTCCATGGGGAACACCACTCCCAGGAAGCAAAGGATTCCTGGCTGCCATGAAAACAGCTGGAAGGTGGAAACACTTCTGTCCTTCCGCAGTGCAAGGGACTGCAGGAGGCCCCCAGCATCAGAGCCAGTCAGGTCTACAGTCGGGCTACACCCACAGGACATTCAGCACCGTACAATGGTTGCTGGAATAAAGTCAGCAAAACAAATTACAAATTAAATAAAAGGGGATTTCGATTGACCAGAACACTTCATTTGGCCCAAAAGAAAATGAGGAGCTCAGGGCTCCCTATGAGCAAGAAGCAGCAGCATTGTGCTATGTCCCAGCCCCACTCTCCCCAGCGTGGGCACTCGCAGCATCTGGCCAGATGTGCCCTCAGGCCGTACCCAGGCTCATGCTCCAGCACCTGCTGCTGGAAAATGTTTTTTTGTAATATTCCTTCCTGCCACATTCATATCAGACAGCAAAAATAAGCATCACGTCTCTTATATCACGCTATATGTTCTTACAGATCTATCCTGTTGCACTCCCAGCACAGCCAAGCCATCCCCTGCAACACCAACCTTGTTTTGCATACCACCTGGACTCAGCTGGTTTGGCATCACAGGGATTTTCTCCAGGCTTGGGAAGATTCTTCCTTCTTTCCTTGCCATTGTGAAAACCCTTGTGGTGCTGTGTGGGAGGCTAGATGTGGGTGAGTGCAAGCCAGTCTTGTGATGACAGGAGGCTGGCTTACGCAGGGTTGCAATGGGGCTATTCCACACTCCTCGGCAGGCTGGTAGGCTTATGTTCCTCCTGCGTGCTGCTGAGCAAGCCCCAGGAGACTGCCTATTTCACTGTCCTCCAAGTCTCATTCGTCTTACACTTGCACTGAGTGTATGTATTTGTGGTTTCAGTGAAATAGATGACTCTCTACTGCCAGGCTGTATGAGCAAGAATTTATCTGCTCAACAGATTCTGCTGGCTTCCAAGTGCATGGTTTATCTTCAAAAAATGGTCTAATGCTGACAGGATCTCCTGGTGCTGGTTCCAGGTGGTCTTTTGTGTACTGGTGATAGGAGGGTTTGGTTTTTCTCAGCACTTTTCCCCTTCGTCTTAGTTCTTCCACCACTGCTGGCTGTGGTAACACTGAAAGCATCAGCTTCAAAGCACGCAGATACCAAAAAGTCAGTACATTCCCCTTTTGGTGCTCTAGGCTGAGGAACAGGTCAAGTCCATATTGCCCAAAGGAGACGCGGGCAAGGTCCACACGCCCCTGACTCTATCACTGAATGTATTTTCTGCTTTAGGTAGCTGAAGAGATGAACAGATCTAGATTCACTGGGCTTAGGTCGGTCTTGTCCGAGATACACAGGTCCTTTTCCTCACTGTGTCCTTCCGACTCTTTCCCCTTCTCAAAAATGCCTCATCAGAGTCTTCTGCCACGCAGCTCCCAGTTCAGTCTTTCCAGGGGGCTGCACTATCTTATTTGTTTGGGACTTCTCTGGTGCCCCTCAATCTTGACAGAGTAGCAAATATTCGCAACTGTAAATCTGTCTTGCACAGTTTGTTCTCAGATTCTTCCTAACTGCACCCAAAGTGGGCACACAGTTTGGTCGATGCTCTCTTTTTCTGCATTTCTTTTGACTCAGAATAAAGATCCCATTTTACTGTTGCCTTGCTGTATTTATGATCTGCAAGGCTGCTCAGGGTCCCAACTGTCTACATTTGTGTCCTTTTCTTGTCATATAGATATGAGCTGCAGCATGCCATTTCAGCAAAATAAGCCGAAGGCATTTTGGGGGCACTAAGTGCCATTTCACAACTGCTCCTTGGGGATTTGATCTCCTTCTTCTTAGAAGACCTTCTGTCCTTGAAATACAATTTGAACTTTTCACATGAGATCACAATTGCTAACATTTCTGTGCTATTTAGAGGTACCTTTGCTCTGTTGATAGTGGTGACATGAACAGGAAAGCCATTGCTCTCCTGCCACTCCATTTACTGGCAACAGATGACATCGTCACCTCTCAGTTCATATCACTGTACTGTGCATTGAGGGATAAGACCTGCTGTGGGCCACGTGCATCACGTTGATGCAAATGTCTCCGTAACAGTTGTCTCTTTGGTAGGGCCAACTAAAGGTTTGCAAAGATTTGAAAGGTTTGGAAGGAATGTAGAGTTTACACATCCTAACGGTCTCTGAGCTGGCTTATTATCAGCAGGTAGGCGGCACACACCTTTCCAGGGCCAAGTCCCGACCCCTGGAAGCCAGCAGGTGTCTGCCGCATGCTATTACAGCAAACCAGAATTTCATTTTAGGTTTATTCCCCCAGCTCTTGTTAGCAGACTAATGAGTTTGTGATTATGATCTGCCGCAGCTTCTGTCTTGAAGACGTCTCTGCACCTGTCTGCAGAATGTTGTTGGGCACTACACCGACTCCTGTGCGTCATGGCTTGCTGCAGCGCTGATATACTGCATAATCTGAATGGGAAATCCTTCCCTTGGGGTGAAGGATAGCATCACTGCCCTCATTTTACAAAGAGGTCGAGGGGAAAATTCCTGAAGGCTTCTGCTGGCCTGGGAAATGAATCTAAACCCCTGCTCAGAGGGACTCAAGTTTAGCTCCTGTTCATGGTGTTTGCTGAACAGGACGTGCAGCACCAGCCAGCCCTGTCCGAAGCAGGGCAGAACCTAGTGCTGCCTCTCCCTGGTACTGTCCTACCTGTTACCCGTGAGCAGCATAGGGCTCACAACCGTTACTCGCTGCCCTGCGAGGCAAAAGTTGCTATTTCAGTTGAAATGTTGAAGGCTGACAGGAATCTGACAGTCCATGTTTAAACCGCACTAGAGTGCCAGCTGGGAAGTGGGTGGAAATGAATCTTTTGTCAAATAGTTAAACTCCATTTTCTCCAAATTAATTAATTCACAAAGAACATATCCCTTCATGGATTTCACAGTTGAAAACAAAGCCAGTCTCGCCTCCCCCTACATTATCTCAGTCATACCACAAAGAACAGAGGAGCTCACTCAGTTGTTACTCATGTGATCAAATCATGGTGGAAAAAAGAAAAGCCTCTGCCTTGGCTTTCAATTTACCTGAGGTTCTGAGCTGCCCCACATCTATTTTTCCACAGTTACACTAAACATCTGGTTCTGCCTTTTGTTTGGAGCTGATCTACAGGGCCGTGACCCCAGCCTTCAGGGAGCAGCCAGAAGCCCCACCACAGGCTCACTCGCCCAGCAGGCAAGGCACAACCCAGTTCTATTTCAGACTGAATTTACCTCAGTTTGTATTAAATGCCAGGTGTCTGTTTGATATCTCTGCTGCGGTGGCAACTCTCAGATCACATTTGGTTTCCCATGGACAAGATCCAAGGAGTGATGGATGGCTGGACGGGTGCCCAGCTGAAAGCTCAAGAGCCTAACAGCGAGAAGCATCTCAGCACCTGTGTCTCCAGCTGAACTCGACGGAGACAGTAATATGCACTGCCACTGAAAACCCAGCTGTCCTCAGGCTCCTGCTCCTCATCTGGTAGCACGGCCTTAGTCAGGCTCATCTACTTTGATACTAAGTCTGGTCATCAGGTGCTTAGTGCATAGCTGTGCCCTTTCCCAGTTGAGTGTCCTGTGCAGCTACCCAGATCTGTCTTTCTCACCTCCGGCTGCCAGCTAAGTGCTAAATCGGTAGCAGTCTCCAAAGAGTTATCAGCTCCTTTCCCGTAAGGGAGCTCTGTTTGGGAAAGGTTTCCTCACACACCTCCCTGTTTGGCATCTCAGGACTTCACTTGAAGTAACCATGCTTCGTAACACTTCTCCTCTCTCGAGCAGAACATAAGACAGTCACGGCATGTCAGACTACGGACCCACGCAGCCCATTATCTCATCTCTGACAGCAGTGAACAGTGTGATGCCCAGGAAAGAAAGACCAAGCCATCATTCGCTGGTCACCCTCTAGACACGGAGGACTTTGTAGTCCTCTATGGCATTGCTCTAAAGCATCTCTGCTCAGGGCTGAAGCATTTCTGTTTATTCAACTTCTCCTTGTACAGAAGCTGGTCCAGATCAACAATCATCCCTGTTGCTCTTCCCTGGACATTTTGTATACCGTACAGTTTTTGAGGTTGATGGGCAACCAAAACTGCTCTTGTAAGCCTGCGTTTGGCTAAAGCGAGTGTTCTGTCAAAGGGGGTTTAGCAGCTGAGTTTCTCAGGAGCAACTCACTCAAAAGTCTAAGCGTTTCCTTCAGAGATGAACGACCTCCTCTAGACAGCAGATGGAGTAGTCACTCGCTGTTGAGGTCTTCTGCATGCGTGACGTTTCAGCTTGAGGCAAAGCAGGGAAGAATAAAGTGATGTGATAATCTGTCTTGGCCACTACTGAGAAGGGAAATTACACAGCAGTCATTTCTGAAATCCAGAAAGCAACAGAGGTAGAAAAGGATCGGTTTGCTTTCTTCTATACTTCTGTAAAGACGAAGGAGGAAGAGTCTTTCTCAGTAGGTCCATCACGGAGAGGCTTTTAGTGCCTTCTCTCTTCTCTTTAGCCCATCTGGCTACTGGCCCTCGTTGTGGGCCATTGGTACTATGGGCAGAACAGCCCATAGGGTCTAGAAAACAAGTCTTATGAGGAGCACCTGAGAGAACTGGGGCTGTTTAGTTTGGGCAGAGGAGGCTGAGGGGAGACCTTACGGCTCTCTACAACTACCTGAAAGGAGGTTGTAGTGAAGCAGGCCTTGGACTCTTCTCCCAAGAAACTAGCGATAGGACGAGAGGAAATGGCCTCAAGTTGCATCAGGGGAGGTTTAGATTGGACATCAGGAAGAATTTCTTTACCGAAAGAGTGGTTAGGCATTGGAACAGGCTGCCCAGAGAGGTGGTGGAGTCGTCAACCCTGGAGGCGTTCAAAGAAGGTATAGACGTGGCACTCCAGGGCCTAGTTTTAAGAGTCATGGTGGTGTTAGTTGATGGTTGGACTTGACGATCTTAGAGGTCTTTTCCAACCTTAATGATTCTATGATTCTATGATTATTACAAGAGAGATGTGCTTTGCTCTAAGGCAGTGAGAACAACAACCCAACCACCCAAATTAGCCTGAAGATACTGCAGGAAAGCATTCATTCCTGCAGCACTAACGAAGCATAATCTCTGAGCGCGCAGAATGAAGATGGCATAAATCATACGCAGACTTTCAAAAGGAATTCTCTGGAGCCTGATCTGGTTGGTCACCCATACGACCACAAAGCAATTTCCCTGGGAATCTACCTGGATTTCAGTTCAATCTCTTCTGGTTAGCTACCTCTCCTTGTCAGACACATTGGCTAGCCTAGAGGTAATACATCCTCACAAGACTTACAGGTGCCGCAAAACTACAAAGGAAAAAGGAATTTCATGCTTATGGAGCCTCAGCAATAACTATAAGCTCACATAAGTAAAAACCAACCTCATATGATATTTCTAACAGGACAGATTTTGTTCTGGATTTCTGTGATTTCCAGTGTTCTATAGTTTTATTTCCAGACCATAAGATATTTTCTTTGAAATCTTGTTCAAGCCCTTCCCCATACAGTCAGTTTCACCACCCCCTTGCTTCTCCACTTTCTCTTTGTTTTATAAAACATTTTCTGGGTGTTCTGCCTGCATATCACTCTTCTCAGCCACATTTCTTCTAGAGAAGTTTCTACTTCTCTGCTCATTGCCTCTTTGTGGAAGAGGTTAGGGACCCTTCCGCCAATTAAGACAAATCTGGTTCCATGTGCAGCCGCAATTACTACCACTGGCTTCATTTTATACCAAACACTCCACGCCTTACACCTCCTGTCATTCACACAGGAGGAAAATACGAGGGACAACTCTGTCAAAGCAAGTTCTGTGGCTAAAACCTCTGATCTATGGAAGACAGCTTTGCTAGGCACTGCTATTTATGAGTTGTGTCGGTTAATATGTAACATGGGGATGCACGAGAGTGTGTTACAATATGAACTATGAAATACACAAATAGTTTTGGGAGTCTCACCGGTGAAATTCTGAAACAACTGCCTCTCAGTAGACCAATACACAAATTTATTGCAAAATCTGATTTGGGGCTTCAGTTAGCATGTTAAAATATGCCTAGCTTACAATATTGCATAAAGCACATCCTATCAGTCAGCAGATCAGCTGCCCATGAGAAAGCAGAACCATACGCCCGATTGCTACAGCCTTGAGTTCCTGTTCTTCGAGTTGTAGCAGAGTCTGTGCTCGCCTTACTGGAAGGTGCTAACGAAGAGACAGGGCTCAGGAGGGTGGAGCAAAGGTGGCCCTGGGGCTGTTCTGATTAAGCAGACTCTGTGTGGTAACGGCCCACCCAGGGACACCCTGTAAGGCAGGATCTACGAGGATGAGCAGCGCGTAGCTGATGTAGCCATCACCTTACGTTGTCCCCACCCAATGCGATTCTTCCACAGTTGCGTGTGTGATTGGAATGGCAAAAGAGCAGTCGAGCCAGCGGGAGAGAACCGCTCCCCACAAAGACGTATCCTGTGCCCAAGATCCAGACTGGGGCTATTCCAGACATGCATGCAATACACACTGAATAAGAAACGGGGGGAAAAAAAAAAAAAGCTATTTTAATACAAAAATACTAGCAAGTGTGTATTTTTGCTGGTAAAACTGTGTGTGTCTCAGCCAGAGATTATGCCTTTTCCTTCCCTCATGCTCACAGACATCTGACCGAAGGCTGTCCTGCCCATTGGCAAAGTACCCTCAACAGAGCTAAAGGACAGCAATACTTCAGTTTTTCTATTCTAGTCTCTCCAGGCCTGCCTAAATCTTTCTTCCATCGTCTTCTGCCACAGCAAGGGCTTCAATTACTATTAGGCTGCAAACCAAGGGCTTCTCAGAGATCTGGTTAAACATTGGAACAGGCTGCCCAGAGAGGTGGTGGAGTCATCATCCCTGAAGGTGTTCAGAAAAGGTACAGACGTGGCACTCCAGGGCCTGGTTTAGGAGGCATGGTGGTGTTGGGTTGACGGTTGGACTTGATGATCTTCGAGGTCTTTTCCAACCTTAATGATTCTATGATTCTATGATCTGGCTTTCCGCAGTTTTCTTGAACGGTAACAGTGTTGCACTTCTGACATATAATTTTGCTGATGGGGTTGTACTATGCCAATTTCTTAGTTTGAGGTATATGATGAGGTAGTGATGACGTTTGAGCAATGTCCTTTGTATCACAGTAGTGAGGCCAGATTCGATAGACACAAAATATTTCAAGGCACATTCACTACCAGTGACACCAGCACTGCTGTTAACGTGAACAGAAATTATAACCTATATAATAAAGAATCCAAAGTATGTATTACAGGATGCAATCCACATAACGCTCACCAATGAGTATGTAAATTGGATGGATTTAGGGAAGTCAAGAATATTTTGAGAGCTTTGTTTTCAGAGTTCCTTTTCAAAGATAAGATTGGGCATCTGTCATTCATCTTCTATCTTGCCAAAGAAGTTGAGAATCCAGAAAAGCGCTTAAAGCATTGCTCTGTCCATGTGCACCGCTCATGTAAGATATAGAACCATCCTTTCTTCTGGACAGTACCCAATGCCACCTGTAATACATCTAATAACTCTCACATGACTGTTTACAGGGCCAAACCTGACAGATAAAATAGGGGTTTAGCTGGCCTGTTGTTCTGCAGTTCAGCGCCTGACTGCGTTGCAGTTGGTGCAGCTGCACTTGGAGTCTCACAGGGGCAAGAATGGAAATGCTGTCAAGACCTCTTCTTGCCAAAGTTTTCTCGCTTCTTTCTTGATGATAATTCCCTAACCCGTCTTCTTCCCACAAAGTTTTTAGTTCTTCCACATCTGTTGGTCTGAACCATTTGCTCCAGAAACAAGGTGATTGTTCCTGGGCTCAGGCAGTCACCACCACAAACTCTAATTGCTCAGGGTGTTCACCAGCACATGTGGTGGCTCACTCTTACTCCAGTTCCTGCGTATTCTGCTGAAAGCCAGGCTGATCACCACAGGGCGTGAGCCATCAGCACTGCAAAATCCAGCAATTTGGCTCAAATTGAAAGAAATGCATAATTTTGGATCTGGATGTTCCCAGCTCCAGCCCTGGTGTCTCAGCCAAGATGGAAACCATTCCACCCCCCACTGCTGAGTTCTCAAAAAAATGGATGATGGCGAGGCCTCCAAGGAAGGCAGATTTATAATCATGAGGCAGGGTGGGAGAGAAAAGAGATTCTCTGCCAGAAACACTCACTTCTGCAACAGCAAATCTCTCTAATGTGGTGGTTCAGATTCTGCAGAACATCCAAACGACTGGCATCTGACAGCTTCATACTAGGCATTTCTTCCAAACTCTAATTCTGGGTACAGACTATGCTGATACTAATTAAGTAATTTAAACTGGGACTTGCATCTTTCCTGTGCGATGCTACTTCTGAAGCACTGCACTACCGATGAGTGTTTTGCAACTGCTAAGACATGAAAGTGTATTTGTTATTAACACATCACTACACAATTAGGGGACTTAGCAGGGAGCTGGGTATTCACATTTTTTTTCCTCTGCTGCTGACAGCGCTAGATGAAAGTCTCTAGGTATCCCGTTAGGTGACAAGTGAAAATGAGTTCTGCAGCCAAAACTAAGCAATTTGGCACAATTTAGTAGAGAGATGGCATTTTCTGCTCAAAAAGGGCCCAGAATTGGAACAGCAGGAGGTGTTACAGATCAAGATTGAGATGCGCTGGCCAAGCTGAGTGGGCGTCTTACAGAGCAGGGCAGCAGTGGGTGCTGAAGTCCAGGATTGAGATATGTTGGCAGAGCTTAGATGGGGAATGCTGCCCAGTTTCTGAGAACAACACAGAGTCTGTATTTTAATTAGAGTTCCTCTGCTCATCTGCATGGCTCAGCACAAACTTTCATCCTCTGAATTTTCCAGGCCTTTATTAGGATCCATCCAAAAGGCCTATTTTCTACTTTTTCCTACTCCTCCCCCAGTGAAGACATGCCAGCAGCAACCACTCACACCCATGTATTCTGCTGTTGGCTCTCATTTAATGTCACGGGTCAAGCATCACAAACGTACGCACTAATTTCATAGGCTGATATATGGTTCCCGCTGTAAAGAGTTTCCAATTCAGATTAAACAAGGCCTGTGATCAATGACAGGAGGCTGTAGGGTTTCAGGGAGAGGTTTGATAGCAGAGAAGGCACGAAGACACCTAGACGAGCGAGGTGGACACACAAAACCTGAATACTGACTTCACGAAGGCTGGGGAACACAGAGAGAAGCAGTAATACAATGGGAGTGTTGGATAGGACAGGAGGTAACAGGATTGCAAGGATCTGCAATGCAAATCCTGCCCTGAGCGCTGCCTGATGTTTACTGGGTACAGCTAAAGATTCGACCCCAGGCATTACAGATACGCATGACCGATCCCAGCAACAATAAAGGAATTCAGGGTTTGGGAAAAACTCCTCCCCGTTCCCCATTGTGCACAGGCCTACAGTTTAAGCTGGCCAAAGTAGGTCAAAGGGAATGAGTTCATTTGAATACGTAAATTCAACTTAACAAGGAGTAAAGACAATTGCTTCAAGCTTGTGAGTTCAAACTAAGAAAAACAGGTCTTCACAGCTCCTTTGGGAACTGGAAGCTTTGGCTTTCACCCCTCCCTGCTATTTCCTCCCCTTGCCCATCTTCATCCCCTTTCCTCCCACCTCCTGCCTAATAAGCATCAGGCAAACCCCTCCGTTTCTCAAAACCGAGCCCGTGGTCAAAAAAGCAAACTCACTAAGGTCATTAAAAAGCTCACACATAAAGGTTTGTGAGCTCGGAGTGGCTGCTGAGAGCGTGTGCTACGTGTGGAACTCTCCATAGCTAAGTTTCAAACAAGCAAGAAAATGCATCTTTTGTCTGCCTCCTGCAGACAAAGTCTTTTTTCCTCTTTTTTCTTTTTTTTTGCTAAAGGGAACAACTTCTGTTTCCAATAACTGAAGAGTGATTAAATCCGCTGTCCCTCTACCACCCCCCCAGTCACAAGCAGCTCATACCATGAAACAGTGTCAAGGAAAGGATTTCTTATACAAAGAACTTCACATAACCAGGGAGAAGAAATGAAGGAAAATTGTTGACATTAAGTTTTGATTTAACTCTTTCCGTTCTAAAACCCACTAACTCTTACCTTTCTCTTCCTATGCTTTTAATAAAAGTATTCCAGCGAAAACCCTTTAAATCAGTGTGTCATTGAAATAACACACAGCACTGAACCAGAAGTAATCAGCTTGATATTTCCATAATTAAACAGGTATTTCATTAATACCTTTTACTCAGCCTGAGTCAACTCCTATGAATCCAACAGCCCTGTGTCCCTCTCCATTACCTCCACCTAAAATTTGTGGGGCGCTGCGTGGCTCAAGGGAAGGAAATAAGGAGCCGAATGTCAGTTCTCAGCTGACAGTTTCACCTCTAATTTGGCTGTTTGAGGCAAATCTAGATCTGCAGTGGCTTAAAACAAATGTCGACCAAGAAATCGCTGTTTAGCTCTGTAACTGAACAGGTTCTCTCCGAGAACCTCTTTTCTTTTTCTGAACCTTTTGTTTTTGTTGGCAGGAATGAAGATCATTCATAAACCAAATCTTTCAATTACCTTTGCAGTCTCATTCAAGTCCACTGACAAAACTGTTCATGGAGACTGAACACCAGCAGTTTGCGGAGGCCGAATAGCAGTGGTTCCTCCTGAGCAGCTTCGATTTTGGTGATGTGGAAACTGTACCTGTTCTGGGAGTAAAAAAGACAACTTTAGTCTTCAGAGCAGCAATGCAGAACATTGCATTAGCATCAGATGAAAAACTAATCACCCCAAAATGGAATTCCCCAAAGTATTTCTGTATTGGACAGGTTATTTGCTTGCAGCCTAACCCTCTGATGACACGGTACTAATAATGGGGTCCCCAAGCTGTGACAACGCTATGGGTTGTGGCTGCCTTATAGGCACATCTAATTATGATGTTCTGTGACAAGCCTATAAATACACACGCTCCCATAGGTGAAGACCTGATTGTAGCGAGCAGCGAGGGGTTCTGGCAGGTATTTGCTCTTTCTCACACAGTCTAGCATTGCCGGCTTGAACCGGAGGGCTGTTTATAACTGCGAGAGCCTGGCGGGCCTACACCCCGGGGAGTGCAAGAGTATGGAAGCAAGCGAGATTTCATAATCACATATAGATCGAATGTTAGCGGGAAAAGTGCCGAAGGGAAAAAGAGTAAATTTGTGCAAATGAAAAAGCCTACTGACAGAACCCAAAGACCACCTGAGCAAAGGAAAAAGGGGATTACATATTAACAGACTGACACTGGTGGACTAAAGGTAGGTCTATGTGGAGATGAAGATAATCACTCTTTTACAGGGCACTTAAGCAGGTAGTTATTTCAGGAGAAAGAACTGTTTGAAGGATTTCTTGAAGAATAGGGAAGGTGGCTAGGCCTCTAGTTTGTTTTCAGGATTCTGTTCTTAGAGATCATTACATTATCATAACACTTTAGGCTCATAAAACCAGCCAGTGCCCCTGCACAACATCCGCTGCCAGATGAGGCGGCTTCTTCTCACTCTTTCCTTCCCTAGGAATTCTGGCCTCCGTCGTCTGCCTGTCCTGCCCACCTTTGCACCCTCGGTCTTCACNGGGGTGTGGAGAGAAAAAAGAGGCAGTCCTTTTTCATAAGGACTAGTAAGAAAGGGAACGTGATGGGCAGCCAAACGACAGCTCAGGGCCAGTCAATAAATACATGATAACGGCAGCTGTAGATGAGCTGGTGAGTGAGTACCAATCCTTGCATCCTAAAAAGAAAAATCAACAGAAAGCCTTCCGCTATCCCATCTCCTTTACTGTTTGTTTTGTCAGAGTTAAAGGAGATGACAATCACTCACAACACAGAACTGAATAAGAAAATTATCAGCTGCCTCAGCCAACGCACTGTGGCGCACAGTTGTCAAACTCTTGCTAATTTTGTCATAAGCTAACGTTTCCATGATTTCTAAAGAAGCCCAGAAAAATTCCCTTTCATTAAAAAGGGAAACCTCCCTTTTGACTTGCTACATCACCTCTGTGATGGGATGAAACAGACAACAAAGGACGCTCTCTCCCACGGCTCCCAGCACAGGCTGCCTTGGGAGGAGCGCGGGCAGGGATGCGATGAAGTAACTCACCCTGGAGAAGGCACGGAAGAGACTGAGACCAGAAGCTATGCTACAGAGGAAGACGGAATATACACTAGGGCCAGTGATGGGCTTCAGGTCAGCGACTGGTTTGCTGGACAGGAGCTGCTTAGACAGAGGCACGGGACGGAGGAGCCGGGGAACAGCAGTGACAGGCTTGATGCACACGCACGAGTGAAAATACAACGCGCAGCCCCACAAAGGTGCTGGGCAACGAAGGACAGAGGAACAGGGGCACCGTGAGGAGGAACCCAAGGGGGGGGAGGCTGAAGCAGTACCACGTACGGAGGAGCGTGCGGGCACGGCGCCCACAGGTGGGCTTCAGCTCGGTGCTGGTAACAGGGTGCCGGCCGGGACCCGAGGCAGGCCCGGCCCGCAGCAGCACCCGGGCTGCGCTCACTGCGGTCTCCCCGCCCCAGCACCGGCTCCCCG
>WAAD01030156.1:296389-420052 GCA_013389945.1 Fregata magnificens | reverse complement strand
CTCGCGGAGCACGAGGTGGTGCCGCGCCGTAAGGCCTCACGCCGACGCGGCCGGGCGCTCGCTGCGGCTCCTGCCTGTTCGTTAAACCTCTCCGTTAATTTTCCAGGCAAGGGCGTTTCCCTGAGAGAGCCGCCGGCGAGCGCGGCACCTGCCCGCCGCGTTGCTTAACCGGGGGTGGACGTCGGCTGAGGGGATTAATGGTCCAGAAAACTCACGTATGGGTGATTTAAGGGTGCCGCACGGTTCAGGCCCGGTTGGCAAGCCTGTCTCTGGAGGCCTTACCCCTGGCTGGCTTGCCTGTAAAACAAAGTTATAGGGAGAGAATGTCTGAGGGAATCGGAGCTGCTGGCCCAGCCCCAGGAAGGTGGCAACCGGGCAGCATGGTCTGGCAATAAATGGGTACAAGAGACGAGTTTATAAAGTGGGGAAGTGGGCGAAGCCTTCACGATAGGGGAGAACTAACCGAGTCAAGGCAGAGAGGCGAAGGAGAGAGGTGAGGGAGGGAAGGGAGAGGAGAAAGGTTGAAGACACCTGTGTGCGCACAGGGAAATCCAACACCCTTTCTCTCTTTAAACTGGAAAGAGGGCGAGGGGAAAGTTCAGGAGTATCACATTGATCTTAAATGCTGGTTTTAAGTCTGACCATTAATCTTGCCATTATATATAGCGCTTGACTCACTTTCTTTTAAATATAAGGACGTGACAGGATAACTTGACTTTGACTAGAACGTTTGGCCTTCAAGTGTTGGAAGAAGTTACTCCACCTCAACGGCTGTGTAGCCGATGCAGTGTTAGTTGGAGTCCGTCTTGCTCTTGCATCACAGTTGATGCAGACTTTCTCCTGTGAATATATGACAAAATAGGTTTCCCAGTGCCTCACTTAGTCCTCTCTTTTGCCACGCCTTCACTGGAAAAGAGCCAGGTATCTTCGGTTTATTCCTTGCTTGCTTCTTTGTTTTAAAGGGACTGAATATATATGATATACACACACAGGGCCTCAAAGTTCAACCGCGAAAGCAGTTCATTAGTAGCATATCCCTGCTGTTAAGGGAGTTTATTAAAAGCATGAAGTGTGTTAGCAGAGGAATGGCAGGGAGGGAGAAGAAAGACGGTTGGAAGATGATTAGAGGTGTCTCACTTGAAAGAAATGTGACTTGGTTTATGTCCCCTTGCATCTTTAATGATTCATTAAAATATAAAATTGCTGACCTTTTGCCGCAGTGAGTTTGGGGCTAAAATGCTGCTTGAGCTTATTGTTTCTTTGGTTTTCTTTTCTCTGCTGTGCGAGGGGATTTCTCTTTCCTTAGTGTATGAGGTGATGCACAGTACAGAGGATTTCTGAGCTGGTTACCTCGTGTACTGGAAGGCCTCAGGGTTTTTAATGTCCTTTATTTTGTATGATGCAGCCTTCATGTGTTGCGGCCCAAATCACGTGTGAAAGGTCACTGACAAGGAGGAATACTAAATGGCTGTGCGTTTCACACTGACATGTAAGTGGGCATTGGCATTTGGCGTGTCATGTGGATAGACAGGGAGTAAGTTACAGATCCTGCAAAAGTTTTATAGATTGTTTGGATCCCTGTCAGGGAAGCATGGGGCAGAGGAACAGAAATTGCTCTTGACAGCAGTTCCAGAAGATGTTTTAGTAATTGCTGGTATCATCTCAGTAAATATTTGGTATATGTTGGTGTCTCTCTGAAACCAAGGAGTAGAGACAAGGGCAAGTGTTCATAACCTTTCTTCCTGGGGCCTGGTTCCAGCCCAGAAGCTTTCCTGTTCTCTAGTCTGAATGAGACTGTGTTTAAATTGATGTAATTGATAAGAAATGGGGACTGGAAGATTCGAGCCGCAGGTTACACTTCACGTAAAGTCTAGATCTGCTGAAATGGTTCTTACCACTTCCTAACTATTGCAGGATTTTTTCTCGTTTCCACTATTTGAGAGAAGGTGGCATGCTATTTCTGGAAGTTTGGGATGGTCCTTTTGAAATTGCAGTTTTCAAATATTTCAACTGAAAAATTGCTCTCTTGACTTCTTATAAACAGAACCAGCCTATGTGTGGGGCGTTTGTGTGTGTGGTTTTTGGTTATTGTTAGCAGCAGTTGAAACCCAAGAGGCTGATCTACTAGAGTTAAATACTTTCAGTTTTGTTTTTAACAGTTCTGAATTGCATGTACGTTTTGAACCAGAAATATGGTTTTTTTAAAAAAACACCTTATTTTAAGAATTAAGAATTTAAACTGTTATTCTTATTGTACCTGTTCTTTTTTGAGCAAGCCTACGGCAGCAAATGAAGCACAACATGTACTGCAACATACACAGCCACCTTTGGACTTACGCAGCTTACTCTTTCTTGTTTTAATTCAGCAGAATGTTAGAAATCCTTCTCCCCTCTGCAGTGCTGGAGCGCAATAAAAGCATGTCAAGAGGAGAACGTTTTAGCAGAGGATTTGAGGAAATTCACATGCCTTTGTGGGTTTTTTCATTTGGTTGGTTGTTTTCCCCCTTAGCATGAGGGCTGCGAACAGCAAACATCACTGGCTGGGAAGTGATCTCATTGTATTGTCTCGCAAGCGCCCTAAGGAACGCGTGGTTTTTCCAGTATGCGTTTTCCTTCTCTCTTCCAGCGTCAACGCCTGCGTAGACGTGGTTCTGTCCGGTGTGAAGTTGTTAGAGGCGCTCGGTCTTGAACCTGGGGATGGAAAAAATCATGCGGTCTTGAACTCCAGACAGGACCTGAAAGAAGTATTTGCTCACTTCATGGGAAAAGGGGCAGCTGCCGAGCGCTTCTTCAGCGACGCCGAGTCTTTCCATCACATTGCGCAGACAGCCTCCGAGTACCCTGGTGCACAGGTATGTCTTCCACCTGAAGATAACCTTTGAGAAGCATGTTTCTTATTTTCTGCATCGTTGGTGACTTCCGTTCTCTGTCTAGTGAGAGTGCAAATCATTTAGGAAGGAAACTGATGCCATAGCTGGAGTGTGTTAATGACTTTCCGCAAAACTCTGCACCTGCTGCAAATAGTAGGGTTTTGAATGGTCTATCCCTTGATTGCTTTTCCAAGACTGAAATGTCAGTCCAAGGTGCCTCTGTAAGAATACTGTTATATGGGAGCCAGATGGGGCTGATGCTGTGAAAGGCTCTAACATCTTATAATGAGGCAGGAAGTGAGGAAATAGATCCAAGCATTAGGAGTTGTAAACACTCTGATCAGCTTCAGCTACTAACGCAGGATTTAAATTCCCTCTAGGAGTGATGAAAATAAATATTTTTTCTGAAGCCTCCCTTTCCAAAAGCAAAGTTTTGTTGCTCTAATTTTAATTGTACTCTTTGCTGGGTAAAAAACTGGCTGGATGGCCGAACCCAGAGAGTGGTGGTGAATGGAGTTAAATCCAGCTGGCGGCCAGTCACAAGCAGTATTCCCCAGGGCTCGGTTTTGGGGCCAGTCTTGTTTAACGTCTTTATCAATGATCTGGATGAGGGGATCAAGTGTGCCCTCAGTAAGTTTGCAGATGATACCAAACTGGGTGGGTGTGTCGATCTGCTCGAGGGAAGGAAGGCCCTGCAGAGGGATCTGGATAGGCTGCATCGATGGGCCGAGGCCAATTGTTTGAGGTTTAACAAGGCCAAGTGCCGGGTCCTGCACTTGGGTCACAACAACCCCATGCAACGCTACAGGCTTGGGGAAGAGTGGCTGGAGAGCTGCCCGGCAGAAAAGGACCTGCAGGTGCTGGTCGACAGCCAGCTGAATATGAGCCGGCAGTGTGCCCAGGTGGCCAAGGCGGCCAANGGAGGTTGTAGTGAAGCGGGTGTTGGACTCTTCTCCCAAGAAACTAGCGATAGGACGAGAGGCAATGGCCTCAAGTTGCGTCAGGGGAGGTTTAGATTGTATATTAGGAAAAATTTCTTTACGGAAAGAGTGGTTAGGCATTGGAACAGGCTGCCCAGAGAGGTGGTGGAGTCGTCATCCCTGGAGGTGTTCAGAAAACGTGTAGATGTGGCACTTCGGGACATGGTTTAGGAGGCATGGTGGTGTTGGGTTGACGGTTGGACTTGATGATCTTAGAGGTCTTTACCAACCTTAGTGATGCTATGATTCTACGATTCTATAATTTATACTGGGTATTCTGAATCTAACATGATACCTTGCTTGGCAGGTAGCTAATTTCTACAGACTGCTCAATGCTTATGCAGTTTGCCAGCTGCTTTTGGAAATGAGGAAAAGCTCTAAGTGTTTTCTGTTGGTCAAGATTCTCCTGTGTTGACTCGTTTCTCACCACGTTTGCTGCATTGGCTTTCTGGAATCACCTGATTATTAGGTGTATCCTTCTGTAGCCCATTTTCTGTCTCCTCTGAGTGCCTGTGATCCTCATGACAATACATATTCTTTGGTTTCAAAGCTGACATCAGAGTTTTCTTACTTGGAAGTTTGATATTTCTTACCTGAAGAAACTTCATGTGGGCACAGGTAGCAGGTTTAACCTTGATTTCAGACTGGAGGAAGTATTGTTGCAGTTTTTAAACGATTGCTTGTCAGCCTTGCTAAAAAACCACAAGTTACCAACTGCCACAGAAAAGGTGCCCAGAAGTAGGGGCTGTTTATGTTAGGAATGAATCGTTTTTTACAGGCTTGTGAGTTACCTGAAGGTGAATATTTAGATTTTAAAAAGTCAGAGAATGCGCGGCTTGTTGAGATCTCACAGAGAATTGTAAAATTGTTTTGCCTTCCGCCCCAGTAAGCTTTATTAACTTCTGTAATGCTAGACCCTTGTCTAAAAAGCTAAAATCTCTAGCCTATACTGAGGACTAAGCATGTATAAAGCTAACAAAGCACGGGAATGCCCATACCTGCCTCTAATTGTTTTACAGCTTTATGTAGGAGGAAACGCTGCTCTCATTGGTCAGAAGCTTGCAACAAATCCAGACCTGAAGGTATGTGTTCCAAAAGTTTCATGCTATCTGCTTGTCTTTAATGAGGCTCACATCACTTTCCTGTAGATTTTGGGGATCTTGCAGTTATTTCTTAGATTATGGTGCAACATATGGTTGGCCTTACAAGTTGAAAAGCACAGCTGATTTTTTAAAATTGAATTTTTTTTTTTTAAATTGGTTGTCTAGGTGACGCTTAAATGCACTGAAATGGTGGCAAGGGACAGGGCAGGGGATCCTTGATTGTTTTTTCTTGTTTTCTAGATCCTCCTTTGTGGCCCAGTTGGCCCTAAACTCCACGAACTACTTGATGACAATGTGATTGTGCCACCTGAATCCATGCAGGAAAGAGATGAATTTCATCTTATCTTGGAGTATCAAGCAGGTACCTTGCCAAAGGCTAAATGTTAGATGGGAACCCTAAACATCACTAAGATAGTCCTGGTTTTAAAGTTGGGTTTTTTTAATCGGTTAATTCCAGAAGGACTGTGTAAATTATCAGTACTGGCAGCTGTCACCAGGCTAATCTGGTAATTCCGTGCGCTTCAGGGAGCTGTGGTAGGTGAACAGACATCTAAAAGTCTTTTGAAACTTTTTTCCTTTATAATACGGTTATTGTAAATACTGACTCATTCTGCTGTCTTGCCATCCCTTTGGTTCTGTATGCTTGTACGCTATAACCTATAGAAACCAAGTGGACTTTTCATTTTGTTGTGATGCATAGCCTAAGCAGACCTGATGTATGTAATTCTAAAGCTGTATGAACACTAAAATAGTCCAGTAATTTCCTCTGAAAACAGAAAGGTACCATTTAACCACATGCAGGTGAAATTCAGGGTAACCCTAATGTAATGGTTAAAACAAATCTGCATGTATTTTCTTGCTCTTTTCAACCTGAATCATTTCACTGGTCCTGTCTCAATATATCGCTTCAGGAAGAGTTACATTGGTGGGACAGAAGAGGGAGTATTTGGCAAGGAAGGCAGGCAAGAACCACCTTAATTAAACGTTTTCAGCAGCAAAACTAATGTGGAGTAGTACGCAAAGCATGCACTCTGATGGGCTGCTGGCTGAAACAAGGTTACTACAGCTGACAAGTGCTGTTACACAGTAGCACCTGTAAAATTACACTAATCTCTAAGTAAATCTTAATTATTCTTGCTTCTGGAAGCATCCTCCTTAGATGATACATTAGTATATGATGTCTCCTTTTCTCAGCATCTCTGTTCTCAGGTGGCAGCTGCCCTCCTGATGCAACTCTGGGTATCTTTGTCCTAGACAGAACTTTGCCATAAGACTTATCTTACGAGGAAGCAGCACTGATGGCTGTTGATGCTGTTTTAGTGGCTTTTCCACAAATGCTGGTCATATTCTCCATAGCATACAGTCTGGGAGAGCTGAGTGAACAAGTACGCAGGCTGGTGCTAAGGTGGAGATTCTGCCTAAAATAGCCTCAAAAATGCTTGTGTCTCAAGAGCTGTCTGTTCAAGCTGTCCTTTGTGACCTGTGTTTATTTATTCCCTTACATTTCTTTCTGTCCAGTTCTTGTAACTGGCACAAGGAACTGCCTGCTGCCTGAACAAAGATGTGTGTACAGACAGGGAGAGCTGGCAGAGGGCTGGCCAGTTGGACTGTGGCTTGTGTAATTTGTATCCTCTCTGAGCTCGCTGTCATTACCCTGTTTTTTCATGCCTCAGTGTCCCAGAGATGGAGCCCATTTAATTTGTGATCTTCTCCGGGAATAAAACCATTTACACATACAGCACTGATGCAACTCTATTCTGCAGATCATTTCTGGGAGCTGCGCAGTCAGGAACAGTAAGAGCCATGAGACTTTTCAGGGTGTACCTTGATCATACAGCTTGCGTCAAGCTAATAGGTGGTTGTTGCCAGAAGGGGAAGGTCTCCCCTCTCTTTGCGTATCCTGCACACTCCAAATGTTTGGCTTGAGCTGGCTGTGACACTGACCTACTTGCGTGCTAAACTAATAGAACTGATTAAAACATCACAAAGCTTGCAAACCCAAACAAGTATTGAATTTTCCTTCTGATCAGACAAGCATCTAAATGAGGCAGAGGGAATGAATGAAGAGAATGAATGAGAAAAAGAGGAAGACTTCCCTTGTGGCTGGCAGTAGCTGTTAATTGGGCACAGTCACATTGTGAAACCGTGCCTTCGGATTCCAGCAGGATATCCCAAAACAATCTCCCGATAGGTGGTTTCATTTGCTCCTCTTCTGAGTTAACGTGCTTCTATTTGTTTCACCCTAGGTGAAGAGTGGGGACAAGTGAGAGCACCCAATGCCAACCGCTTCATCTTCTCCCATGACCTATCAAATGGCGCCTTAAATATGCTGGAAGTGTTTGTGTCCAGCTTGGATGAATTTCAGCCAGATCTCGTGGTACTTTCAGGACTTCACATGATGGAAGGCCAGAGCAAGGAGATGCGGCAGAGACGACTTATGGAGGTAAGATACTTGAACACTACCTTAGTTTCCATTCCAACAAATGCTTCGTGGCAAACTTTTGGTTCCCCAGGCTTGAACTTGTAATTAGGCTGTGTCTTCAGATCTCCCACAAATCTTCTCAGTATTGCCTGCTAACAGAAGAGTGTGAACTGTAGGAATGGCAAAAGTCTAATCCTGTAACACTAATGTTTCTTAGATTCAGTGGGTTGTCTAGGGAAAAAAGGCGTGGTCTGGTTGTCTGGCTGGAGTACGTTGACATAGTTACCGGAGCTTATCTAGTGGCTAAATTACACTTTTTCTATCCCAGATACTATGATGATCAAGGTTATAATCCAGACTTGCATTCTTCAGGCAGCACCTATGTTAGATAAGCCCAGAGGCAGCTTTCTCATCTGAGCCTAAAGGAGCTACACCAAGTTTTCTTTTTATTTACATATCATTGCCTGTCTTACAGCTGAGTGCCCTTCCTGATGCACTGCACTAGCCTTTTTTTTCTTTTTCTCTGGTCTAGGATCAGCTGTTCTACAGCTGCTTCAGATTTGTGAGGTTTCTTAATTAGTCCATTAGTGCTGACGTGGTTGCAGATTAGGGTTAGATACAGTTTTCCTGCTCTGGGGTTCTGAAAACTAAAAGTTGTTTTTATTTCTTTCCCTTAGCGGTACAGTTTGGCACTTGTCAGACATCTCATTTGGAATTGTGTTTAAATCCATACACAAGAAGATTAAAGGGTGGATATCTCTGAGTCAAAACCCCTTTGTTCTCTCTGTTTCTTAATGAATATGTTTTATAGTGGTGGGGTTTTTTTTTTTTTTTTTTCTTTTCCTGTACCCCTGTAGGCCGTGGCCTCCATCTCTGATATCCCTACTGACATCCCCATACACCTGGAGTTGGCCAGTATGACTGATCAAGATTTTATGAGCAACATTATGCATCAGGTAAGGAAACTGAAAGGACATGCTCTTTTTATCAGTTTCCTTTTCTTCAGTATCACAATGCACAGACTGGTAGATGAATATAGAAGTGAGAACTTAAAATTAGGGCTATCCATTTGAAGATAAATTGAGGACATGGGTTTAATGCCTGCTGTTGCATTCTGAATGCTTCTGTTTACTGAGCTTACCAGAGTCTCCTCTGTGCAGCGAAGGAAAACTGTAATGACTTCGCAGAGGACAGATTTGTTTTCTTTAGCTCAGAAGAGAGTATTCCCTTTAGAAAGGTCTCTCCGAGAAGTTTCATTTAGGAGTATCTTACAATGCTCTTGGTTGATCATCAGACCATTTTCAGCAAGGAGTAAGGATTTTTTTGCAGATCTGAGTTTATTCAGCAACGGTATTCAGTAAAAATCCCGTGCAACACAGCTGGGCTCTATTCTCTGACATAAAGATTTTTCGCAGTCATGGGGGGAAGGTGACCCAAGAGAATACTCACAACTCCACAAGTAACTTTGGTTTAGATTTAGCAGGCCTGCAGTTTTCTAGAAAAAACAGGATTTGAATTTGAGCTGAGTTTATAATTTTAAAAAAAATCAATTTCTTTTTAGAATTGCTTTCCTGCAGATCCTGATGGTTCTTTGTTTAGCTTGACACAGCTCTAATCTCAATGTTATGAGTGTTTGATGCGGATTTGATGTTTTGTTAATCTTTAATGTCAAAGTATGTGTCTAGAAAATTAATTGCACAAAATGAGCATGCACCCTTGGCATGAAATACCTTCTTGGCTAAGTAATTCTTGCAAACCTGTTGAACTGGGGAAGCTCATGCAGTGACTTTGGCTTGCATCTGGGTGTTCCCTTCTGAGCACACTGGCGACAGAGCCAGTAACACAGTATTGTAAAATCAATACCCTGAATGAGGAAGACCAAAGTCTGATTCTCTCTCTGAAGGAAAAACCGTTGTTCCTGTGTTTCTGTTAGCAGGTCTTTCCCCTGGTGAACTCCATTGGGCTGAACGAACAGGAGTTGCTGTTCCTCACGCAGTCTGCCTCTGGTCCCCACGCCTCCCTCGCTTCCTGGAGTGGAGTTCCCGACGTGGGTGTAGTCAGCGACATCCTCTTCTGGATCCTGAAGGAGCATGGGAAGACAGCAGATCGGGCCTCTGATCTCACACGGATCCACTTCCACACCCTGGCCTATCATATCCTTGTCACAGTGGATGGGTACTGGGGCAACCAGGTTGCTGCTGTGGCTGCCGGAGCTAGAGCAGCAGGGACTCAGGCCTGTGCGACTGAAACCATCGATACCAGCAAAGTCTTTCTTAAAGCTCCTTTGGAGTTTGTGACCTCCCAGATAGAGGCACCTTCCAAAATCTCTTTAAATCCAGATGAGCCAGTGGTGCATTGGCACAGAGAAGGCATCTCGTTCCATTTCACTCCTGTTTTGGTGTGTAAAGATCCTGTCCGGACCGTGGGACTTGGGGATGCTATTTCAGCTGAAGGACTGCTATACTCAGAAGTATATCCTCACTAGGAGACTAAGACCCTCCTTTTTCTCCAGTACTGTACGGTGTCTGAGGAACCGTGGTGTCCTCCGTTAGGATTTTGGCCAGTGATGGTATAGGAACAGAATCAGGGTGTGGTGTGTTTTCTGGATATAACTGAAAAAGAGCCAAAGAATAACTCCAGGTATAAACTGTCAGATACATTCCAGTCACTTGGCAGTGACTCGAACGCTTCACATTAAGGTGCAGATGTTTTAGTATTTAATGTGAAAATTGGCTTTGCTTTGTCTTAAGTGTGTGGGGAGGGAAACGAATATCAGAATTCCCTGTTGGGCGTAGGTTTGCTGTTTGTAACTCTGAATGGGTCTTGCCTGTTAGTGCTGGAAAGTAACAGCAGCCAGGGGAATTTCCTGCGTGTGGATCCCAGGGAGAGCACAGCAGTGCTCGGCCCTGTCTTGCCTGTGATAAATTAAAAATAAAAGGCTCTTGCATTATCTCCTCACGGCACGTTGCTACGTGGCAAGAGCAAACCTTCCCCTTGCTTGGTGTGATGATGGTATCTTTTACTGATTAAATTACCTCTCAACTTCGGTGCCCCCAGCACTGGAGGGAGCCAGAGTCCCAAAATGTGATGCACGCTGTACCTACTCCTTAAATGCACAGAGAAAACCTGACTCAAGGCTGCAGAGATTATTTTGGGTATCTGTTGTCTCTGTGACCAACGGTATTCCACTGAGCCCTAGCAGCCCGTGCTTAGTTTTTGGGCAACCAGAAGTGAAGATAATCAGGGTTTATATCTGGGGAGGCAGCTTTATTTTCTTGCCAGGTAAACCACAAAGCGTTACCTGTGTTTGCTGGACACTACATACCAAGAGTTCCAGCTGGGGGCGGGGCTCACAGCTGGTGTTCTTTGCTAACAGTGGGTGCTTATATCTGGTATTTTACAGAAAAGCTATTGAGTGCTAGAAACGAATCTTTTTGTTTGAGAATGGTTGTGCAATTGTTTTCAGTTTCTCTGCCTTCCATTCAGAAGGGTGAATATATTAGGGAAGGTCCTTCCGGAGGCTCCAAAGCTGCAACAGCATTTTCCAGGTAAGACTGAAGTGAGGAGGGCTTTTTAGGGCTTGCTTTTATTTTAGGTTTTTTTCCTTTGACTAGGTCACTGATAGTTTCTTTGCTCTGGACAGCCTTTGACATGAAAAAAAATAGAACCATGTGTCCTTGTTAAATGCTTTGCTTATATTTTTTCCTCTTCATAGTCGCACACTATGGATTACATAGCACCAGCATTTTTTTTGTCTCTTTCCAGCATGGTTTTGTCTCTGTCCGCTTCCAGGAACTTCAAGCATATATGCATAGCTTATCATACACAGTTTTTTCAGTATAACTGAACGAAATGCAATCAGCATGTCTCTGCAAGCCTGTGCTGTACCAGAATTTGCAGGAGGTCGCTTTAGGTCAGTCTTTGCGTCTGAATGGAGGGGAGGAGAGTCCGTATCACTTAGGCTGGAGTGATCCGTTTCAGTAACGCTGTCATATTGCTGTCAGTGATGTTCTCCTGTTGGAAAATGCCATCGTGAATGCTCTGTAAGGATAAAAATTGACAGCTGTTGTAACTTGTACTGACTTAGCACACAATGCTGTCTGTCAATGTATATTTAACTCCTGCTTTCCCTCTGAGCAAAGTCTTTTGTGTTGTACCGGAGGAGAAATACAGTCGGTGCTGTGCTTTCCTGCAGCTTATCCCATCCTCATCTTCCGTTGAGTCTCAGCATTTATCTCGGTGCAGGATCTTCTTAAGACTGGAAGTATTTCTATCCAGATATTTTTATTATTGTTATTGATACATTGTAGCATGGGACTTGGAGTTCTGCTTTAGTCTTCCTACAGGAAAAATAAATAAAGAAATTCTCCTTTCAGCTGTCTAAAAGGTCTGAAGCTGTTAGCAGGGTTATTTTGCAACCTTTGATTGTAGCCGCCTGGCACATCACCCCTAGGCCCACCAAAGGCCATGCATCCTGCCAGCTGGAGAACTAATCCTTTGCTTACGCTAGGTCCCACTTTCCTGACATTGGGCCAACCTGTGTGGATTCTCGAGCTGGAAACAAAACAAAACTAAATACACACAAGCTGTCAGGAGCAATGGTCCTGCTGCTGTATTTCACTTCCCTCTTCCAAAAATATTTGCAGGGATGCGAGGCTGATTAGACTGGCGTCGCCTCATGGCCATTTAAATTCACCTAACTGCACTAACAGAACTGGTCCAAGGGTAAGTGATGCTTGGATTTAACAGGAGTGTTACAGGCCTAAGTTATCTCTTTTTTTTTTTTTTTTTAAACCACTTTGAATAAATAACTGCTGTAAACAAGTATGAAAAAGGGGTTTATTGCTTAGAATTCATTTGGGCCTAAAAGCTAAACTCTAATTATTGTTATTATTAACTCCTCCTTGCTGCTGCCCCTGTTCTTTCTCACCAGGTAGTATTTCTTCTTTGGCCTGTTGTCGGTGCGCTGTGAATGCCTAGCACTGAGAGTCGCTTTTCAAATGACAGTAGCTCGTGATGGCTAGACTGCTGCTCTATCTATATATCTGCTTTGATCAGGCATATAGAGCTCACCTGGTCACCAAATTCACATACCAAGGATAACTCTTAACAAGCGTGACCTGTTAATTGGATATGCCGTCGGTCCCCCTGATTGACTTTTGAAACAATCTATATGATAATAAAACTGAATTGAAGGGCGGGACGCAGCAGCCTGTCTTCACTTCATGTGGCGCATGCTGTGAACATGATGCGCTCAACTTCCCTCTGCCTTCCAAACTTAATTACAATAAGGGTTGCAGAGTGTCTTGAAATCCTTTTCCTGCACGTGTAGGCTGTCTCACACCCCTGCAAAGCTACAATAGCGACAACAAAGAAAAGCTGCTTTGTCTTTAACAGACCTCACTGAACAACAGAAATGGAAAGAGCTAGTGGGGGTTTTTTTGGTCTGTGTAGGGGGAAAAAAACCTAGTGAAATTTCTATTGATTGTGGATTTTGCGGTTTGGTTGGTTTGGGTTTTTTTGTAAAATACAAACGTCCTTAGTAGGTGAGAGATTTTTAAACAAATCTGTCTAACTGATTATAAAAATTCAGCTCTCCCTTCACTATGAAGAAAGAGAAAAGTTGCAAAAATACCAAAGCTTCAAAACCAGGCTTGAAATGATCTCTGCTTTCCCCGATCCTCTCTGTCTCTACAAATTCTATTTGTTCTCATGTGATACTCATACCTTGAAATCCACAGTGATGGAGGACTCAAACCTCAGCTAGCCTCGTACTCCCCAACAGAAGGATTGCCGCTGGAAATGTTTATTCACACATAGTTTGCTGAAGATGCAATAGATGATGAGCTCATCATTGTGACGCTAAGCTAGAAGCTCTCTAGATGATAAAACCTCTGCACGTAGATATTTCCACTTCTGTGTGCCTGTAGCCAGTGCAGCCACGTTGGTTTTGGTTTTTTGTCTTAGTCTTGAGCAAAAGTGAGCAATGCTTTGTATCTTTTCTGTCTATGTTGCTTTCTGAAGGTCAAGTGGTGGATTATTTGAGATGCGTGACTCACAGGAGGCTGGCAGCCTTTGAAAGGATACGTTCCTTCTCTGCTGTGCCCGTGGTGATGTGCGATTGCTACCTGGCCATGGAAGAGCCAATCCCAAATCCAACTCTTTCCAGTTTAAACGCTCTTTATGGGTTTTTATTTTTTTTCCCCTCTCCAGGGGAGTTTCACAGCATTGCTAAGGAATGACTTGATTTTCTTTACTTCTGTGTTTCTTGGTTATCTCCTGTTGTGGTACGTGAGATCCGGTTAAGTTTGCTCTTTTCTCATGAGTTCCTTTTTACAGAAATAGTGCTGAAATTTTCTTCCTCAGCCTTTATGCATTGCCTCTAGCAAAGACCTCATCAACTGCTTTGACCCTTGTTAGATGTTGCTTTAGAGCCCAACTCCACTCCTCAGCTACTGGAATCCAAAGCTTGGATTGCAGCTAGATCCATTTCCAAAACCAAATGGAAAACTGTCAGGAGTGTGTATGCATTTGCCATCAGTTATTTTCTGCCCAAGTTTATTTTAAGACTAGTTAGCCTAAGGTAGGGGTTGCTTTTTGTACCCGCCTCTGTAGTACACATCCCAACGACAATAACAAAAATAAGTAGATTTTAAACTGTGAAATCCGCTGATGTTAGTTGTGGTTGGATTTTTTTTCTTATTCTGTAATGATGTACTGAATGATCAGGAATTATGTGCCACAGGGTGACCCTTCCAAGTCATGTCCTGAGAAAAAAGTTAAAATGAATACTGGGACGGTTTTTGCGAGAATGGTACAAGGCAACGTAACTCTTTCCAGTTACCCTAAAAGTTGTTTACACCTCTGTGCTGTTGGGCTCTTTTTTGGAGCCTACAGCTTAGGTGAAAGCTGATGCCGTTGTCAACGAGCAAGCAGCTAAACTGTCGCTGCGCTGATATTTAGCACTGGCTGCTGATACACGTGCTTGGAGCAATCTGTTCTGAAGCAGTGCTGTCAAGTACTTCTGTCACACAGTGTGCTGCGTTGCTATTTCTGGTGTGAGGAAACTCATCACGTTTTTGAGTACATTTGGAAGAACAGTAGAAAAATGGAGAAAAGTACTGAATTTACATTTTTATGGCTTTAGTTGGATTGTTCTTATGTCCGGCGTTAAATCAGTATTTGAATGTGAATTTGTTTCAAGCCATATTAATTACGCTCTTCTCTAGTGTAATTAATGTTTTGGTAAAAGCATACAGGTAAGTTTTAAACCTGTGACCATACCAAAGTGGTAGTTTCACGTTTTAAAAAAATTACATGTCTATAGACTCATTGGTTAAAACCAGCTAAAGCAGACGCCACAACAAAGACTGTCTCACGTTCTTGATTCAAGCATTAACGAGGTTACTAGAGTGAAAAATGGGAATATTAACGGTTGTCTTTGCTCTTTGTTTTGAAAGTTTGAGTCATAAGGGGCAGAGGAAACCTATTTGCAACACGTTCTCTTGCGTAGCATATCCCTTGGCCTGCTCTCATCACTCCTGTCTGCTTTCTGCTTCAGCAATGCTGAGTCTGATTAAACTCTTTAGACAAACTTGATCTTAGAGCCAGAAATGATTGTTCTCCTGTCTGTTCAGAGATGTCAGATGAAGTTCTCTTGTCGTGTCTTTGACTTGACTGAGTGACTGTCAAGTTTCTTGCATAGTATCTCAGGTGGATCCTAAGTGCCAACCAGGCTGAATTCTCAGGGAGTTATTAATGCAAACTCTTGTGGGAGGACATTCTCTCAGCAAAGGAAGCAAATGCAGGTTGGAAATAGCACGCGCGGCCATTACCTTCTGTGCCGGAAGCTCAGAAAGGCGTCTGTTCCAAACAGCTCGCTGTCGCTTTGAAAACTGAGCCTGGTATCAGCCTTTGCTGAGAAGATCTCATAGCAGCTGAAGAATACAAATGCTGGCAGCTAAGGGGGAAATGATCTCGTTGAAATGCAAGTGGAGGAAACAAAAAAATGCCCTGAAAAGCTCCCCTATGAATTTCTCAGGAAAGCTGCTCCTTAGTCTGTGCAGCCTGGGTAAACCTGGGTTCAAATCTCACCTGTATCTTCCATGAAAAAACATTGGGGTTTTGTGCAGTTTGGTTTGAGAGAGTAGTAAAGCTTTCCTTGTAGCAGAACTGTGTTTTCTATTATATAAAACAGTCTTGGCAGATGAACTACTTGTTAATATGTGCTTTTTTTGTAGCGCATTGATGTGTGGAGCTTATTATTTTAGTAAAGTTTGGTTTTCTTCATTCAGCACTGAGGCTTGCCTGTCCCTGTAGAAGAGGCTTTGCCAACTGAAACCCACTTCCCAGTGGGGAAGTCTAGATTTTTAATGTCTTATGCAAGAACAGGATGTTGAGTAGGACCCAAGGTCCACCTTGCTCAGTATTGCCTGTCAGTGACCACAACTGGGCAAGATCGCATACAGGAGCGTGGCAAGTATATACTAATACTGCCCATATCATAAATCAGCATCCAGTTGTCTCAGGGACCTCAAAACCAGAGTTGTCTGGGTTGAATACACATTGCTGGATGGACAGATCATTACTCTTGGCTGAAACAAGGTCTTGCTGCTCAGGCATCGCTAGCTGAGTGTCTTCTAGTTTCTTTCCCGGGAGGAGGTCAGGCTGCAGTCTACTTTGTAAGCTGTATGATTTAACCTGGTTAATGATATACATTTTACTAAAAGGGGAAAAAAAAGTCCTAAAGCAGATGGTTTCCACTTCCCTGGAAATGAAGCTCATTATTCTTTTCCACCTTAAAATTTCAATTATGGGGGGGAAAGAGAAGGTTACAATTAAGGCTGATGCCAGAAGCAGGTTTTGGAACATAAGGTGTGATTTCCAAAATCCCTAAATGACTTAGTGAAGTCCTGCTGAAAAATCCCTTGCTTAATTTCAGTTGAAAGAACAGTCCAGCCTCATTCTCATCATTAGATAGCATAAAAAAAGCTCTCCATAAAGGTACTATCAATTTACTGTATGCAAATGCCATCATCACAATACCCAGGGGGAGGAGAGGGAACAGGACAGGGAATTGCAGTTCTATTTATTATCCAACTGTAATTACACATTTACAAATGCTTCCTTAGACATACATGAAGCTCCCTTCTGCTCTGCTCAAATCCAGAAAGTAACAAGGTGCTACTGCTTCTTTTCATTGGTTGTCTCCATAAGATTTTCACCAAAATATATATTTATTTTAAATACCTTTACAGTACCTCCAACTGGAGTAAACCCTATGAGTACAGAGGGTGTAACATAAACATGTAACATTTACCCTATAAAAGCATCCTAACAGCCAAGAAGGTAGTAAGTTATGCCAGGAGAGAGATCTTTGGTTGTTCGTTGTGTCTCTGGTGGCCTGTAAGTTGAGAACACCGGTGGGCCGAGGGCTGCGCCCACCTACTGAAAATAGCAAAGGAGTTTCATAATGCTACAGTCTAAGGTCACTTTTCTTTTTCACAACGAGCAGAAGGCGGGGGAAAGCAGCTAGTAAAATCAAAACAAAGGGTCATCAGCAGATGGAGGGGAAAACCTTCCTCTATCAGCAGTGCTTGCGCTCACCTACCCCTAACCACGCTGTTCTGGTCACTGTTACTTGTATTGGAGCTTGCAGGGCTTGAAAGCCTTTGTGCTAAGACTAAAAGATTACAGCAGTCAACTGCTATTGGAAAAAACCTGTCTTGAACTAAAGTTTTGGGGGTGAGGTAAAGAGCTCCTATACCTGGCCTACCCTTGCTCTGCAACCTTAACCTCTTCTTCACAGGCACTCTGTTATGCTGCAGTAACTTTCAGTGTAAAAAGTTTAATGTGAATAAAAATCTCTGCACTGTACCTGATTTACACTGCTTCTTGTCTGGTTTGTTTAAATTTGCCAGTGTTCCACAAAAGATCCTCTGTTTTCTTCAACTCCTAGGATGAGGGAAACCTTACAGGAGTGCTACCCAGAGGCTGTACAGATACAAAACCAATCAGTAGAGGACAGCTGGAAAAAAAAGCCACATTTGAGATAAGCAGGCACTTTTGGCAATCAAAACAGAGGAGAAAGTGAAGGGTTCCTACTCTTTTAGTGTTCTCCAGGGAGTAAGATAGCACTTTAGTTCCTGGTTATGCTCCAAAGACGCATTAATGTCATTCTGGATAATAGCAGCTAACCACAAAGCACAACTGAAGGATGTTAATACATCCAGAGCCTTGGTCATGCTGCTTTTATGTTGTTGCTACAGCAGAGTTTCCATTACTAACCTTGCTCTGTTGGACTTGACTTGTTAATTATGGAGTGATACAATGCAACAGGGCAGAACTAAAAGCAGGAAATACATTTTAAAAAGCTGGGTAGCTTAACCAGCAAATACACTGAATCCTGAAGGTTCAGTTTTGTTGGGGAAGCGCTACACATTCTGTTTGGAAAACACAGATGGAAAGTCCCACAGCAATGTTAGCTTTGTGTACTATACTTAACCCAGTTACTGGTTCTTGACATGAAGTATGATGGTCCCACCTTTAGTTCCCAAAAGCAGTTGTTCTGAGGACCTGTATCAAGCTCTGGATAAATCCCAGAGGCAACAAACTGACAGTAGCAGAGAAAAGGAAGGCTAAGATTTTGCTGTTCAAGGATAGAAACTTTCAAAGCATCTCTAGTATCACATGGGCATTAAAATTCCTTGCTCTGCTCACCAATGGGCTGCTTTGCTGCCTTACATCTAGCTTAAATGATTTCTCCTAAAATGCAACTGTAAGGAGGGCATAACTAAATTATTCAGAGCATGGCTGCTGTCATACCAAAACAATTTAAATGTAGCATTGAAGCTGGCCGTATCACCATTTCCAAAAAGGGCTGCTCTTTTTTTTCCTGCAAACCAATCTTTCCCCCCATGCTGGGCAATACAAATTCTCAAGGAAGAACTCCAATCACATGAGCAGAGCTTCCCTGAGGCTCATTTACCCTGTTTCTCAGCAAACAATTACGGATTTGGCAGACTTTTGCTGCTGCAGCTAGCCTGCTTCCAGAATAGCCTAGCCAGCCTCTGAACACTTGCCTTACTGTGGGCCAGCTTTGCAACTTTCTTAGCTACCACATAGAAGCTTATGGTTAAAAATAGCTTGGATTCAAGACATACAAAGAGTCATCCTGGGATCAGAAGATGGAACAGTCCTAAAGAAGCCGGCTCAGTTGGCTGGCCAACACACATGCTGTTAGCCCAGCACAGCAGATCTGCTTCGGCCATCCATCCTCCACTGGGCTGCATGTTGATGGAGCGATCCTCTCAAGACAAACCGGCTCACCGTTGCTATGCAGCTCCCCCATGTTTCATGACTGCCACAGCTAAGGAAAGCGTGGGCTTTAAAGTTCCTCTCGTGCCCTGTGACCATGACGTTGCCCTGCTCAGGAATACCACCAGCTCCCAGCTGTTTCAGCTTCCTTTCTTCAGCCTTGAGAAAGCATTTACAAGTCTTGCCCTTGTGAAACCGGGAGTGACAAGCCCCTGTTTCACAGTAAGCCAGGCTGTGCTAGTCCCGAGCCTGGCTTACTGCTCTGCGCTTGCCCTGGTGAGATGTGCTACCTTCACCCCCTCTCCGAGCATATTACCACTGACCTTACTAGAGCCTGTGGAGGGCTTCCTCAGCTGCTTACAAGTTCAGCCACCGGAAGGATTTGACCGTCTTTGGGATCCAGGATGCTAAGTCACTACTGCTGGCTTTTCTAAACATACTGCATATGCCTCAGCATCCTTCTGGAGGACTTACACCCAAACACTGAAGGCTGAAGGTGGATCTCCATCCTCCAGTCTCTTGTAGTAAGCTGTGACCACACTAACAGTAGCTACGCAGAAACCTCTTCTGATTGCTGCAACGACTCCTTGGGACAAGGTAGAGACCACGTGCTAAAATCATTAACAGAAAACAGCTGCATTTAGACTAACTGACAGTGGGGTGAAGCCACTGTGGGTTGGGGAAGAGGGCAGGTCCCTTTCCCCACAAGTCAGCAGGCAGCGCTGGAGATGCTCCTGCACCTGCCTGTCCTGACCAGAATCCGTCCTAGTCCGCTGCCTGCCGGCTCTTGCGCTTTTCTTTCCTCTCTTCCTCAGCCGAGGTCTCCTCGGGGCTCATTTCTGAGCCCGGTTCTGGTTCCAGAGGCAGCGAGGGAGGCTTTGCAAGCGAAGCTGATGCTGCAGCACCTGGGGAGAGAACACAGTTATAGTTACTGTATGACTACATGTCTTTTGTCTATTATTTTTGCCCTTCCAGGCAGCATGGAGATGCAGAACAATCACAGCTATTAATTACTCTCAGATTTCTTCTGTCTGGCATTAGCTTATCAATAGCACTCAACTCTTCTGAGTTATCCAGCCAGAGACCTTACAGTACCCAAAGTTCTGCTGAAGGGAAGCTAAGGTACAGGATCTCATTCAGCTGGGCTGCTGTGAGAAGTCAGTACAAACCTATGAATTAACTCATGCTCTGGAAGGGACAATAGTTCCACTGAAGCTGGTTTATATTCAAGCTGGAGCCAAAACCACAGTATCGTTTTCAGTTCACAGTTTTAGCAAACTCAAGGAGAATTTCCAGGCAGTTAACGTAGCTACTTACAGAATAAAATCAAACAGGATGCTTCCATGCTGAAGTTGTTTCTACGCTTAGATTTAGGCTGACAACTGATGTTATGAACCAGCTCCCTTCTCTGATGTTGACGACAGAGTCCTTCACATAAACCCCAAACTCCTGTATGTTTTCTTTTTCAGCTTTCCTGACTAAGTCTTCCCTGCATGGGAAGTTTATTCCATGCGTGAGAAATGGAACAGGTCCTTAGGGGTGCCAAAGAAAGAGGCCTGGATTGTACAACCTCTCTCCCGGTTCAGTCCACAGGAAACAAGACTGAGAGTGACAGAAAATCACCCCGATGAGCAATATCTCTAGCACATTCCACCTCGGAAGCCAAGGGGTGAGAGGAGGTCAGGCTATGAATGGTGGCTCAGGAGATGCTCCTACCTAGCCCCAGCAAGAAGCAGCACATACAGCTATTGGCTTAAGCCTTCAAAGGCTCACACTATCTCCTGAGCAACCTTCAGTCCAGTAGGCCACACTAAAAGGTAATCCAGCAACATTTGCAAGGGAGGGACCAGGCTGGACAGCTTCAAAGCAATCCAGTTGCAGTTATTTCTGTAACAGAAATGGTAGAACGCTTCAGAAAATTGTCCATCATTTCCCTTCTCTCGAGCAGCCTGTCTGTGCATGTCAACTCCTGGGCTCTTCCGAAGGAAGACACGAGGTCTGGTTTCTGAAACCACCTCCTTTCCAGAGCAAGATCTCAATCCCATGCTAATGGGGTCTTGCCCATTGTGGCTCAGACAGGAAGGGAAACTTTACTGGCTTTCCACACCCCTGCAAAAGCAGGATAGTATAATGCACCACAGAGAGCATCTTCCTTCCACACTTCCTTAACTCAGAAATATGGGAAAGTTATTACCAAATATTGACATGACTGCTGTGTAAGCAAGTCAATACCTTCCTAAACACGTGCTGTAACTCTGTACTCAAAGCAAGAGAGATTTCTCCCCTCCCACAGTTCTACTTTAAAGAGAAGCAAAAGACAAGTACCTGGGGGAAGCGGCACGGTTTTCCCATACCCTGCAGCTGAGGACATGGCTTGACCCAAGGCCTGGTTAGAGCCCAAAGGCTGCTGAGTGCTGGAGGATTTCCCTGACGGAGCAGCTCTCTGCTTGGATTTGGACTCTTTAGAAGGCTTAGTCCAGACCAGGCTCTCCCCTACCTGCAGGGCAGCTCCCATCTTCTGGGCAACCTCCACCATCTCCTCAAGAAGCAAAAAGAGAAGACCACTGTAAACAGGAACATTTTAGACAACAATAAAGTCAACAACACCAGAAAAAAAACCAAAAAACGAGAGCTGTGCAGAGCTGGCTACTGCCTTGGTGCTCGAGGGAAACATCTCCACTAATTCATTCCCTTAATTAAGAGGGAATCTTGTCTTGCTGCGTATTGATTGAAGAACTGGGCTTCAAAGAGCAGAAATGAAGCAAGCAGCTCTCAGCAGGTGAGTGCTCTACTCAGAAAATCTCATAAGCAGAATTTCTTCCTAATAATTGGACTCCAAAGTCAAATTTCCTCCTCATTTGCTACCAGTCTTAGCATGGCTACTTAGTTCCTGCTGACAACAGTTAGGCACATACCTCAGGGTCAAAGTCAACAGTACTGCTCTCCTTCACTGTGTTGACCTTCTTCTCCATCTCCTGGTATTGGCAGAGGGCTCCCTTCTTGTCACCCTGGTTATAGAGCAGGACAGCATAGTTCAGGTTGACGAGGGGGTTGCACCTACAGCAAACAGACAGAATGCATCGCATTCACTGTGAGAACACTTATCCTGACTTGACTAACGCTAAGATGTGCCCAAGCAGCAAAGCTGGATTCGACTTACTGTCTGGCACAGACAAGCCATGGAGTACTCTGACCCCAAAGCAGATGAGGGGCTGCACAGCCAGAGTCCTTTGGGAACACGATAAGACTCCCACGTGCTAGGTAAGAGACCCGCTGCCTGGGCTCAAAGTATCCCAGTGACAATGACAATATAAACGACTCTCTGATTGCCTCACCCCCTGCAAGGCTCTTCTCTGCAACAGCCAGTTCTTTGCACTTGGGGACCATCTCAGGACTGTCTTTAGTACGTGCCTGGTCTCCCAGCCCCTTGCTCCTGGGGCAGGCAGAGCAGTGACGGGGACTTTCATCGTACTGTGAAAGCTGATCTCTGCTCTGACTTATCTCAGGCTCTCACCGCTCTCCCAACTTGTAGGAGAGCAGCTTGTCGTGGGACACGGCAGTGGAACAGACTCATGGTTACTGATTGTATTTTACAACCCAACATGCTACAGAACATGCTGTTTACATTGCATTTTCCTCACTTCTTCTCTCTCATTCACCCAGTAAAAGCATACATAATTGTATGTACTGTTACAGAGAAACAGCAGGTGATACCTATTAACAAAGGACTCGAAGATAACTCTGTTATCCTGCACAGTCCTGCCTCCCTTCCTGATGCAGAACAGCATATGAAGATTTCAAAGAAGCAGAATCGCTCCATATATTCTCATTTTCCACAGTATCCATTTTCTTCACCAGGATACATTAACCCCGCACAGCAACTTTTCTTCTGGCATAGCCAGGAGTGCGAGCAAACTAAACTGGAGGGAAAGAGTGAGCTGACTCCCTTGGCTCTGTAACTGATAAGTGAAGCTCTCAGAGACCTGATCCTTCCTTAATTGCCTGACGAGCCACACTCAACAAACTGCTCTGACCATTCTTTAGCAGTCTGAATTTCACCTTTATTTTGGAGAAGAAAAATGCATGTATATTATCTGACAAAGAAATGAAATGCAAGATGGGCACTGGCCCCAGCACAGAAGCTCGTGCAGACGCTCGGCTCATCCAGGCTGCAGGATGAGACCTGGAAGAGCAAAGATTGCATTTGGCCAGAACAGGGGACGTGCTGTTGAGGGGTGCATGGAAGAGCACTGTTTGATCGCAGCTCGCTGCAGAGGAGCTGCATACATGTATCACTGCTCACAGGTCAGCGAGGGATGCTTTGTACAGTTTGCTCAATAAATGTGAGCGAGGGACTGGTGCCCTCTCCTGGAGTCTGGCAGGGAAAACTGGAGCCGTCCAAGGACTCCAGCACTCATGCTTGGGGAGGCCAAGACAGAGAGAGCATCCTTCGTGAAAGGGAACGCTTCTGCTAACACTGTTCAATAAATAGAAAGAGTCATCTGCAGGCCATGACTATCCATCCTTGGTAAGCTATATGACAGCACTGCAAGAAAGAAGACTATTAGAACAAACCTGATAGCACTTATAATGCTTGGGTTTCCTTTAACTGAGAAACTGGAACACTGATCCTGCCACAAAAAAACCCCTCCTCACTGTCTTTGCCAAAGCAAAGGAAGTAATGCATGAAAAAATAAATATCAAAAACCCATCTCTTTGCAAACAAACCAAAAAAAGAAAGCCAAAAAAGAAAATACAAAAAACCAAACCCACACAGCAAAACACTGAAAACAAAGATCAGACAGATCTGGGAACAGCCAGTTTTAAAATTAATTGAACCTTATCGAGCTAATTCGCCTTCAAGAGCTGAGAAGCAATGTGACAGTTAGAAAAAAATCAATAGCTAAATAACCACAGAAAGAAAGGACAGCTATGAGCTAGAACCAGTAGTAAGAAGAAACATCTTTTTTAAAGATTTTTCCAGGATGCTTTCCATTCCAGACCCCAGCATGGCACCCAGGCCAAATGTCACATATAACTGCTATAAAAGTGTTTATGGCAATGGAAACAAACATGGCTATCTTCATCCCAGCCAAACAGTTCATAATATGCCAGCAAAGAAAGCCTGTGGGGACATGGATTCAGCCACACAATAACTGTCTAAAATATACGGCATGTCAGCTGAACAAGCCTAACAAAGCCTGGATATTCCTCCCAGTAGTCCCTGGCAGTTGGCATTCATTTTTGCTTTGATGAGGTTTTATTTTCCCAGTAAGACTATATAGCTGTGGCATCATAGCAGTGCCAAATATTTAGGCAAAATTGTAGAGCTAAATTTCTATTCCTTCTCTTTGATCAAAGCATGCAAAGTCATGACTAAGCAGTCTCAGCAATCTTTAAGGTCCTGTACTGCCTTGCTAGGCATGGAAGGCTGATTAGGAGAGCCAGGCAAAGGAGTTGACTGGACTTAGTCAGTGATGCTGGTACGAATGACCGATGCATAATTGCAAAACGCTCTCGCACAGCAATACATTTATAAATCTTTGACCACAGTTTGCACAGGTTTGGTTCCTCTGAGGCGGTTGCACAGACCTACTGATGTTTGAAACAGATGTAGAAGTAATATTTAAACCTGCTTTGTAATTCTGTTGATGCATAAGTATGAAGAACTTCAGTGCCAGATGCGTGCTGGCTATGCAGGCCTAACTGATTCAAGAGGTCTGGCATGTGTGCGAGCCATGTAATCCCCAGTAAATATCTGAGAGCATTTACAGCATCTCTTCACAAAGAGAACCGCACTACAGTGTCAAACGCTATTTTTTGAAACCTGCTGCCCTTTATAATGGGTTTAGAAACTTCCAGAATTCCCAGTATTAAGCCTGGCCAGTGCACCTAGGTTAGACAGGACAGAGGAAAAGGGACCAGCATCTTCTCATGCCACCTTGTTGTGGCTACTGCAGATGGAAAGAGTGTTTTCGCCACAGCTTTGTTGCCAGCATACAGACTCCTGGGCTCAGTAGCACTGTGCTGGCTGCTGTAAGTATGTAAATATTCACAGTAAATTGGGGGGAAGAATCACTGTCTAATCACCTACTAGTTAAAATCTGAAAAGTAAAAAAGAAAGGTAAAGAAAAGCAGACCCAGGGAGCCAAAACTGTTCATAAATTTGAGACAAATTTGTTCTTCTGACTGAAACGATGAAATACTGCGAGGTTCCTTTTAACGTTTCTGAAACAAAGTGCTCTGATTTTAAGAGCCAGATTGCAAACACCGACATTGTTAACAAAATGGAGGAGAAAAGGCTACACTGCTGCCCTTTTATATGCTTTATACTACCTTCTTGCCTACATTCTCCCAGCTAGAACCTTCCCCCTGCCCAATGCAGGGGGATTTTTTTTTTTTTTATCCCAAGCCTCTCATTGCTCTGCACAGTGCTCGAACTCTAGGTTACAAAATATTCTGGGATGACTGGTTTTCTTCTGTCGAATCTGCTCTGCTGTGCATAAATACTCAATGGAAGGTGGCCTGGAATCCAAAGTCATCACCACTGACTCACTAACTAAACAGCAAAAATAAAAACGAGCTTTGGGTTGGACTGAAACAAAATTTCCCTTTCATTTTTCAGAGCTGACCTGAATTTAAAAAAAAAAAAAAAAAAAAAAGTGGTTTTAAAACAGTGGCTTGCACCCATTTAGGGTCAAAGTAGACAGAGGAACAAAGCATGCAAAGGAAACCAGGTGAGGGAGGCAAAGCAACACGATCAAACAACTGACAGCTATGATTAAGACTTACTTGTCCAGTGCCACAGCTTGCTCATAGGAACGTTTTGCATTCTCAATGTCTTCAAGGTTTGTCAGAGCAACTGTACCAAAGCAAAATGTACACACACAAGTTGATGCTTCACAAGGACTTCATTTTTAGGACAATTCTGAATGTCATTACATCATAAAATAAATAGGTGCTAGCAGGGTTGTCTGGATTGCTGCCAGGATTAACCCTACTAATGTCACTTCTGACGAATATTTGTCTCGCTTGATCCCAAAAATGTCCAGCGCTGGAAATCCACGCCCGCTCCTTAGGCAACCCAAACTCAAACTCTTGCATGTAGCAAGTCTTTTCTAATGTTTAATCTGGATCTGACTGCAATTTAACCTTCCTATTCACCACAGAGAGAGAACAGACTATTCAGACTTTATACCTGTCAGTGACCCACTGGGGAACAGGGTCTTAGTATAGCCTTTATCCAATATTTGGTTACTTCAGCCCAAACTTTCTGTCTTTATAACGTTGCATCCCCTAAGCTGGATATCCACTGGAGCTGGATAACAGAGCGTTGCATACCTGCCAGGAGCATATACAGCTCTCCCATCTTGGGCTGGAAGTTGATGGCAGCGCTGATGAAGTGGAAAGCAGATGCGTACTGCTGCATTGTGAGGTGGACTAACCCCAAATTGTACAAGATCTTCCAGTCAAAGGGAGCCAAGTAGTTTGCCCGCTTCAGGCAGCTGATAGCCTTCAAAAAAGGAGTAAGCGTGCTGTAACACAGCCCACCCAGAACAGACCTCCTGTCTCTGCCACAAGAGGAATCTTGTTCTTGCATGAAGTCAGCTACAGATGAAAAAAGAAAAGAAATCAGATACTTACTGCTACATATTTCTTCTTCCCGAAGAAGCACATCCCAATGTTGTTCCACAGCGGAGGGCTTTCAGGCACAGCACTGGCTACCACCCTGTATTTGGAGAGGGCAACGTCAAAATCTCCATGGGCCTGCATCATGCTGCCAGCCGCCAAGGTAGCCTTTGAGAGAAGACAAGTGACCAGCTGAGGAACTGCATGTCCCCAAACGTAGCAAGAAGACAACAGGACAAAATTAATAAACTAAAGCCATCTCAAGAGCAACCATTTAACTTTTTCAGGTGTTTTCTTCTAGGGGCTGCCAAGACCAACAGTGCGGAGCAGATGGGGACTCTAGAATCTCCCAAGATATAGCAGAAGACAGGGTAAAGAAGGGACTCGAGTCTGCTTCCTCCTGCACCATCTCGATCATAACTGTGTCGGAAATATTGCAACATGACAAGTGTTCAGGGTATATTTTGGGGTGACAGTAGTATCTGAGTCTATGAGAAGATCTGTACGTAATAGTTTCCTTTTACCAAAAAGCACAGATAGAAATAGTTCTGGTGCAAGTTAACTGGAGAATAAAACATAGGCAAGCAAGACAGATGCAGCAAAGCCAGCCTAGTTCACACTGACTGGTTGATACTGCAAATTAATGGAAATATGCATGGGGAAGAAAAAGCAAGTGACTGCAACATGCTATATTTAAACCACACTAGTTAAGTCCTTTATAATATTTCGCAGTGACAAGTAAAATCTGTAAGCGTAAAGGTGTTTTCACAATAACATTCAGCTTGCATTCACATATCATTTGTCAACCCCACATTTCAATACTCTACATCGTTAACATCGTACAGAAGGAAAAAGAGGCAGAGAGAAATGAAGTAACATGGCTAAAAAGGGAAGCGGTTTCACAGTCAGGAATGAAACCTAGATGCCAAGCTCGGCCTTCCAGACCAGAGCCAAGCAAAAGTCACATTCGTGTACAACAGTTGGAAGCACAGACAGAGTTATTAGCAGATGGGAGAATAATATAATGGATTATCACTTCTATCTGTGCTCCATACCTAGGAGTCACAGGGACCCAGGAACAGCTCTTGGGATTTTTGAAACAATGCCTAGAACATTTTCCTTGCAAAGTAAATTCCATTTGTTTTAATTAGTTTGCGACTTCAGATTAAAAATCAAAGGGATCAGTTTAACATCCCATATTCTACCTCCTCCCCTTTCCCTACCTCCACACACATCCAACTCCCTACCCAGGGAAAGGTCCCAGAAATGTATTTCGGAGAAAGCTTTCTGGACATGATCCTTTTCAGCCTCTCCAGGCTAAGACCCTGGCTATAGATGGCGAAGCTCTGATACTGGAATTAGCTTTAAGAGGTGTCTCATCATCATTCAGCTGGTTTGTTTCCACTCCTCATGATACCTTGTAGTTGCCTGGGTCGTAAGTTAGCGCGTTTCCAAGGTGTTCAAAAGCCTTCTGGTAATCCCCAAGCTGGGAAAAGAAGTAAATAAGCATCAGAAATTCAGGAATAAAAGGGGTTAAGAAGGAGAACACATGCTTTTTGGGCATTAGAATTTCTGGTTCAGTTAAAACAAATATTCAGAAAAGTTAATTTTACAGTGCTCCCATTACACACACATGTTCTTGTTTGATAATTTACAAAACAGATTCTAAAAGTTTATTTTGCTGGGCTGGATTCACTGTTCTGACCAAAACAAAGTTTTCCATATAGTTTGTGCTCTGACTTTTCTATGCAGGAGCGAGCTCTGCGTTGATACCCCTCTGCTCCTTCCTCTCTTCCAGAAAAGAGGCTACAAATTGCTACTCTGCACATCCTCAATTCCCTCACAACTTCCTCACTCCCCAGGGCACTCTTTTCATGGGAAGAAGTTCCCCCTTGTCTTCTAATGGACCATAAGTATTAGTGGGCACGATTGTGTCCGTATATAAGCGCGACTGCTTAGAATGCCTTAAATCCTATTGTTTTCAATTGAGTTATGCCAGAATTGTACCAGTCAAAACAGGATAAAATTCTGGATACTGGTGTCCTTTTTTGGTCACAAAAACCAATGAGAAGCTCATCTGTCACTCCAGCTTATACTGATGCATCAGAGTCCCACACCTTCTGTAATTAATAGCAAGTGGGAAAGCTGTAGAAGCATCTTTAAAACTCCTGAAGGTGAGTAGGTATCCAGAGAGACATGACAAACTGAACAAATGAATCACAGCACAGAGACCTGGGGGCTAAATTCAAGGGGGGAATGTTATACCCACGCTACTTCTGTCTTACAGATCCCCCTTCCCATGTCATATTCCCTTCTAGATCCATACTTACCCACTTAAGACATCCAAGGCTCCTATTCAATTTCCCTATCTCTAGAGCAAGGCAATTTTTTTCAAGATCTACATTTTATTCTCGAGCATCTAAACAATTAGGAAAATGCTTAAGGATCTTTCCGAATCAGCATTCGGTGCAAGTTTTCTAGCCCATCAATCCTTTCCGGCACTACTGCCTACTCTTCTTTGCTTGTTCATTCTTTGGGAAGCTTGCTTTTGGAATAATCAGATGGTCCTTCCCATACATTTTACAGACCCAAGTGATAAGCATGCCTTTGTTATTTAAATCTATTACAATTTTCTTCTATGGTGCATTAACACCAACAATTTCATGGATGCTTTTGTAGGAGAATAACTTGCTAGACTCCTGCTCCAGAAGCAAGGTAACAACTAGTCATGTTTTGTTGTACTTGGAGGATTAATAAGAGAATTAGTGCAGCTGCCAAACAGAATTCCTGTTCTGGCTCAGGTCCAGGAAATCAACTTGCTTCTAGCAGCAAAAGGAAAAAAGAAGATAAAGAAAAGCAAGTGCTGTCATGTTAAACGCAGTCTTTAGAGAAACATGTGCAAGTCATAGGAAGGTGGATAGAAATTAACTCTATAATAAAAAACACTTGGTCATTTTGAAAATAATTAAGTTCATGTAACAGCTAACAGTCTTCAGTACCTGCAAGTAAAGTAACCCCAGCGTTGTAAGGAGGTCTGTGTTTTCTGGAGAAAACCTGTAATATAAAAGCCAGAGAGCTGTGGTGTTTATTAGCCCTTCTAGAACACGGTAAAAACAGAACACGGAATTACCACGCTACATTATACTAGTATCACTCCAGGAAATTAACTGTTGTTATTATTAAATGCAAATATTAGAACAATTGCCATCATGGGGACTTCCTTTGAACAATATTACACCTAAGCTTTCAAAATATCTTCCAGATATAAATGAGAAGTCAACATAGCTCAGTGAAATAGATCTGGATGCATAATAAAATAATGTGGTTTTGTTAAGCTTCAAAGCGAGTCTGCATCAGCGACCTGGAAATACAAAATGGGATTTTCCATCGTCTCCCATAAACCACCCTGTAAATCCATCCCAAGCCTCTTGGGCCATGTAGGACAGGCAATCCTCAGCATTTCTGATGGATCCTACACACACTCATTGTCAGACTTTTAATTTACCCTATAAAAAGATTACAAACCTGGTTTCACAGACCAGCTGTGGACTGCTCACTAGGGCTTTGTGCTACACTGCAGCCCAGAGACTCAATGCTCAGACAGGCACTACCTGTTAATGTATCCCTGGCCATACACACCACTTCATTCAGCACAGAGCAGCTTGAAAAAATATGTCCCAAGGGCTTTCAATTACTGTGTGCAACTCCCAATCCTTCACTGCTAGTATGAGGTTCACACAGCAATGTTGTGAACCCTTTTAAAAGCAACCCCATCCCCAGTAGCTTTTGAAAACATAAATAGGATGAAAACAACAACAACAAAGAAAAAGCAGAGAGAGATACTGTATTTGTGGCCTCGCTCACCTTAACAAAAGTAAGTTTTCAATTCCCTGCTATCAAGACTTAAGAAATTTAGTAAGCACAGTCACATTGGCACCTTTAAACCTCAACCAGGAAAAAAAACGCCTGTGCCTGATGGTATATAAACACAGAGCAATGACAGACTATCCTGGGGCTGGTAACGGCAGGCAAAATGTCATAGGCAGATGAGAACAAAAAAAAAAGAGAAAAAATAGGAGCGAGGAAGAAGGGAGGACAGGGGAGCACCAAGATAAGATATATAAACCTGGTAAGATGCTTAGCAAGGATCATTTACGTAGTAAACATTCTAGATTAGTCCAAATGTCTACCCAACCCAATATATTGTCAGACAGCAGCCAAAAGCAGACGTGTAATGAAACAGTATGTGAAAAGAGCCAGTACAAAATGTAGATCCTCCAGTCGCTTCCGTCATGCTCCTGCTTTTCTTTAGTGTTTGCCTCCATTACAAAACTACATTTTAAAAGCATTGGTAAATCAGATGCTCAGGAATGCCCTAAACCAAGAACTGGGGCTGTTTAGTTTGGAGAAGAGGAGGCTGAGGGGAGACCTTACGGCTCTCTACAACTACCTGAAGGGAGGCTGTAGTGAAGCGGGTCTTGGACTCTTCTCCCAAGAAGGGATAGGGCGATAGGGCGAGAGGAAATGGCCTCAAGTTGCGTCAGGGGAGGTTTAGATTGGACATCAGGAAGAATTTCTTTACCGAAAGAGTGGTTAGGCATTGGAACAGGCTGCCCAGAGAGGTGGTGGAGTCGTCATCCCTGGAGGCGTTCAAAAAAGGTACAGACGTGGCACTCCAGGGCCTAGTTTAGGAGTCATGGTGGTGTTAGCTGATGGTTGGACTTGATGATCTTAGAGGTCTTTTCCAACCTTAATGATTCTATGATTCTAAATCGATACTGAGAAACAGTGACGGGGTGGGAGAAACTCACTGTGCACCAACCCATCTCTAGTCTGCCTACTCACACGCTTTCAAACACAAATCACTCCAAGTGAAAACAGCAGGTGAAACCCAGCAACTGATTTTTGACAGATGATCAGGGTTAAAGAGACACCCGAGGTTAGATCTTTTTCGTAGATAAACCTTTGGGATTTATGAAGTCAGTTTTGGATAGGTTTGCTCCCAGGCATCTCTGTCCATTTGTTTTTCCACTTTTTTCTGGCAGACCTTCAAACATCTACCTTCTTCCCTGACACACTGTCAGCAGGAGGAGGACTACAGCTGAGGGCAGAGACAGCTGAAGAGCTTGAAAGCACCAGCTTTGCACAGAGGCACTATAATTACCATTAGCTTTTTAATCATGTTCTCAATTCAGATCTGGAACACCAATCAAATTTCTCCTGGCATAGGATGGGACATGGGCAGATAGGAAAAAAGGATACATTCTTACTCTACGGCTTTCTTATAGACTTCAATGGCTTTATCCATCTCCCCCTCCAATAGGTGAATTTTCCCCAGCATCATGTAAGTCAGATCATGTCTGTTGAGCTCCAGGGCATTGTTTAGCTGGTCTTGTGCCTAAACACACAACCACAGAGGGGGAAAAAAAAAAAAAGTGATTACAGAGATCTCAGTGAAGCAACAGCCCAAGAGCAATCCCCGAACAGCTAGCAAAAGGGAACAGCTAACACCCCCTGAGCTTGGAGAACCCTGCTAGCAAAACCAGCCCAGCTAATTGTTGAAACAAGTTCTGCATCAGGAGCCACGTGCTTTTAGGGACAGAAAAAGGCAACGTGGCATTCTTCAAGCCAAGACAAGAGGCAATGACCTCCCAAGGAGGAGAGGAGCACAGGCCTGTTCCTGTATTTGAATTTGTTTGGTTTGAGGGAATCTCCAGATTTGTTAGACTAACAGGCGCATTACAGTTTATTCTTCGCTAAAATGCTTATTCCAGCAATGAGCATGGATTACCAAGTGAACAAGAGGAGTGAATCAGCTCTTGTCAGGCACACACTGATCCCCTCCAACAGGAGACACTTTGAAGCATGTCTTCCTCTGACTTCCTCAGGCCTAGCCAGCAGGACAGCAAAGTATGTTTGCTGTCTCTGAACACGTGATACATTAGAAAGAGAAACACTGACACAGTAACGGAATGCTGCAATATGGGATATTTGTTACCACCAACTACTGAAGAGACAGTCATCCCCAAGGGCTTCGTTATATTTTAGATGGCCTCATGGAAGCATTGCTGCCCAGGGTGACCAGCACATCTCAGACTTATGGAAAAGCTGAGAAGTCAGCAGGTTCCAGTTTGGAAGGCATTACTGCAGACAACAAATCCCAAGTATGAACCTATACTCCAGAGCTTCTTTCTTTACAGCGATGCCTCAAACAGGGAACGCAGCAGGGCTTTCCTGCAAGGGCCACAGCAATCCACCAGAAAGAGCAGCAGGGAGCAGTTGGTCCAAACTGGGAACAAAAGTTTTCTAAATGCTGCGTTTTCCCTTACAAAGTAACCCCACAGGATCAGAAACAGCTCAGTGCTCACCATAAGCACCTTGGGGAGGGTTAAGTGAGGAGCTGGGAATGGTGTGCTCAGACCTGGGAACAAAACTCCGTTTCAAGCTTCCAAAAAGTTCTTTACTGGCTACAAAGCTAATAAAGTTAGTGCTGCCCACACTGCAGCTATGCTCTTTTGTGACTTTTGCTCCAGGCTTGGTGCAAAAGGAGCTTCGGACACAGGAGCAAATCCTTTCCACGGAGGAAAAAAGGTGCCTGCTGCACCTCCAGCAAACAACCCCCCCATAACTCTTCTCTCTGAATCCTGCCAGACCCAAGGGGCAGCAAGTTTTCCTTCAGAAACTCTGCACGAGGTGCAGCAGTTTGAGCTGTATGCTGGGGAAACAGTTTGGGTCATTGCCATCACACATCTCTTTCTTCAAGAAAATGGAACGGGCATGCTCTACGGATTGCTGCTCCTCACAAAACCAGCAGTGTTTATGGCTCTGGTTTTAAAAGGCTTGTAAACAGAAGCAGCTCTTGTTGGAGCACAGCTGGTTTTCTGTCTAGTTTGAGGCAGCTCTTTGAAGTTTCTCAAACATTCCTTTTAAAAACAGAAATGCTGTCTGAAAAATCCTAGTTCAGAAAAAGCCTCCTGGCCAGCAACAAGGCTAACCTCAGTTTCACTCTTAGCCAGCTTCACTAACTTGCAGCTGACTCAAAGTAATTCAACATGCAAATGAAAACAGAGACAGTTCACAAACTTTCACTCCCAGAAACAAACGCTGGAGCAAAAAAACTTCCCTGATACCTATCACTGCAAATGATCCATTTCTAACTACCAAAGAAAGTGAAATTTCTGGGAACCCTGCTTCCCATTTGTCAGGTAGATAAGATGAGCATTTGCATTACCTTGTTGAAGTGTTTCAGGTACATGTAGCACACACCCAGGTTGTGGCTGATCTCCTGCATGAAAAAAAAAACCAAAAACCAAACCAAACCACAAACAGAACCAAATCAACATGAGGTTTGACATACATGCTACATAATCTGCCAGGGACAACAGTCGTCACTGACCTGGATGGGGAGACCCCTGTGCCTGCCCACACCCTTCTAGCTTTGTAGATCAAGTAAAGCTATAAATTCAAGTTGCTTCAGGAACCTACAGAGCTTAGGTCTGATTGTATACAAAAGACTACAGGCCACCAAGACAGAAACACAGAAATGATGATGGTCTCTTTGGAGAGCAAGGAGCAAAGACTGGTTTCTTCACTGAGATGTGACTCAGTTCCCAAGGAGATCTCTGAAGCTAGATAAATTGCCCTTCTGGGTGGCTCTCAATCTAGCTGTACAGTCATGAGGCTATGCACAACGCTGCACCCAGCTGGACAACATTTGAAGACGTGCCTAACTTTCCAAAGTAGAAGTCAAGCACCAGAAGGGCATCTTAATTTTGCAACAGAGTAGGAAGATCACTTAGGGATCCTAAACACTCCAGTGACACTGTAGGGAACAATCATGCCGCTAATTCACCACCAATATTTTAACAGACAAGCTGCTTGCCACCTTCCCCACCCTGGCGTGTCTTGGGAAGCTGAAAAGCAAGGTCCACTAGCTCCTTGTTTCTATTCTGGTGAGCATTTCACTGCTTCATCAGTTTAGAGAGCCTTGACCTTTAAGAGGAAACTCTCTTATTTCCCCATTAACCCTCTTAGAATGATATTTTCCTCCACACAGCCTCTCTCCAACTGTGGACAACAGTAATGAGTCAGTAACTCCTGGTTACTGTGGCTGGCAGAATGAGACAGCGCAAGGGAAGAGGACAGGCTGGCTCTACTTCCAGTGCTGAGCCAGGTATGGGAAATAACTAATCAAAACAGCCACTGAAGTCTGCCTGCTGTGGCTGTAAATAGGGTTATAGTCATGCCAAGCACATGTTGCAGGTAGCTTGGTCAGCTAAGGGAATGCAGACTTGAAAGACCCATGGTATAAAAGGTTTCTGAGTTGTCTGGCACAGGATAAGTTGAATAATACCAAACATATCCTTGTATCAAGCCCAAATTTTAGACATACTGAGCACCAAAAGTATGGCTAAAGTCAGCAAGCGCCTGATGTCTTAGGGAATGAGATCACCCGTAGCAAGTCTACCTTAGAAACAACACTTCCACAGGCAAAACAGTCACCTGCAGAAGGTTGCCCACAGCTAACTGCAAGCCATGTCCTCTCTCCTCTCACCCACTGTCACACATTTCCCTTTGCAATGCTCTTCCTTCACTTTTTGTCTTCTTACATAGAACAGCTAATTAAATTATTGCTCCTGTAGCTATCAGCCTACGTTCTGCCAAAACAGGTAATGCTTGGTAGGTAACAGGTATCGCTTTCAGCTAGTTTGAGGTTATTTTTTTTCTATGGTGTTTTGCATTACAAAAAGATTCCCAATTATTCAAGCAAGTTTTAATGATAACTAGGGTTTCCAAACAGGGAGCTACTTCCCACATTTTCCTTAATGTAATTTAGCTCTTTGTACTATACACGGCTATGTTAATACTGATACTTTGCAAAGCTCAAACATGTTGCTTGATTCTCTGTGCCCCAAGACACAGTGTGGGATTTTGCAGGTAGAAATGATGCCTTGCTCCTGTGATCCAAACCAGACGCCGCAGAGGCTCATCCGTGCTCGTGAGCCTGTGCTAAAAGGCAATGCCTCTCAGCCCTGCAGCTCCTCATCTGCTCAGACTGCAGGCAGCGTGAGCTTACCTCTGCTTGGAACAAGTTTGCAGCTGTCTTCATAAAACTGCAGAAACATCTGCATACTACAATAATCTGCAACTCACTGAAACACTTACCCAGTCCTTTTCATCGAGTTTAGCTGCTTCGTTGTACACTTCAATGGCTGCCTTGTGCTTCCCCAGAAGAAACCTGCAAAAGCATTTCAATTTTTATTTTTTCTTGCTCTTAAACCGTGCTGTGCAACCACTATCACCTTTGCTAGTGAGAAATTATGCTATTTGCCAGCCCTCCAGAGACCTGCGTGAGAAGCCCTGAGAAGTTTACAATCTCAGCAACATTACAATCTGAGCACTGCTCCCTTTCAGGGCCAAGGTCATCAATCCTGCAAGATGCTGAGGCACTCCCTGACGTTACTGGAGATGCAAGGAATGAATTCACAGGCTCTGCAGTCTGCCTTTGTCTCAAAGGAAAAAGACAGGTGATCTAACCAGACACTCAGAGACAGGAAGGGGTCTGTAGGGCAAGCTGACACAGCTCAAGTCAGCATCCTTAGCTCTGGAGCTAGAAATCAGTGTGTAGCCTCTGTTGCTTAAAGCGCTAAGAAAAAGAAAACACAACAGCAGTCAGGCAGATAACAGAGGTTCTGCTTTTAAGGGTAGCCCACGCTTCTGGGAGCCAACTCAAGTGTTGATAAGGAAGAAGCATGTGTGGAATTAAGCAGCCTGTGATTTCACTTGATGCCTGGGAGAAAAACCAAATGTGAAAGGTCCTGGGTGGCACAGCACGGAGAAACAATAAAACACCACTCACAGCGATCGTGCCACCTGCTTGAGGTTGTCAGCGCTTCGAGGGTTCAGAATGGAACATGTCTGAAAAAGTTCAAGAGATTCTTGAATTTTCCCCTCCAAGCGAAATATCAAAGCTGTAAGACAACATATACCAGGCAAATTAGTCCATTACCCGCAGGAAAAACATGCCTCTCTGACAGCAGGGAAAGGAGGGGGAGTACAGATATATTATAACAACGCTCATTTGGTCTTTCACCCTGAAAGGCAGAAGCTGCATCTGAGGGCAGAATGACAACGCATGCAAAGGACTCGTGCTTGCTTGGAAAAATTTCTGGTTTTCAGAATAAAGGCAGCTTTAAACCCCGGCAAACTGCTCATTAAGATGCAGCCTGGATTGCCCCCCTCCCCCCCCAACTTCTGCAGGCTGCATTGGCCAACAAATCTCAGCTGTCCCCCACCATAGCACTTTGAATTGCAACACCAAGTTTTGGAGCACATTTTTTAGGGGACAGAGGGCCGGACAAGAAGATGAAGACCATCCTTAAAGTAAACAGTAAGACAACAATCACCCGAGGCAGGTAGCTCTAACAGAAAACATGCATCTGTAATACAATCAAACACGCAACCCAAGCACACGCCAACACACTGAAGGCCAAGAGCCCATAGTCCAAGGAGGAACCGATGACAAACTCATCAATACGGAGAAAACAGCAAATCTAATCTGCCCATCCATGTGAAAATCCCGAACTTCAAAACTAGACCTAGCAAGTAGGAAAAAAGCCAAATATTTTTTACATATGAATTTTATGTGTTTCTAGCATCTGTCCCCCTTCTTACTGTTCACTGTGTCTCAAATCAGAAGTAACTTCCTTTAGCAAAATTAAGACTTTTGGAGGCCTCCTGCGACATACCTTGAACGTAGACTGCATATTCGCACAGACCATGAGACTCCTGGAGCTGCTCTTTGATGACAGCCTGAAATGACAAAGTGCAGAGAGTACATACCAAATGCAGCCTCCCTCACCAAAAAGCCTGTTAGCTGGTTCACTATTACCCCTTTACTAAACTGCAGCATGACAGCTTTCAGCAGACTGAAACTTCAAATATTTTAATAAAGGCAATCCCTATGAAAGAGAATTGATTTCTGACTGACCAAATACCTCCTGCAACCTTGATTTGGAGAAATTTTTGTATGCGCTACATATAGCTGTGCTGTATCTGTGCTTATTGCAGAATGCCCTAAAATAACTTGAATTTAAACATCATGCAACGTGTTGATGGACACAGTTCTTCCTTATGTGATGGTCACAGTGGTATCACACAGGACACGAGAACGACAAAATGTGTTTAATCAGAATTTGTGCTTGGAAAAGTCTATGAACACAGAACTTGGAGCTAGTTGCTGCAATATACTATATTAAAATGCTATAAGAGTTGTAAACTTTCATCATTTTAACAAAGCTAATGACAGAGATTTGGTTTCAGATACAGAAACCACAACCCCATGTATAACAAAGACACTGGACTGCGGCTGGGACAACTACAAGAGTGCACAGAAGAGTGCAAGCTCGTCACCGTGTGTGAAGTGCACTGTGCCAGGAATACTGTAGCCCTTTTAGTATTTCTCTGTTCATTCCCATTACCAAAGATAATTAGATATTACCTGGGGAAAATGCTACAAGGAATCTCTGAAAGCATCCTGTGCTGATAAGGGTATCTACTCTAGGCCCTTTGTGAAGAAATAAATTGAATTGGAGCAACTGCAGCTGAGTCAATGAAAGCCAAATGAACAAATGACGAGTACATGGGAAAAGGAAGGGGAAAAAAAACCTGACGAAAATGTAAATTCTTGCTGGCTGCATTCATGCAGCTGACAGTTTGGGGTGCGGGTGCAGTTTGGCTATATTCCATAGTCACACGTGACCCGAAATTATAAAACTGGTCAAAAAGAGTGACCTTTGGGAGGACTTGTGGCTACGAACCAAGTGCATCATTTCTGCTCTGAGACTCCTCTTTTGCTTGCAAGTGGAAGAGACAAAGGGGGTAAAGAAAGATTTCTGGGCTAGCAATAACCTGGTGCTCATCTGGCACTTCTGTCAAGTGTACGAGCAGTACCAGCATCCCCTGCCTCCGAGACGAATATAAATGAAGGACCTGAAAACAAGGAGGAAAATTGAACCTCAAATATAGCACATAGAAGAAAAGTGGGGTGAAGGCAAGGAGGGTTATTATCGAGAATCCTCACTCGTAAAAAGAAAACTAAGGAGAGGAAGGAAAAGGAAGAACAAGTCTAGGATGCTCTTCCCCTCAGATCTGTATCTGCTAATATATCTGTTTTATACTCTTTACAAAGTACATTATTATAGGACATTCAACTCAGACATAACCAAGCATCTCCTGAATACAGATACTCTATATTGCTCCATCTACATAAAACCAGTTTCTCAGAGCAAGAGAGGGCAACAGAGAGCTATCTTTTAGAGAGATCTGATTAATTCTGTAAGCCCTAAAAAATCCCATAGCAAAAGGCCTTAAGCTGAGAAATATGATCTGTATTCCCAGCTTTTCCTCCCAAGTTTATTTAACTCACCGACAGAATTTAGACATACTGGCAGGAGACCAACCAGCATGAGCGATTTCAATTAATTAAAAGCATCTGGTAATTTTAATAATTCCTTCCTCGCACATAACAGAAGCGGAAGATTTCTGTTGTGAAAAATGGTTAGGGGGCAGGGCTGGAATTGATGCTGCAAGGAGAAAACACAGTTTATTAGCTTTGCATGAGAAGAGCGAGAGCTGAGTGATGATCACTGCTTAGCAGGGCCTGTCCCTCCTCTCCCCCCGCTCCCCTCTGCCTGCGGGATCACAGGGGATGCTGCAGCCGATCGCAGGGGATACTGCAGCTGCAGGCTCCGGGGCATGTTTGCCTTGCATCTTGCTGGATAGAAGGAGAAGCGAATCAAACAGCCAGCGTTACTGATCTCTCACTGTAATGAGCAGCAAAATTTGTCAAAAGCTTGACAACACCACAATGGACGCAGGAGTGGCACTGTAAGGGTTAAAATCAGGCCTTCACTTTGGGGAGCTAATGTTGGTAAACAAACAGTTTTTTCTTGGCCTTTTACATCATTGAAAAACATGGGAGCTTTTAAAAGCCTGTTGGAGAGGAAGCATTTCAAAGCACTGAGTGGGAAAGAGGGTCCAGCAAGAGTCAGAGCAAAATTAATAGCATCATAGGTCACTCGTTTCTTAGCTGAGTCTTAAAAGAAAATTAACGGATTTTAATGAATTCCCAAACTGTACTGAAATCAAGGAGCTAACAGCAATTTAAGCCATTGGGGATACTGTCAATAGCTCTTTTGTTTTTGAAGGTATTAGCCCCAAATAGCACGTTTGGGAATGTCTATGCTTATCATATATAAGGACAAGCACCTGGGGCATCCAGGTTACATCTGTAACCCCATGTAACACCAGCGGAGAGAGACAAAGATTACCAGAAGGCAGCTCAGCCCCCTAGGATCTGAATTGCCTTTTGGATGTCCCTATCGCTCCTCAGCAACTGAAAAAGCATCCTGGCATGCTGAGGTTCCTATCTCCTTTGGGACAAATCCAGGCCTCTGAGCGCACATCCATCACATCTGGGTGAAAGGATGGAAGATAATTTAACCAGCTATGGCCTGGTGCCAAACTCTTCCACCTGCAAAAAGCCTATTTTGTGAGCCCTGAGGAAAGGCTTTGCTGCCTTTGACAACTACTGCAAAGCTGGCCTGCCAAGCAAAACAGTACTAGCTGTCTTTTCTCAATTTTTTTCCCCATATTTTCCTTGCTCCCATGACTGATAAAGATGTGGAGAAGTCAATGTTGCCATTATATCACCCAGTTGGTTATTTTCTCTGTTTTCCTGAGCCGTACATCTTTTCTGCACTCTGTGATTCTACATCCCATCACAGCAACAGTAAAAGTACGCAGTCAGAGACAAAAAAAACGCAGTCAGATCAACAAAAGGGAAACAATTTTCTATTTAGATTGCTAGTCCAACTTTTGTTTATATCTTTTTAAACCAAGATCTGAGAGGAAATCACTCTGCTGATGATACAACCCTCCAGCTCCATTAATTAAAAGCTAAACGAATTTCCTCCGGCCTGCCACTTTCCTAAGCACCCCCAGGAGCTCTCCAGCAGAGAGAGACAAGTCCTGACCAACCCTGGTGTTTCAGAAGCAAAAAAGTCTTTTCAGATCTTCTTTGCACAGACAGAAACAGAAAGGCAACTCTTACTCCCCTCCTCCTGCCCACTGGTGCATCATCTTCAATAGCTCGTGTTCATTTTATCAGGAAAACACACCATTTAATAATAGATTCACTGTTTCCTTAGTCCACTTACTGTTATAATCCCAAACCAAACAACCACTTCCAAGCTATCCACCAAACCCAGGAGAAATTAAAGGGTGCAATGTATCGTGTAAAATGAAAGAATTTTGTTCAAGGGTAACCAAGGTCTTTTTTTTTTTAGACTTGGGAGTAATGTTTTACTCAACCAAAGTGTTTTTCATAGTGTCTTTATAGTGCCATGGAGAGAGCTGCACTACGGAATTGCGTTATTATCAGTTTGGAAGACCCTATTCATCACTTGGAATAAGAGGGGTTTGCAATTCTTTCCATTTTCCCACTCCCAAAGACATACTGAGCTCACAGACTGCTCCAAAGAACTGCATGCATGAACCCTGAAGGTAGCCAATGATTTGAGAGCATTGAAGTTATTTTACTTGTATTCTCTCCTGGTCCTCTTATTCCAAAAGAAGTCAGGAAAGAGGGTGGTTTGAAAACTGGTATGAAAACTATCGTTTCATAACGTTAGTAAAATACTTCCTAATGCAGAGTCTCAAAAGCAGCTCTTACCTTACACTCGTCGTAGTCTCTGCGAACATACAGCAGATAGATCAACCAGTTTTTCCTCTCCAGGATTGGTATCTCCAGTGCTGTAAGTGTAAAATATTAACAGAATACAGGCAATCAGGCTGATCAGCAGAGAAACTGGGCACAGCACAGAGATATTGTGATCTTTGTTTTTGTGATTTTGTGATATTGTGATATGAATATTGTGATGTTGCCCAATCTGCAAGCACAACTAATTCAGGAACTGCAACTGCACCAGGCAGTGCAATTAATCATTCGAATTAAAGCCTGGAGTGTGGACATACAACCAATGTCCAGTTTCATTTTACTTCTCAAACTGATGGATAAAACGCATTGTTCAAGATAGACACTAAATAAGGCCTCTCAGCAGAAAACCACCACCTCAAAAGACTTGAGACATCTGCTCCTTCTGGTGCAGTTACTGGCGCAAACAGCTCCGAGCACCAACTACACGCACATTTTAATTCAACACCAGTGCTAGTCTGATGAAATCGGTTCTTCCAAATATGCAAGAAGCAGCTTGGGGGAAACGAGTTGAATTCACATTTTGGAACTAGGGCAGAAGAATCAAACGCCTTTAAAATAAATTTCTGGGAGTGAGTGAGAAGGAAATGGGCGACACACACAAAAGGAGATTTTGGAAATGTTGCTGGTCTGAAGGTGTGAATAATTTAAAGAGGTCAAACTTAGTTCTTTGAAACTGTGAAGGGACTATGAAACATCACAGGTCTGAGATGCTGTGAAGCTACTGGCAGAAAAACGTATTTGATGCAGTGGAGGAGAAAGACTTGTGCTCCGGCATTTCAATCGTAAGGAGCTTGCAGCAGTAATTATGGCAAATCACGAATGGATGTTGCTTAGTGATATTCACGTTGGGTTTAAAAGTTTAACACACTGCTGTGCATTTCATTAAGGCCTGAAATGTATTGCTTGTTACTCGTTTCTACAGTTCAGATGCCGGTAGCCGAGAGGTAACCATAGCAACTGGCAAAAAAGCTCCATGTTTGCAAGTCAATATTATGACAGAAGTGCAGAAGCAAAGCAAGGCGGGGACCGTCGCAGGAGCCAGGGCAGCGGCGGGGGCAATACAGCACCAGGCCACCTCCTCCCAGGCCCGCAGAGCCCAGCACGGACCCACACCACCGACAGAGATGCAGGCTCAGCTTCCAGCAACCCAGAGCAGAAGGTATTATTTGAAGTGGTCCACAGTCCCCTCTGCCAGCCGGTGGCATGGGTGATGATCAGATGTAAGAAAGAAGAAACTCTACAGCTGGAAGGACTGAATCACGTTGGGAGACGTTATCGGTGCAAAGTATTATCTTTTAGAAATGCTGAGCTTTAATCATGCGAGGATTGCACCTGCGGCTAGTAGCAAACACATCTCTCCAGCACACCAGGCTCTCCCCCACAATTCACACCAAGTCTAGTATCACTGAGAGCACTTAAAAACAACTAGAATTTCTTCCGCTGATGAAATTGAAAAAAATTTTGCAAAGCCATTCTGGTTTTGTTGTTGTGTTTTTTCCTTAAATTCCAGAATATCCAGCCAGATTTACACTAGAGCTGAGATTCAAGTGCGCACACCAGCAATTTAAGGTCAAATACCTTATAAAGAAGGTTCAACTACCCTAAAAACAAATAGAAAAATCATGGTCCAAACAACAAAGTAATCCAAACAAGCTAAGCTTATAGAAATGCACAGATCAGGGATCCAAATGTTCTCAAATTCTGCTTTACTGTGTGATATCTGGATCTTTGTAAGTAAGGCATTTTAATATGTGTGTTCTCAGATCAGATGAATTGATTTCTGATGACTTCATGTTTTCCATTTGTCCTTCTTACAATGAAACCATGAAGGGAAGAGTTAAGAGGCTGCCTAAACAGCTACAAATTGATTGAAAAAACACTATTTCATAAACAGTCTGGAGGGCTGCTGTTCTGAAGCCAGTTGAGGGGTTACCTAATTCATTAACAGATTTGTAATGATTTCCCTGTGTGAGTTATTACGGGTGGCAGGGTTTGACAGAACTTGCTTTTCCGAGAAACACAGCACTTGGGGATGCTAGAAATGCACTGCAGAAAGCGGCCGGACTTGTGTGCTCTTCCTGCGTAGTGTCTCCTGGTGCCACTATCTGATACAAACTACTGACCCAGACGCATGTCTTGGGCACTTCATAGTTTCTTTTGTAAGCATGGATTTAAGAGCAGACATTGCGAACTCTATTTAACCATAAAGATTTCAATTACAGTCAAAACTAAAGTATACTTTGCCATTTTGTGCCTACTAATACAGCTTAAAATTCCAAAATTCTGCATCATTACGTACAACGAAAACTGTTTTAAATAGGGATTAATCAGATGACCCGCCAGACATACCCCACCTGGTCTCCTACCTGATACCACCTGTAGTGCACGCCTTACAGCGGGGTTAAAAAGAAATAGAGAGCACCATAAATGTTAAAATATACAGAAAAGCTAGCTGGCTGGGGTGTGTTGCCAGCTGAGATGGGAGAGACCAAATTATGTTAGAGCCTACAGGAATACTTTGGGCTAAGCTAAGAGGACAGTACATCCGTGAGTGGATGGAAGATCAGTGGTTTAATTCCTGAAGGAAAGAGCTTTTTCACACTTTTAAGACCAGAGGGACATTATACTCCACTCCCACGCTACAGAAACGCCTGCTGAGAACAGTGTTGGGAAGGAAGAAACGCTAAACGTCAGAGTGACTGCTGAGCAGAGTACCAAGCTGCAAAAGAAAAGGGTAAAACAGATACCGCCTGCCGTCTGGGTCCAAGACTGCAAAAACCCAGAGGAGTTACCTAAAAGAGCTGGGCTGGAGAGAAGACAGAGAAATCAAAACACACTATGAGACACAGAAGTGAACGGCGTTCGTATCTGCAGAGATAAAACAGTTTTCCTTCCCCCAGCGATACGCTGAGCTAAGGATAACTATGTGGAACTGGGAAAACTCATGGAGTTTTTATGCTCCTAAAACTCATTTGGAAATAGCAACATACCTGATTGAGAAGACATTACTCTCCTTTTTTCTCTTCTTTTTCCCTAAGACAAGCAAATTAAAAAAAGACAAACAATTCCGATGCCTTTCGAAAAAGATGTCTAGATTAATTCACAGATATAAGTAAATCTTATATCTGAATACAAAACAAAGATTCATAGAAGAAAGTTGATAGACTCCCTGATTTTATTCCAGAAAGAAAATGGGAACAGTTTGACCCCTTCTCTGAAGAAATCCAACATAAACACCATGAACCAAATCTGGCATGGAATGCACAGAGGGCAGGAAGGACATAGAAATTGTGAGGAAATCAATTAATTTAACACAGGAACAGGTATGATCCCCAAAAAAAGGCTATGGAAACTAAAGGATTATTACCAGGCTCTATACTCTATTCAGATGCAGAAAGAAGTAATGCAAATTATTGATACACCTCTCCAGAGCGACAACCATCTTAATCTGCATTTCTGTTTTTCCACAAAAGCATAAACAACAAAAGGAATAAACAACTCCAGAGAAAGGGCATAAAACATTCCGTGCCTTCTGAAAGGACCCAATTCAATCATTGCTGGTCCTAATAGCCATGTATTTTTTCCAAGTTTAATAATTACCCACAGAACACCTAAAAAAACCCCACACACAGATAACGTGTGTCGCTCAGCTCTTGCTACATCTGCCTGAACAGCGACGTATGGCTGGATCCGACCACGGGGGCTGCTAGGAGGGGCAGAAGAAAAGAAAGAAGCACTGGCAGCATGCCTCAGTCTTCTCAAGTACAAGGATGATCGGGAGCAGTGGAGGCTCCATATGGCATATAATGGTTGCAATCTCACGCTAATTAGAGCTGGGAACACATACTGCCACAACCGGTCGCTCAGAAGGTTTCTGCACGGGGAAAGGCCGCTGAATTTGGCCTTGCCAGAAGGAGCTGAGCACATTCATCAAGTCCCTCAGGCTGCATACATTGCAATTTTCCACTTTTTTCAATATATGGACCTTCAGAAGTTCCTCATATGTAACTGCTGCAGATCATATGAAAACGCGCTTTTCTTTGTTGCCTTTCGCAGAGCCCTCGCAAACAGTCCAGGCACTGCAGGGATGCAGGGACTACAGGTTAGAAAATGGTAGTTTATACCATTCTAGCAGTGGGGGAAAAAAAAAAAGCCATTATTTTCTGTAAATCAATCTGTTCAAGGGCCAGTCCAAGAAAACGCAATTATCCAAAAACCTGGTATCTACGGTGAAAAGGGTTTATAACTTGCATAATTATCTTTTGGCCTCTCTTTTCTGGGATTACAAAAGTCTAGTCTCATTAAGCAACTGCGACAGGGAGCCAGGCAACAAATATATGATTAAATACCTCAGTCAAGAGACATGCCAGTTTCTTTGAAGTGTTTTGATTGAATTCAAAAGGGAATCCATCTGATCCCCCACTTTCTCGGTGGCCAGTGATTGATTGCACAACCCACTTCCAGCAATGTGATTTTTCTTTCTGACAATGCTCCTTTAAGGAAGCCACTGGAGCGGAAACGCCGACAGAATCGGAGTAAGATCATCAGGTTTGTATCTGTGCTGCACTATCATCATTCTTTGCTTTATTCATCCTGTTATAGATTTTCTCAAAGGACTGAAAAAAAAAATTAATCAGAGTTATTCCCTTTTGTGTAAACCTCCCTAGGAAATTATTTTGTGCTTGCATCTTCATATTGGGTAATTGTAGCTTAGACATGAACTATCAAACAGTGGGGTTTAGATTTAATAAAAGGGTTTTGAAATTGCCGTAAAGAGAGAGGAGGAAAAAAAAGCCCCAGAAGGCTCCTATCAAATTTCATGGAGTAAAAGATTGCTAAAGCACCAGCCGTCCTCTTGAAGAAATTGCCAGATGCAGAGAGACCATTTTTATTGCGGGTATAGCCAGAGTAAAGTGGACTTCATCAACTGTAGCCATCAGACAGCCTTTCACCCATCACCTTATTTTCTCCAGCGTGCAAACTGCCAGCTGCCTGGAGCACCTTAGCACCCTTCCTGTGAAAAGCACAGATCAGCTATGGCGCTCTCAGGTGGAGAAGGAGCTCAAGTTCACATTTTAGTCTCATCATACTAAAAAACCAGGTCAGAGCCCAGCTCTTCCTCCACCCTAGCTTAGTGGAAAGAGTCTGAGCCCCAGTTCACTCCCCCGTCCCTCCAGCTTTGCAACCCAACCGGCAGCAAACTGAGTGAGAGCAGCAAGAAGAGACTGGAGGAGAAGCAAAGAAGCAAAAGACTCAAGACGACACCAAGAAGAACCTGTTATCAGAGCAAAATCCATAATAACCTAAACCACACATAACATACAGCACAAGGAGAGGGCAGAAAATCTTCAGTAAAGTAAGTAAATGAAAGTATTTGATTTTTTTTATTCTGCAGTAGCCTCATGAGCCATGGTCTGGATCCATTGCAGTAGCTACCATGTACACAGGTAAGATTATCCAAAAGGCCTAATTTGAATCCTGACTTGACTGTCCAGTTCCAAATTCTGATTAAAAATTGCACGTTGTAAAACAGCATTCAAGCACGCAGGTATTTTCAATATTAACAAACACAGAGGCAAAGACTCAAGTCTCTGTTGTAACATTTTGCTGTTAAGAGAGCTGCACCAAAAAAGAATTTGGTAAAGTGCATCTTGCCCTGAAGACATCAAAGCGGGAAGCTTTGCAGCAGTGAAGCCACGAGGGAGCAGGATTATCATCTCCTATCATCAGGCAAGGCTTGCTCTAACGCACAGAAGCAGGATTGATCTTTTCAATTTGAGATTCATTTCCCATTTTAAAGTAATTCTGGTCATCGGCTTAATAGCAAACTCACAACGGCATAAATACAATTCACCTGCCACTGGAGGAGACCATCCAAATCTGAGAGGCAACACATGAAAGTCTTTCAGGACCAACATCCACCCCATCCCTCAGTTCCCAACTCAGTCTGCTGGAGACATTTGCTGACATTATTGCCAGGATGACAATTAATCCCACTTGGGGAAGGTTTACCGTCGGGCATAGCTGCAGTTACAGTCCAAAACGAAGCTTGACGCTCTCACAACTGTGTTAAATACACATTGATAGGGAGGGAGAGGCTAGGATGAAACCAGCTGTGCATATCTCCTTTTTACCTTGAGCTTCACAAGCTGCCACTGCGAGGAATTACGCTACTGTCTGTAAAAACGGTGACAGAGAGGTAATGAGTATCTTCTAAACAAAAATAATATTAAAATAATAAGGCACAAACTCAGATAGCGGCTATAAAACAACATACCACTGCCAGGGAATTGTATTTTCCAAAATAAGGTATGAATAACGGAGAGAAAGCATTTTTAAGCTCTAATATAAAGATTTTTAGATATAAAATAACAGACTGCCTTGATATCAGAGGAGGATCCTACAAATTCCTAGCTAGGCTGGCGCACAGACAAATTTAACAAGAAATCCTCTTCCTCACTCAGAGACTCAAAGGCTTTTAATGAGACTGTAGCAACATAAATACATTACAGCTTTGAAAGAAAACTAATCCAGGAACATTGGTCTTCCTATGCCCAGATCCATCCTTGGAGTTTGAAAACTGCATAAATGGAGACATAATGTTTTCAAAACTCAGTAGTGATGAAAAATCACCACCCAGAAGAGGTTGTTTACGCTGTATTTCACTCATCGCGTGAGTATACGCATATGTATACATGAGTATATACAGATGTATATACGTGAGAATACAGGTGTTTGTGTACACAAATACCTGTAAAATGGATATAAACAACAGAAAAAAGGAGAGAGTCCTTTACTGTAGCCATTCTCTCTGTTTAATCCCCTTTCCCCTGTTTTTCCTTTCACAAATTGCTGCTGAAACACCTTTAAATCAAACAATAAACCCGTATGGTTCCTCGTTATTTACAGTCAGCTGGGGTTAATAAAACTCATCATACACAATTCTGGTGCTAGCAAGAAAGCCATAATTCATAGCTGTGATCTTACTATCGTGCGGTAATAGCTTCACAATATGCAGAGAAAACTGGAAGGAGACTGAAAAACAGCAGCAGGTTTAAACGAAAAAGGAACATTTCTGACTCTACACCTCCCCCTGCAGGAAAATTAGCCAAAGCTATATAGAAGAGCTGAAAAATGTATCTTAAAGCTGATTTATACACTAGGGCGAAGGAGGGAAATAAAAAAAAAAAAGGACATTTTCTGTTGTTAGTTTACACTGCATAAATCTTAAAGAGTTGCCAGCTCAGATTTCAGTGGTTGTTCTGTTTTAAGACATCTAAACTTCTGAGTTACTCCAAATAAAAATGTTTTTATTTACAAGACAAACACCAACACTGATTATTCAATATAAATGTCTTCTAGTATGTGCTGCTCAAGTTTAACCTTAAGGTAAAGTGGGAAGATCTGTATATAAATACACACTCATGATCGCTTCGGACTTCCCAGCACCACAGCGAGGTTCCCAGTGGTAGAACCAGTCTGCTTACTGGGAAATCTCCATTAGCAGTACAAGGCTGGCGAGATACCACTCTGCAATCCTGACTCCATTCGATGAGAGAGCGGGGGAATTACGTACGCTAGCGCAAATACGTTAGCCTGATCATTATGACACAAAAAACTTCATTCAAGACTAATATTGCTTGATTCAAGCAAATAACATTTAGTAACAAATGCGTACTTTAAAAAGGAAACTGAAAAAGTATAATCTTCTTTATTTGCTTAAAAAAATCAAAACTGAAAGCCTGTTTCCTCTGCACGAGCCAATTTTGACCGTCAGTGCTGACTGCTGAGCAGAGACACGTGCTCTGAACAGAAGAAAAACAAGGATCTGAAAGAGCTTTTGCTGGTTTTGCTTTTAAACACAAGCTAATCTAGAAAAAAAATAGGCTGATTTGCACAACAGTTCTCAAATCCCTGAGGATGCAGACTCTACGCTTAGAGATATCCAAGGATCCAACCCCTGGCATAGCAGCCCAACTGCTATCTTCTCCATTTAAACCATTTTTTTCCTGCTTGATGCCTTGTGCTCAATATCCTGGAAGGCAAGAAGGAGACCGAGCTCCCTCTGAGTGTCTATTTGCCAATGCTGTTCCTAAATAAAGGAGGTAGAGTACACCATCGCAGAGGGCTTCTGACTAAAACGGCTTATAAATACCACAGGAGGTCTGAGATATTACCTGGTGACCACCCACTGTCTCCTCCCACAGCAAAGCAGGGATGGAAGACATCTCCCCCGCAAACGAAGAAACACTGGCTGCAGGCATTCCCAAAACAACCTGTGTAACCAGCTTCTCATTAATTCCGGTATCAGGAGCACGGTAGCTTTGGGATTTCCAGTCTAATCCTTCCTTTGGCTTAAATTCTTAGGCTTAGTCTTTTTCTGTCTACAGCGTGAGGTATTTTACATGGAAATTGAAACTAAAATCATTATAAGGCATTTGTAAGAAACTGCTTTCCTCTTAAAAAGCAAAATAAAATTACAGCAGGGAGAGCACCACAATCCAGCCCTGACAGTCTTTGACACTTCCCACTCAATAGGGAGTGGAAGAACCTGTCCTCATTTCATCCACTGCCAAAGAAGAACATTCTATTAGAAGCATATTATATTGGAAGAATATATATATATATATATAAAAAAAAATAGAAGTTGATCTTGCAAATGGTTCAACATTTCCTACTCCGAGACCCTATTTTTTGAATGCGCAAACTTCTTCCAGACTTGTTGCCTCAGGATGAAGTTTTCCACGTTGAATGTCTGTCCCAGGATGAGTATTTGCCTGTGCAGCCTCCACTCTTCCCTACTGCACAAATGTCTTAACGATACAGTCTTTAATTACACAAGCACATCTACAATTAGGGGAACATACCAGTATTTTCACCAGGTGCCCTGCCTCCTTCTAATGATGATGAATATAAAAATGAATCAAGGTCAGACAGCGAATGAAATTGTTGAGAAATATGAATAAAACAGCGACTAAATCACAGGACTTCTGCAGCACCTGTTACGCAGCATAAAACATCCGCCGCAAAGGGGACAGACCCTGGAACGAGTGAATGAACACCCTCTTCGTCAAGATGCTGTAAAGCTGCTCATGAGACAAGAAACCTCACTCTGATTTCTGTTACAAAGCTGGAAAAATCACCAAAGCAGGCTTCCCAAAGGCAGCCGCTACGTGCCCATCCATCATTTTTGGCTGTACAGCTTGGAAGATGTGAGAGACGGTACCTCCCAGCCAGCGCTCGCTCCAGCAAGCAGGATGGGCAGCAGCCGTGCTCTGGCCGTGGAAGTGTTGCGGTATACGTGCTCGGTAACTCTGAAAAAGCAAGACCTCAAGCACTGGGGAACCCAAAATGTCTTCTTGACAAGCAAGTGTTGTCTTTTAAGACTTTAACTTATAATGCATGGTTTGAGTACAACACAGAAGAACCTTGCAGCATCAGGGAATTTATCTATGGGATTTGATGGCTGAAGATAAACACGACAACTAGCTATACACTGAATAATGGAGATATCTTTTATTTAAAAAGCTGTTCCTTTTTCAGCGAGTCCCATCATCCCTGTGCAACGGATGATGTTGGAGAGCTGGGCTAAAGCCAACATGTAATTACGTCACTAAAGACTCAAAGGCTTGAATTCACTTTGCACAGACAACACTAATTCTGACGTTCTTGAGTAGGATGCATCTCCTTTAACTTAAGTGTCTGAAAATTAAGACATCTGAGCTACTTGCCTTCGGCTGTCTTGAAGGTAAAGGAGAGGAATACACATCCTTGGGGAGTGATCCATCGCATCCCAAGACAGGTGGCTGGGAGAGGTCAGAGGAATGGCATCAGATGGGCTTTCCATTGACAGAGCACAGGTGATCTGCTGCGACTTGTTCTATGTCAGAGATATCTCAATTCAGAAAGATGAATCCCACCCTTCCTAAATTTGTTATTTACTGTTTTTATAAAATTATTTTAAAATTCCCAATAGGAGATGCCATTTTACCTGTAAGCAGCATGCCAACAGACAAATGTGACGTTGAATGCTTTAAAATACAAAGGAAACTTGCCTCTTACCATGGACTTTCAAAGGAACTTCAAAAAATAAATGTACCAATTTAAATGCAATCCTAAAGCAATATGTTGCGATTGTACAGTTAGATCCTCTGAAGCTGAGCTATTGTATTTCAGCCTCCTCCTGATCCTAATCCAGTGTAATATATTTCTTAATTATCAAATTATCAGAAGACACTCAGATTACACTCGCTTTCTACAAGAGGTGGCACTTTTACGGCACTTTTCATTGCCTAATTAAGTTTGCAACAGGCTTAAGAAGCAGATACAGATTTTCCTCTTTACAGAGAGGAAATGAAGTAGGGTGACAACTGTCGAAAGATTTAAAGCTAGAACTGAATCTATGAATCTTCTGATTTAAAAATCAGCACTAAATTTTTACAGTGATACTAGTCATGACAGAAAAACACACCTGCTGTGCTGTCTGCAAAGGACTCCCTGGTCCTCTAATCACAAATACTAATGTACACACACAAGAGGGCAGAGCTGTGTTAGCACATTCAAACTTAGATATTCCCAGTTCTTTGTGGTGCAGGGATTACTGGGCTGTTATTTTGGGGAGAAGAGGATGAAGTGAAGTATATTATATGATTTAATTATCCAAAAATGACAATTCATTTTTTTTAATCTCACTATTCAAAACTAACAGCTGTATCAGATCCTGAACAAAATACACACAGCACTACTACCCACTTATCACAGAGAGACGAAAATATCAAATTGTCTTATACAAAAAAATGATGTAATTACCAACTAATCTACGTTATTTAGAAACCATTTTCTTCCCACAAGGTTGTAGGTTCAAATGGGCTAAAACATCTGGCTTACACATGGCCAAATGGAAACGAATTGGTACGTAGAGATGCGGGAACTGCATTAGCTCCCCCCCAACCACGACATTTCCACTAATGTCTTTTCTTTTTGACACACTTAAAAGTATTAATTAATTTAACTCAAGGGGGTTGTTTTTATCTGGATTTCTCAGGCAGCTTCACTGGTACAAGTTCAAAGGCAGCTTTGAAGCTGGCTCAAAGAATGGATTTATATTGATTTAAGGAAATGTATCAGGAATTCAGAAATTATCAGCTCTGAAAGTGCACAGAATCGACTCCTCCGGGTACCGAAAAGTTCCTGCTCTTCAGAATGCTCAAGCCATTAAAATACCTGAGGGATCCTTTAAAATATCTGCAGGAGCAGGAGGGATCCCCATCGGTTCATCTGTGTGAGCAGGAGCCACCCAGAGATACAGCAAGATGCATTTTCACAGGACAGATCATCAGAGTAAGCCACTTATCTACTTCTGCATAATCTGCAAGTTATTTATTATCTAACAGTCCCATTTTGAGATTGCTTATTGTCATGAGCGCTTCCTAACCAAAGTCGACACCAGATAAAGTGAGCTTTACTGCCCATCAAATCAGCACGTGCAATTATTTTTTATTAGAACCCACTGGCTACACCCTTGTCTTCAAGGATGAGCACCCACATGAAAAGGACGGCACTATCAGTATTTGAGCTAAATACTGACATGGGATTTAGCTGGACAAGAATAACACACACCGCTTGAGAATATTTCAAAATTCCATTAAACAGAAGAAACTACCCTGGTAAGATGCAAAACACCACGTTGTTGTCACCTATCCAAAACGCAGGTTTCTGTGTGGTAAGTGTGGTAACTTTGAGCCACAAAGAAGAACACCCTCATTACCACAGAGTTTAGGAACAGGATACAACCACAGCTTTAAAACACACATTTACATTACACACTTCCCTATTTCTATTACCTAGTTTATCAGCAATAGCCAAATCTAATTGAACTTTGCTATTACTTAGAACGGGACACCGAGCACTTGTGTGTTTATCGCTGATAAACCTCCTTCATCAGCTCTTTTAATCTCGGGTCAGTAACTTACTTTGTCTCTGAAATGGAGAATGTAAGAAAAGCAGAGAGAACTCCATTTCTTCCCTTTCAATGACTCACCATGGCCTTACAAGACATTTTTGCTCGTTATGCTCATAATCATACAAGACAGAAGTGGAACTCGTCTAAAAAAAAAATATGATGAAGACTCACAAGCCTTGAAACATCCAGACACCTGGTTTATTTTACAGAAGCGCTCTGATGTGAAGCGTTGAGCATGTTAAAATGCCCAACAGGCAGATCTGACCACAGGACACGCTAAAATTTCTCCCTGTAAAATTTCTCCCATACACCTTGCCCGCACCCTTCAGTACTATCTTTAGGAGCATGCAAACAGGCCGAGTAGTACATTGCTATATATGCATTTTTATAATATTTTTCATTCAATGTCTCCAAATCTTTTGTTAACTGAAAGCCTGCAGCATCCAAATACTGTCATTGAATATCAGACCAATCTTATGGTTGATAAATGGAAAGAAACAAAAGTCAAAGCACTTTGCCAAAGGTCACAGTTAAACCAAGGCCGAATTCCTTGCTTCAAACCCTAGAAAAAACATACCTACGAAGTATCCAAAAAATATCCCAATGCCCAGGACTGGGGGGAACACTTAATGCCTTTTACAAATCACAAGATTTTCACTTTGAAAATTATCTACCTGACCCTTCCTTGGGTAAACATAGAGGTGGTCGGTAACAATTCAGAATTCTCCTTCTTCACAGTCTGATGAATTTCTAGCCCAAGTTCTTCCCAGTGACTCAAGTGAAATCTATTTTATTTTGCTTCAGTGTATTTATTAGAGTATATATATATTTTTAGGATTCCACCTTGTTATTAAAAAGCCATCACTATATCTCAGAAAATCGGAGGTCTCATATTTGTGTAGAAATCCAAATGCATTTAAAATTGTTCCATTAACCTCTGAACTGTTATTAGACTAACATGAGCCCAGAACTTCCTTTCTAAATATGTTTTTCCACGATAAAGGGAAATAAATTCAAGTTACGCTCCATAAAAATCAACAATGCAAGCTGGTAAAAGCACTTTGCTGCTACAGTACTATCAGTTACTACAAACGGACTTGATTGGCCTGTGTGGCAAAAGGAAAGTGGAAAGATGGGAGGCAGCCTATCTCGATTCAAAACCAGTAAAGCATTTTGGAAAATATCTGATTAATTTAAAATGCAGCAGGGAGATTAAAACCCCATCTCAGCAGGCTGATATTAACTCTACATCGCTTCAAGGAACAGAGCTCCCTTTATTCTACCATCAATTGCTTGGGGACAAAATATCAACATGGGGAGAGTTATGGATCTTGATGTAGCAACAAAGGGAATTGATTTTCAGAGCAGCTCTCCCCACAGGGGGTAAAGGACAAAATAATGAATGGTTTTAGCTACTAACGTGGCAGCTGCTGAATAATGGTTGTCACCAAGTGCAGCTACAAGATACTCCGAGGGGTTTGCCTTCTGCCAGTCCCTTTGATTTAGATTGCTAGGTGTAGAGATTTCTAACCTGATGGCCATGTACAACGCCTTTCCCCACCACCACCACAATCTGCTCCAGACCCTTTATATGCTCGTTGAATGCTCATCGTCTTCCCTTTGCGCTGACCTGCCTGCAAGACAGACTCTCTTGAATCCCAACCTTTCGGGCTTTCGCAACCTAGAAGCCACGTGATGGATCAGCCCTGACAGCAGCTAATTCAAGAGCAAATTCTGCCTCTTAACTCAAAGTTATTCTTGTTTAAGAGCCATAAAATTAGGTTGGTAAACACTGGTTCTAGGTTTCCATTTTTTCTCCTCTCACCGACAGGATCGAAGGAGCATCCACGGGAGGAAAGCAATGCAACAGCAAGGGGAAGCCGCACGACTCTCGGGTTGCACGGTTCAACAGTATCCAACGTATTCTCCTCTGCACGGCAGGTCAGCCTAAAAACACGGTCTTCTGGTGTTCCTTCTGGTTAAGCAACAAAACTCACATTTGTATTTTGTCATTCAAATGACTTCTGGCGATTTTGACATCACATTCTCAGAAACAGAAGTTTAATACCTTACTCCTACCCAGTACACACACACACAGGCAAGCTGTTACAATCTGAATCCAGGCATGGTGACCATTAAGGTTAGGGCTTCAGCAATGACTTGGTCATACACTACTACGTCTGTGTACAACAACGTTGTTTAGTTATTACAACACATGCTCTATTTGGGCACAAATTTTATCCACAGCAAACTGTTCATAGGAGAGGGGCCTACGCTATTACACCATATGGTCTCTGTATTTCACAGCCCTGCTTGCACTAATGTTGGTTTCAGTCTCTCTCTTGCATCCTACTTGAAAATACGATGCAAATATAAAAAGGCAAATTGCTGCAACAGAAAGTTACCATTCAGTGTTTAAAAATGTCAGTTTAAAATAAGTTTAGCAGCACTCTTCTATTAAAATAGAACTGATGTAGATTTGCCTGGCTCCTTAAAGTTCACCATAATTCTCCTCAGCCAAACTAAAATAGGATGAGAGACTTCATTAAGATGTTCTAGAAAAATCTTATTTAAAAAAAAAAAAAAAAAAAAAAAAACCAACAAACCCTGTCATGGGAAAAAGATGCTATTCTTTCCTGCCAAACTCCACAAAAGCATATGTAACATCACCTTTGTTCTTTCCCCCCCTCTCTTACGTGCCCCCAGCATCACACCCACACACAAAGGACACTGTTACATCACTCCCTATTACAACTCTTTTTGCTGCCCTCATTTCCTAGAGATTAACGATCAGGCAGCTCAAATCAGCTTTTGCCCACTGCACTAAAGGCAACACAGACAAATGGTAAATGGCAAAGCACAAAGGCTTCCAAAGCGTTTCATTTCAGAACTACCCGAGGTGTGCCAAGAACTGGAGATGCCTCAGTTTACCTTAAGAGACACAAAACAGAATTACAAAAGTCACAGGATAGATTATTTTTTCCTTCACCATAGTTAATTTTGAGTCAAGGGTCATATCAGTATAAAAGGGAGATCCAGAGTCATTAATAACTGGATTTCATTTACTACTTTCTCCCCTCTGGCTTGCAGCTGTGCGAACACCAACGCCAAACGAAGGAGGTGGAGGGAACACCGGTGATGGAGACAGACCCATTCTTTCGCACAGCCTTTGCCCAGCCTCGGACTTGCAGCCTTAAAACCTGAAGGAGCATTGGTGGCCTTTTTTATAGAAGCGCCCTGCTCTGTTTCAGGGCTGTTAATGCAAAATGCTGAGTAGGAGAGAAAACTCTGCCTTGGCAGCCATGAACAAGTGGCCCCTTATCAAACAGGAGGCGGGATCTGGAGAAGTAGTCCCATTAAGAAAGTTGCAGCTGCCACAGTTCATTCTCCCAAACAATCAATATTAAATTGCGCACACTTAAAGGCAGGAAGGCACTTGACAGTTTAACAAGCAAGCTGACAGAGGCAGCACAGCTTCTACCCAGCACACCTCCATGGCTTGTTTGTAAGGCTGATGGCCCCATCTTTCTTTTCCATTCCATTCGCTCATGAATTATGCAGAGTTGATTTAATAGACCTCAGCCCAGCAGGAAAGAGTGCCGGAGTGATAGGCCGTCTCTTGGCAAACACCATCAGCCTGAGCCCTCTACAGATGTTTTATGTAGAGAACTGCAAGCGTACGCTGTCCTGTAAAAACAGATAGAAGACGCAGCCTCCCAACCTGCACAGTCAGCGCAAATATCATAGATGGGACTTGCACAACGAGGCAGAACAAGGTGGGGGTTACTGAGGATGAGGAGATCAGAGTCATAGTCTTTATAGAAAAGGATGGAGACGAACCATCTCGCTAAGGAGTGAGCCAGTGCCTCCACGGAAGCCATGCTAATTGGTTCAAAGGAACAGGAATCCTTGCTCTAAAAGAGTTGAGAGTCAAGATAAAAGTAAACTTTGGTTTTATTTTTACTTGCATACAGGCCTGAAGCAGGAGGAATCTTTTCCTCTCAGCTCCGGGCAATGTACAAAAGAGGCTTGGACTTGTGCAAGCCAACAGCTGTAGGTCTACTGAAACATCAAGCACCGTCTCCCGGACAGTCATATTCTGCTCAAGTGCTGGAATTCTGCTGCCAGGAATTGGAACTACGTGATGTTAGCCTGACGTCCCCCAAAGAAAAGCGAAGTGGCTTTTCCAGATTCCCAGGGCCTATATGCAAGATGAAGAACTTCATCTTTAGGCAGAAACTACGACGTAGTACCCAGTTGCCAAACAAGCTCCTTTTTAATGCCAGCGTTATCACCAAGGCAGTCTCCATCACAAGGAACTTAGAAATATGGAAGATTTCCTCCCGAAGTGTACTCTGACAGGCACATCACACGTTCAGGGTAGAAAACAGCCAGAGTACAGTGCTCCCCAACTGAGTTTCCCTGAATTAAAAGGTAAGGGAAAATGAGGACTGCTTCTGATTGGCACTGTACATATATTGGGGTTCTAGCAATGCTGCAGAGTTCACTCTTAATTATAATCCGAATTGATGGGGCCCTCTGGACACTTGAGAGAGGAAAATCCACAAAAAAAACCCCAAACCTCACCTTAGGTAGGCACAAAAGTCTCTGCAGCAAACAGATCTGTACCAGGAACGTGAGCACAGCTCAGTACCACAGAGAAGGAAATGCTCATCGTGTGTGCCGGGACAAGTCACGTCGCAAGAGCGAGGGAAGAAGGGAAAGGAGAGGCTGCAAAATCAAACCGTGCTGCAGGCTTTACCAGACCCCTTACAAAACATCAGGCTTTAGTCAAACATTTTGAACCAATAAATGAAATTGTTCCTGTTCCAGTTCAGAGTCAACCAAGATTTCAAAACAACAACTCAGACTGAGTTAAGTAATTCTCACTTTCAGTATGAAACCCCCCCCGCAAACCAAACAAACTATAGTTAACACCAGTTACAAGACGATTGGCTTGATCTCACGTGCACATCTCTTTTTCTTCAAAACTTAGAAAATGTGACATGAAAAATCAACGAGACACAACGTTAGTTTCCCAAGATCATTTCTACAGCAAGACATTATTCTGAAGAACCTAAAATGAACAAGCCCCTCTTATTATTTAAGAAGATAAATGAGTATCAAACTCATTAGCAGCCCAACAATTATGTACACAATAAAATCAACAGTCTCTTAGATTATATGCGAACATGATGCAGGCTGTAGATACAGTAAGTCAGCCAGCAACAGCACTGAGCTAGCGATCATACAGATCCTAGAAAAAAGTACTTGTACTCAGCAGGTTACAGTCTAGATAGTCTCGTCCTTCCCCAGTGGACATTAATTTCTTACTAGACAGCTGCACACACTATAAAGAAATGTTAAAAATCAACCGGCCTAAGAAATACAATCATATCTTCAAACAAACCTTTTTTAGGATGGGGTTTTGGAGGTTCTGTAGCCACTGGCAATGAAGAAACCTGAAAAGACAGAAAAGAGGAGTGTTAAATAAACCGGGCAAGGTTTCTTGAAGATCCGTTCCACAAAATAATCAGAAAGGACAACCGGCAATCCCAAAAGAGGGCATAAAAATAGCATCATTGCTGCTAGACAAACTCTGCCCTGCCAAGCGCTGATCTTCCCTAGCCATAGCTAGAGAGAGATTTCTGTTCGCCGTGTAAGTTAAACAAACCCACTCATTTTACAGTACATTCTTGTTCTGTAGGCTCACTGCCATTTATTAGGATTCTAGAACGTGATCATTACCTTGTAAAAAACCCAAACTCAGGCATTTAAGATGCTAATTAGAGATCACACAGGAAAATATCAAAAACATGTATTATAAAACATTTATAAAGTTAATTAGAACAAAGTCGCTCCCAGGGAACCATCAGAGTCCGCAGGCGCGTGAGCGCAGTGACGTCCCATCGCAAGGCAGGCAACAAACCTCGACCTGCAAATATCGCCCAGAGCTCATGGACAAACAGGTACCCAGTCCACGGAAAAGAAATGCATTTTATGCTTTTTTTTCCCTACTTTGCATCAAAAATCAAGCCTTCACAGAAGAGAAACATGATTGCACGGAGAAGCATTTTTGACTTCTATTTTCTTGGGGAAGAGACATTCCTCACTCCTCTTCCCCAGACACAACACAGGATTTTATAGACCTGTGTCACCTCCCCTCTCCTTAAAAAACAATTTTTTAAAGTGGAGATTAAGCCTACCCTTGTTCCTTGTAATGTTTTGGTAATATTTTCTAGTTCTACTCTCTTTTTTTTATTGGAGGTGGGGGGGATGAGAACTTATGCAGTACCTGAGACATGAGAACACCCCAGACGTATACAGGAAAGGCTTTTGCCAGCTTTGTTCCTTAATAATTTCAAACATTTTATTCACTTTTCTGATTGCTGTTGTGAAAAGCTGAGTTGCTATTTTCACCAAATTACCCCACTCCAAGAACTCGTTCCTGAACAGCCATAATCAGCGCAAAGCCCCTCCGTTTTTTTATATACTTGCGATTGCTTTTTTTAATCTGTACACATCATTCCCATTCTAAGTCCCGTCACTCAGCACTGTTAAGACTTTCCTGCAGTTTCTCGTATTTACTCCTGGCCTGAATGGCTTTCTAGCCATCCGGATCATTTCTGGACACACTGAAGCACGCAGGCCTGGTCCAGGTCCCCGCAGGGCCTCATTAACGACCACCCTCCACCACAAAAAAAAAAGAAAAAAGAGCATTTCTTCCTTCTTTTCTTCTTTAATCGTATATTTATCCGTGAGAGGATTTTTTTTTTTTTTTTTTTTTTTTTTTGCCTTATTCCAAGACCATTTATTTTCCGTACGAGCGCTCGACGAGACACCCAGCCCGCTCCGCCGGCGGGCCGCAGGAGCACTAAACACACGGTGAGGGACGCTGAGAAAGGCTTCGGTTTCACCAGATTACCCCAATAAAAGTCAGAATAAGGCTGAATTTCCCCTACNCCCCGTTACCACGGTTACCGACCGACACGCCCCCCCCCAAGCACTTCCGGGTCAACCATAGAGGAGCCCGGCGCTGCGCCCCACGGGAAGGCGGCGGCGGGAGGACCCGGGAGCCTCCCCGGAGTCAGCCCCGGCCCCTTCGCCCCGGATCCGCCGCGGCGTTTGCCGTGAAAAACACCAGAGTAACTAATGAAATAATAAAATATAAGTTTATTAGGGAGGGTTTATCCGGTTCTGCCCCGGTGTAAGACGGAGGAAGGCCGCGAATGAGGAGGCCTCGGCCCGCGGGAGCGCTGAGGGGCGGCCGCCGGGCCCCGGCTCCCTCCTCACGCAGGCTGGGCTCCCCTGGGCCCCAGATACAGCTACAGACCATCGGGACGGGGGTTTTTTCCTTCAGATTTTCCACAGGAGCTGCCCACCGCCGCGGGTGTTGGCAGGGACGGCGTCCTTACGGACGTGGAATTGCTGTGGGAGCGCTCGAGAGCCAGAGGAGAGGAACATCAGCAGCTTGCTCCCACAGAACTGGGTTTTAATCATTATTATCTTAAGGTTTGCCAACAGCCATCAAGATTGAAGACACCGTGGACCCATCCGTCGTAGACTCAGTTTGGGGAACATCGAGCACAACCCCAACGCCACGCAGAGTCCACGCTTCCACTCACCCAGCCCGCCATGTCCTGGAAGAGCGCGTGGCTTTCAAAAGCATTTTAATACACGGATGGGGAATTTTTGTGAGCCGATGGGAAGCCAGCTAGCCCCGGCCTGCAGGCAGACGCCAACAAAAGGCAGCGCTGACCTCCGTGCCTCCACGCAGCCCTGCTCCGTCCCACCCCTCGCAAGCCGTGGCAGGCAAAAGCACAGGGAAACCATCTCACATGAGATTCCCAGGGGCAAATAAGCCATTGTGAGGGGGACTGAAGTGGAAAGCAGGTACAGAGGGACAAAACTGCATCACTGGAAGCATCGGGAGCTGAAGTGGCTCAGGTGCCAGCCCAAAACAGCATTTTGTATTACAGACCTGCCTGTGATCTGCCTTTTTTAGCTCGTCCCACTGCAAGTTTATTCCCCCTTGAAGCTGGCAGATTGGCAGAAAGCTTTGAGGACACTAGCCTGGCGAAAAATACCACAGAAGGAATTCCTATACAGGAGTAAATTTAATAAAACCACCACCAATTGTTTACTTTAACATAGCTCTTGTTACAGAAATCATAAAAATGGACTCAGTAGCTAACTCATTAGTTCTTTCCCCTTTTAACTGAAAAATACCCCACTGATTTCAACTTCTACTGCACTAGATGGAGTGTTAAATATTTGCCAGGACAGTATGCCCAGTAATTGAGCCCAAAACAAACACAAAGACAATTCCATCATCTTTCCTTTTCAATGTTACGACTCGTTATAATGTAAGTGAAACTTAAACAGCAAGGAACGGTCCATTTGACAGATGAAAGGGGGAGGGAGAGGAGATCCACAGCCGAAATCTTTCCATAAGTCTTTTGAGAAGTGGTGCAAAATACCCCTCCTTTTCCTGCCTCAGAATAAGTGTTAAAACTGCAAACACACACACACACGCACACACACACACACAGAGCACCTCTGGGTTCAGAGTGCATGTCCTGCGTGCATGGATGGGAACAGCCAAGTTGGATTTGGGCAGGTAGTGGTCTGGGGCAAAAAAAAAAAAAGTAAAGCATCCTGAATCACAGTGTACACTGGTCGCTAACGCAATGCACACAGGGTTACCGAGCGTCAGGAGCTGTGCGCAAGGGGACGGGTTCGGCGCCAGCAATGGATACACACACAAAACCATGGAGGCTGTAGACGTAAAGGAACTGCAGGAAGAGGAGAAACCCAACTTCTCTGGTAAAAGCCTTCCAAAAAAGAAAATATATTCACTACACCAGCACACGCTTCCCCCACCCCATCCCAGGGAAAACAAAATGAAACAAAAAAAAACCAAACTGAAAGAAAATGCACAGCAAATAGACATAATCTTGAAGATTTTTAAAGAATAAATATTTTTTTGTAATTAAACATTATGCAAACACGTGCCACGCTTGCTCTTTGTCCATGCATATGCGCTATATACAACTTTGAAAAATACTGTGTTGTCCTCTTTTTGTTTTAAAAGTCATATACAAAGTTTGTTTTTTTTTTTTTTTCTTTTCTTCCTTGCTGTGTACCCCCCCTCCTCCCCTCCCCAAGAATCATCTTTACAATGAGCCAATGGACATTCATCCGTGTACTTAGGTGGCAGAGAGGAGGAGGAGGAGGAGGGCAGGAGAGCCATCCCCCCTTACCAAAGTACATCAAAATGGCTGGTTTGGACATGAAAAGCAGTGTCAAGAAACTGGTTTAAATTTCATCTGTACTACACACAGGAAAAGAAAGATAGAAAAGAAAAAGGAGTCGGCTTGGAGAATGAAGCTACGTTACAAGTTAAAGTTGGAGGGTTTTTTTTTTTTTTAGTGCGTCTGTCACACTCTTATTGGCCACCTAGAATACTGTTGTACAATGGTTTATCTACCTTTTTTTCTTTATTACAATATAATTTACTTAAATTTTCTGTTAACAAAACAGAATCCCAGTACTACAGCCCAGCAGTGTAACAGGCGTAGTGCCTTGTGGGTGTTTTATTTGAATCGCATGAGCGCTCTAGATGGTAAAGGTTTCAGAGTTCGTTTTATGCAGGGCCAGTCTCAGTCCTCAATGTACTCCCACAGGTCCTTCTCGTAGCCTTCATGCACATGCTGCAACAAAACCCTTCGTCGGCTCTCGCAGTATCTGCAGCAAAGGGGGGACAAGCACAGAAAAGGCAGGTTAGGAACCACAGCTCATCCCCAGCATCAAGTAATGCAAACCTACATTAAGCCTCACTTCCAAAAGAGGAGATCCCCTGAGAAGGGACTTTGTATTTGTAGCCCGCTAACAGCGCTAATTAAGACTTCAGTTACTCCAATCACTCAACTCCAGGTCCCCAGCTGAAAAAAACCAGCACGCAAATTTAGAGCTTCCCACGCAAAAGTATCCCCAAAGCCCTACAGCTGAGAAACCTCCATTAATAACTGAAAAAGGAAGAAGCGGCAGCTGCAGTTTGCAAAAGCCAGAGCAGGGGTTAGCAGTGACACCCGAAATGCGACAAAGCTCTCCTCAAATGTGGGCCGGTGCCTACTCTGAGCCGTATCAGGACAACAGAAGTCCAGGAACTAGCTGGGCAAAACCTCAGGAGCACTAACCCAGTTTTATTCCCCTCCAAAACCCCGGTGGAGATGGAAGCGCTCAACCTGGCTACAAAAGGGGTTACTAATCTGGTTGGAGTGCAAGTTTTACCTCGCATCGCAACTCCTGGGTCTCAGAGGGGCACTGCGCCCTGCAGGGTCTTCCCACCTACGCTCATTTATAAACAGATAAAGCTGCAAATAAAACTGATCCCAGAGTTCGGTACAGTCCTACCAGGATCAATGATACTGAGGAAAAGTGATATCATAGGAACATATCAAAAGATGCCATGTTCATTTTGGGTGCATTAGCCAACTAAAAAGATAAAAGCAGAGAAACATTTAAATTATTCAGGTTCCAGGAGCAAATTACAAATAAGCAGCAGGCATTTCTGGATTAAACCCCTTCCAGCGGCGATGCCAAAGTCCACATCATCTTTAGGCAGGCGGGGGACAAGACAAGTCTTAGTAACACCTCCCAAGGCCCCAGGCGCAGCTGTGTAGCCGGTTCATGGTTTGGCAGTGCCCAGCCCGGAGCGGTGTGCTGTGATGTGAGAAACTGGAACCCAGGAGCCGACTGACAAGCTACCAGTTCCTGCCGGGAAGCGTGCGGTTCAGTTTCTGGGCACATGCATCGGCCAGGACGGCATCCAAGGGGCTCTTGCAGCTGGGAACCCGGCTTTCTCGGCAATGGCCAGAACGTCCCTCTGCTCGCTCAACTGAGGTGCACAGGAGGAATCTCCCAGCAGAAAGCTATTCTTGATCACAACACTGGCTAACATGTAGGCATGAGGAGTACATCACAGCCCAGACTCAGAAACACCTCACCTTAACCCACAGCCCTTATGCTGCTACCATTCAGTATCTGATCAGACCGACAGATTTATCTGAATAAAACTGTCCTGGCTCTTCTCATTGCTATCGGCTGTTGCAACAGAAATCATCGTACACAAAGTCCCATTGATTTTCTGAAGCATGTGATAGCAAACATGCACAGTTTCTGCTTTCTCAACTTCAGTTATTTTGCTGCTGGTGGTGGGGGTTTAATCCTGTTTTCTAGAAATGTCTTTGCAAGCTAAGAGATTGAAACAGCTGAAACCAAATTAGCTAGGAGGGCCATTCCTGCAATCTCCCAGAGCTCTTTAAACCCACCTCAATAACATCCTTGGTCCCAGTCTTGCATCAATATACCGTAACCAGCACACAAAGAGCACCGTGCAGGACATGATTAAGACATGACTGAACTAGTTAATTAAGGACCTGTGCAGGCTTGACAGATGCATACTTTCTTCCCAGAAACATGAAGGCAGGTTCAGGATACTATGTTTTCAGGCAATTCAGGCTATATTAGGTTTTAATTTCTTCTGGATAGCTGTTACCATCCCTAAAAGAGCATCCAGTTTCAGAGGACTTAAGTGAACAAGCAGCTTGATCTGAGCTACCCTTTAAGACCACCATGAAGTCGGTAAGTTATAAAAATGTCTCAAAAGAGAAGGTCTGGAAAGTCTTGTCCAGCCCCAGCCATGCTGCCAGACCACGGCAGAATGGGCCACAGGCCCACCACAGCTTAATGGCTACTTTCACTTCCCAGAGTCCCTTAGTCACTACGGCTCACCCTACTTCAGCTTTTTTTTTTTCCCCTCCCTAAGCTAGGCATAACAGATTCAGTGACTTTGGCAAAATGCCTCAAAAATGCAAGCCATAATCCTGTGACTCATCCACATTTACAGCTTTGTATTTTTCCACTGTGCAGAAGCGATTCCCCTGGGACTGTAAAAAGCATTGGCATTTGTGTCACCTGGACCCTGGTTCTTCTGCTCTCCTCCCCAGTTGGGCAGGTTGCTCTCTCCCTCTTCTTTAAGGACAGCTTTTCTACACCCACTTTTTGCACAAATGGACCCGACAGATAAATGAGCTGATTGCTTTCTTATGGCAACTCATCCTAGGCCAAAGCTGTCAGCCTGGAACAACAAAGTTGCTCCTTGTTCTTTGGCCCTCACTATGCAGGTCCCACCTTGGTCCTGGCCATTCCCACATGCTCCTTCTGTGTAGGATCAGCAGCATATGAAAAGCCATTGCTTTTTGTCACAAGATTTTTTTACATTACGGGATTGAATCTTCTAGCTACTGCTCAGCAGAGCAGATGCAAGGCAGAGTTGGGAGCCTCTTCCTGCAGGCTGTCACCTCCCCGAGGGCTGGTCCCAGCAGGGGCACAAAAGCATGCTGCCAGCATCTGCTTGAGAACTTCACCACTGATGATTTCAGGGCTGCCGCAGGACACCGCTGCTGCTGTTCTCAGATGCCCAGGGACCGGCTGATGATCACAATGTATGGCAGAATGCCAACAGCAGCTTCTCAGGGACATGCCTCTGGAGAACACCGTAGCTTGGCAAGTACACACGCCACTACCTGTCACACGGGATGGCAATACAGGTAGTCGGGCAGCTTTGAGATAGAGGATTATTCAAAAACAAACCTGTACTTATCCTGTACTTTCTGCTTTATGTCTTGCAGCGAATCTTGGGATATATCTCGCTCAAGGTACCCAGAAAGCACCTCTGTAGCATTCTCTAAGTCTGCTTGGTTATTCTGCAAAGACAAAAAAAAAAAAAAAAAAAAAAAAAAAAAAAGGAGTATTTTGAGGGGGGGAAGGAAAGGAAGAGATTTTTCTTCTTCAATCCAACTCAAGTCAGTACTGAAACAAAAAGTGGGATTAAGTATGCACTGTGTAACACTAGTAACCTGCTTTGAGCATCAAGATTGAAAAAGCTGAAGTTTCTTTATTTGATCAGAAGAGAATCTGCATATCTACCAGCAAGTCTTATGTCTTCCTCGATCTGCAGTGTCCTAGCAAGCGTAAAAAAATCCTTTCCTTACTAGTGTTACAGTGCAGTACCAGCCAATTCATCCCCCATTCTGTCCCTTGTCTTTTTTTTTTTTTTTTTTCACCAGCATTGGCAAAGCCTCTACGGACCCCCTGGTACATGCACAGCAGCATCAGAGCACAGCTTTTGCTACTGCCCAGTAGTTCTGTTCACCCTTTCCTGAGCATGCAGCACAGAAGCATCTGGCTTAGGTGCTGCACAAAGACCAGAAAAGGACTGTTCTAAATCATAACTAGTCAATAGTTTCACTTGTGAAGCAGACTGGACCTCCACATGCACCTTTAAGTGCAATTTTAACAGTAGTGCCCTTGGAAAAAAGCCAACACCAGGAAAGTCAAAATGCCAGATTTAAGCTTTAATGCCTTTTTTGCTAGTTCAAGACAGAACCTCGCTCCCTTTCTTGTTTCAAGAGGGCAGCATCTTGTAACTCTACTTCTTCCTCCAGCAGACAATGCTACACAATGCCCAGCAGGGCCTCTAACTTCTGCACAACAGAATATTAAGCCAGACTCACTTTGGTAAAACTGGGGACAAGAGCTTCTCCAAGCATTAATTCTCTATTTTGCTTAGCTTTGTAATCGGAACTCCTGACAACCATGTTTTCTCCTACCTCAAAGATAATGGACTGATTATTCTTTTTGAGGTAGAAGGCAAAGACGTAAGTGTACATGAGTGTGGCACGACACTGGCAGAGGACGTCCACTGCTTTCTTCAGGAACTGCACCTCGATCCACGACATGTTGTGCTGCTGCATCTCCTCCATTTTCTGCTTCACCTGAGCGTAGAGCTTGTGCTCAAAGCGCAGGCTCTGCATGTGGTTCATATAGCGGTTGCAGTAGAACAGGTACCTCTGCAGGGCTGCTCTGGATCTCTGTGTTAATTCCCATTAGGGAAAAAGAAAACAAATAGTTAAAACAAAGTAATGGCTGCAAGAGAAGTAAGCCCTTCAACAAGGCTCTTCCTGACCCTGAGAACGAGCTTCCTTTCCAAAGGTGTTTCCTCTCCCACTCACGTTGGCCAGACTTAGATGGCGCCGCTTTGTGCAGCACTGTTAACCCTGACATTGTGTGGAGATGAGAGGCCAGACCCACGGCAGCTCACTGTCATGCAGGGGACTTCCTAGCACAGCTATGGCATCCTCACTCCCAACCCTGAAAGTAATTAGAATCACATTGCTAAAGCCTGATCAGTTTTGAATTTCAGCCTCTCAATTCAAGTTACAGGACTTAAATGCTGCCAGTGTCACAACAAACAGTTAGAAGCAGATTTTCTTTTTTTTTTTTTGGCTAATAAGGAATTCTAATTAAACAATTACTGTGCTTGTGTTAAGAGGGCAACCTTAGGTTGCCCAGGCCACACCGATTGTAGAGCAGGGGAAAGACGCCATGTGCTAAGTAGTACAAAGGAACCAAGATGTCTCAATATGCAGCCATTAATCTTATTTTAGTCTCACTGTCAGCTGGAAAAAGCGACAACACGGGCATGGTTAAACTTGTACATTGTGGCTGTACAAAGGTAGCACATATCAGCCAAAGTCATCCTTATCTGCAGGAAGAGGGGCTGCGGGAAATACTTTGGTTCTTGGCTATAATGGTACTTTGACAGAGGTGCAGGAAATGTATTTCTGCAAGCTGAAGCACACAGCCTGCAATGCCTCCCCATTAAAAAGGGTTTTGGCTCTATCCATATTCACAAAACAGTTTAACATAGCTGCAGCTTCACCCGCAATTTCTTCTATGTCAAGCCTCCAAGTACATTTATTGGAACAACAGCAGTCTATTTTATTTACATTCAAAAGGTCTGCTGTGTTTAAACACCTCAGGATTCGCATTAAGAACTTTGTGGTAAAGAGCATTTTACAAAGGATGTGAGGATTGTTGTCTCAGACCCACAGCATTATGATGACTTCATGTGAAGAGCTGCTATAAAACAGGCAAGGCGGCATGACAGATAACAGCTGAGTTAATGTGTTCTTTAAATTGGGTTAAAGTGGCTTTGAACATGCTTTTTTCTGGCACGAAGCAAGAGTCCAAAGCTGCGGGGGAACTTAACTGTCTTTTGGATTTGTGCCCAAATCCAGCAAATTCTTCAGAGCCAATTTACAGATTTACAGAAAGCACGCCACAGGGTTGGTGAGCTCCCTCATCACCAAAGGTTATGGACTCACCTCCTGTGCATCCCTTGCTGCCTTTGCATCATCCTCATTGTAGCGATTACAGTTGTACCTGTAACAGGAACACCAATTCCACAGATTTCAGTCCAAATCGATGCCACCTGCGTCACAGCTTCCTCGCCTCCCAGCAAGGCACACTCCTGAACTCACCAGGCAGATCCATGGGGCTCCCAGGGGCCCAGACACACCCAGCAGAATTCTGCTTTGCAGTTCTGGTTCCGACAGACCATGTGGTTGCAGCCCCCGTCCTTCTCGATGGTGACGTGGCATTTTGGGCATTCCTGTTCAGAGGACAGAGAGCACCGTTAGCAGGGAAAGCACAGAACCCACAACTGTCTTTGGAAGTTAGAAGGGTTCCCATGGCAGTAAGAGATAGCACATCAAGTAAAATGCATGATTTACTTCTTCCCTTTGATCGAGATCCTCTTCTGAGGCAGGCCTTAAAATATTTCCAAAATCAGAGCAGCAAGATAGCAAAAAAAACCCTTAAGAAATAACGCATTTTATCTATGCTGCTATCATAGTGGTACACTGGTTGGCTAATTTCATGACCTTCTCCAAAAATCACAGCAGTAGTGATGCTCTACAACAGCCCAGGAGAAGGCATCTGGCTTTCCTCACCATCAAGTGTTTGGTCCACTTCAGCAATCAAACTGAAAAAAGCCTAACAGTGAGCTGATATCACGCTGGTATCAATCCAAGACACCTGCAGTTGTAAAATGCCATCCAAAAAGTACCTGAAAACATGCAGCAAGAATCTAGCATGCTTCAAAGAAGCTTCTGTCAGCTAAAAAGACACTTCCTCCTCCTGGGGTATTTCCAGATTTCCCATCAGGTCCCATTTTTCCCCTTCATGTGACACCTCACTGAAGACTTTTCTACAAAAGCCCACATGGGGCTTCCCTTTCAGGTGTGAGGCCTTTGACAAATACGAGGATATCAAAGAGCAGCACTGCACAGGGAAATCTTTGGGGAATAGGTTGGGGTTTTTTTGTTTTTATAACACCAATATCATTCTCATACATCAGCAGCATATGGCCACTTCCTAGAATTATATTCAACTCATGTAGAGCATAAAAGATTATTTCTGTAGTATCCCAATGTGTACACAAAGCCGAGGTTGCAAGAATAAACTAAGCTGCCCCTACGAGCAAAGGAAGCCGGTCCAATTCTCTTCTGCTGCTTGTTCCTGTCCCCATGGCACTTCTCTTATGCTGGGACACAAAGCAGCTACATAAGAGCTGGGCCAAGGAACTCATCAGGTTAAAATCAAGCAGCAAGTACACAGGAAAAAAAAAATAGGCTAAAATACTTTTTGGGTGAGTTCCTCAGTCCAGCTCATCACACAGCCACACCAGCATTTATCAAGTTTTTGCAAAAGCCAGTTATCTACAAGGCAATAACAAATAGATCCAAACGAGTAATCCACACTCATGTAAAACCAGCTGCAGCTTTTGGGTCAGAAGCATATAAAATCCTCTCCTTAGTTAGAAGCGTGTCTTTACTGTTTGCTAACCAGAGCAACCATTTCCTATTCTGGCATTCAGATAAGCTCTCAAAGGAAGAAACCAATCAGTCTGTAACTGCTACTTTTATATAGGACACAATCCAACACATTCTTATACATCCACTCCGAGTGTCCCAGCTATTACTACATTTTCATACAAGTTTGCCTGTCTATACTGTAAGAGATAGGAGAATTTGCACACCAAGAAGTACCCAGAAGACAGCTCAGGAGGTGCAAAAGACCTATGTGGTCTCCAGATGTCAGGCGTGGCCCTTCCCACTGCAGGGAAGTTCGCAGTAAGGCAAAGTAGGTTACAAGGGAAAAGAGACAAGGCAGAAGAACGTGAGAGGCTGCAACTTCTTTTTGGCCAACAAAATTGAAGTGCTTTCAGCTAGTTTTGCTTCCTGATGACTGCAAATTTGCAGACCTGAGCACTAATGAAAAAATAAGGCTCATCACAGCAGCTTGACCTAACTTTGAGCTCTTGCTTCGAGCTAGAGGGCTGAACAAGATGACATCCAGAGGTCCCTTCCAAGCTAAATAATTTTTCTGGTCTCCCCAGCAATGGCAGAGCACTTCACTTGAGTACTGCCATCATTTCTTCCTCTTCAAAGTCCTGCTTTGGTCCTACTGCCTGATCCCAAAGGGAAGGGTTAAGGACTGGGCAGAAACAGGCAACATCCCACACAACCAGCAAGGTTTTCCTGAGCAAGGGGGTAGCCGCTCCTTTGAAAGGAGCTGGTACACTATTACAGGACTTGTTTGGAGAGCACTGCCCTCCTGTTCAGCCAAGAAGGGCAGCGCTCCCATCCCATCGACAGGTCACAACCCTGGGGTTTGGTTCAGGGCTTTTTTTGTCTAGTTGTTTCCCTGACAGGTTCAAGCAGCAAGCAAGCACACAACAGGATTTTTCCAGCCCTGCTTTCCTCCCCATCACCTGTGTTTGTCCTATGAACAGAGCAGCTGTACCACAAACAAAGTAAACGAAGCAGAGTAGCTCCCTTGCAGGCCCGCTCAGGGGGGACAACATCAAGATGTCCTCTTGGGCTGTCCATAGGATGGATACTCAGCCAGGTAAGCTTGTTCCCAATTAGTCAGTCAAAGCAGTTCTGTGAATTTCAGAGTAAAAAATGGTCTTTCCTTTGAGCACACTACCCAGTGCAGTATCTATTCTCCCTTTTCCAGGCAGGCCTCCTCCCTCTTCTAATCCCTCACCAGCACCTCAGGACCCAAATTTAGGTTTATCCCATCAATATCCTCCACAGCTGTGAAGATCCCTGCTCAATTAGCTCATCAGCTTGGGTGCACTTGGATAACATGTATGAACAGTGGCAATGCACCCCTCTCACATCATGACACAGCTCTCCCATCCCTCAAACACTGACCCTGGGGCACACAGCGATGAATGGTTTTTCTAGAGAAGATGGTGGTCGCAGAGCTGTGCAGTTTCTTCCAAACACATCTCATCTGATGAGATGCCAACATCCACATGCCTCAGCAGAAGACACAGCTAATCCAACAGCTGCAGCAATCACTCCTGCTTCAGAAAATCCCACAACTTGAGGGGAGAAACAGTTCCCAGATGACCTGCCAAGCTGGAGAGCTGCAGTGGGGAACGTCCACACCACAAGGATGTGGGGTCATCCTCATCCGCAGCTAGGCTCAATTAGGAGCACTGAGATTCTGCTCTCCTGTCTTTGAGGATGAGACCAAGCTCTTCAGTGTCTCAACACTGCACGATGCTTAGGGCTTCTAGCCCTGTGATGCAAACTAGAACAAAAAGACCCTAATTACAGCCCTTTTATTACAAGGAAAGCCAGCCTTTTCAAGCCTTTATACACCTGTCAAGCGGAGCACAAGGAAGACAGATTACACAGTGAGCTAGACAGATGCATGAAGCTGAGTAAAAGTTGAATATTATTAAAAATTAAGGAAAAGCCATGAGAAGAACATGCTAAAGAAATGCTGAACACCAGTGGAAAGAAAAAAGCAGCAGCTACTCAAGCCACCAATGCAACGAGTGGGAGAGATTTGTAGATTAAGGAGGATAGGGAAGGAAGATCTTATTGAGAATTACAGCTACGCAACAACATAATAGCCAGCAAATCAAATTATTAAACCAGTAGATTATTCTGCATTATCTGTCATGCTGTGATGCAGAAGTGACTTCATTAACATCGTTCCACTAAACAATTCGGTGTTGTGCTTACACACTGCACTTTGAAACAAAAGCCCGGGCAAACCTGGCAAAGGAGAACAATCTCTATTTTGTCGTAAAAGGCTGCGCGTACATAAAACACCATGAACCTCAGCAGCTGCTGTTCTATGAACAGGAGGCTAATTAGAAACATATTTCATATTTCAGGGCAGGTGAAACAGATTAGTCCTCTCCAGGACTCCCAGAGGCAACTGGTGTATATCAGCCTCCCAGCCATGTCCACAGCAACACCTTCACCTATAACCCGTCCTAAAAAAAAAAAAAAATAAAAAAAAATCCTGAAACACCACAGGGATTTTTCAATGCATTTCAACAAAATCCAGAACCGCTGAACTTAATTATGCTTAGCGCAAAATAGTACACCATGACAACACCTAGAGTCATTGAGCAAAGCAGGGTATTTTAAACGCTTGCTCCTCTGAGAGGAAAAGATGGCACTGACATCTTAGGAAAGATGCTGTTCGCAGTTTTGGCACAAAACCGCACTGGTGCGAAATGAAAGAGCAAAGTTCGATGCTGGTGCCCGGGGAGGATCTAGCGGGCTGCCAGAATTTCCACGCATTAAAACAAATGTAGCACTTCCAGAAAGTACAGAGGGAGCGCATGTTCAGACATTAAAAAGTGACCTGAAAAGGAAGAGAACTGGGTTTGTGCCATTTTATCTCACTTAGAGGAGAAAAATGCCCAATAGCTTTTTTGGAGGAAAAAAACCTGCCTGTTTTACACATCAGACATTCAAGCCCTGTCTAGCCCGGAAGATAATGAGATGGTGACACGCCAGGAGCCAAAACTGGTAAGGCAGGGGCATTTTTAGTATCAGATGAACAACTTTCATCAACACCAATTTAGCTTCAACAAAAAAAAACCCAAACAGTGCCTTGGGTAAAGACCAGCACCGTTACCATCTTTGTTCTTCTTCCTTTAGTATTCTAAGATGCAGAAAGATTAACATCACTGAAACTCAGGTTTGAAACAGGTTTCCCCCTCTCCTTTTAGGCAATCTTGATATACCTTCAGAGCCCAAAATAAATGCACAAAACCAAGTTTTCTGTATTTCTTGCTCCTTTGAAGGTCCACTTAACAGAAGTACCTTATCTATGTGGTTTCTTTATTCCCAAAGCCACGCAAACCAAACAATACCTGAAACCTGCCTAGTTCAACTGAAGGAACTATTTAAGAACCAAGTTTGTACAACTGACTGAAAAAGAAAGAAATATGCAAAACCTTGGACTATTCAACCCTTCTCTGCAAGGCTGAGAATTGAAGGCTTGTTAAAGAACTTGTATTGGCTTATCTCAAGTTTAAATTAATTTAGTTAAGCTCAAGTCATATGTGAAAGTATCTTAAGTAAAAGGCCATCAAGTTCAGCACACTCTCCACTGAAAGGGCTGTATCTTTTGTGTAAGTAGAAAGAATTTAGTGCAGGTCTCCTAAGTGCAAATAAATGAATGCAAAATTAAAAAAAATTATATAGGAAGTGACAGAACTCGCTACTCAAATCTCATTTTTCATTCAGACATAATTCATCAAAAAACATATCACTCCAGTTTATGAACAAAAACCAATTCACCTGGGTTTCACTTTTCTATTCTCTCATGCAACAATTGCCTAATTTTCCTTTCCTACCCTGTCTCCCAGGGCAAGCTGGAACAAATGCATCTCTCATTCTCCTGTTGCAAAGGATTACCCAGATTTCAAGCCCACATTCCAGGAGTTCTGGTATTTTTCTCTTATAGCTTCATCTTGGTAAGACAGGAAGTTTTCTTCCCTGAATGGAGACCACATGGGACAGGACTGCAGCTCAGCATCATGCTTGGAGGACTCGAGAAAGCACTTTTCAAAAGCCAGAAACAGCAATGAAGACTACAGTAGCAATTAAATTACTTGGGAGAGTTTTTCCCACTGAAAACAGGGATTTTTGCATCAGATGGTACCTGATCCGATTCCCCTCCAGGTTCTTCAAAATGAAAAAATTAACACAGAATTTGGGCTCTGACTTGCCATCACCAAAGCAAATAGCTGTGAAGGCACAAGACATGCCTCCCCAAACACGAGCACCCCGCTTTCCTGCTAGAAATAGTACAGAGGGAGCAAGGACAGATGCACGTGCACTCCAACTGTGCAATTCCTATCCCAGTGTATCACTACAACCTCACACTACAGCAGGAAAGGATTTTACTTTGTTCCTCTCTGAACAGCAGCAGGACTGTGTTGCTGTCAGATAGGCACCTGGGTTTCTCTGTGCCTTTGGCCAAGGGCCAGCAGGCAATTCAGGCAAGAGGAGGTAGCGGCTGGCAGCCCGGCGGCTCTGGGTCGATCCGGCTCTCCGGAAGCTGTGAAGCTCCGATCGCACATGTTCCAGCAGCCAGCGCTGCTCGCGCTTCGTCATTATAGCAGTGTGAAATTACCACCTTCCACATCTCTGCTGCCCACAAGAAGCCAGAGATCATTACGAGGGGTGGGTTACGTTTCCTGCCAACTTTCCCCTCAATTGAATCTAGCATCAGTTCGGAGAGAGAATAATTGTGATATTGTCCTTCAGTTAATTCAATTGATATGGATACCATAAGACTCCAGGACAGTTGGCTTGCTCAAATGTCTGGTGTAATTACCCTGATATTTTTCTTCCTGTTGCTGCTGTACAGCCTGGGCTCTAAAGTATTTTCTTGCTGTAGGAGCATCTCGTATGGTATTAGAGGAAGTAACTTAGACAGGGATGTTCAAGGACAACAGCTCTTCTGCTGCTGACAGCAGACTACAGGAACTAACAGATAAGCTGGGCTGATGCCAGTATGGCTGGGCCATACTCATTTCCCCTCCTCACCATCCTCTGGATGGGTGTTTCCCACAAAAAAATCAAATCTTCTTACTCTGGCCATTCAATACTATTTCTGACAGTCTGAGCTATGCTTTAAATACCAGCCCAACCACTAGCATGGCTCCTACCTGACAAAGCCTAGATTCTGGTAGGGAAAAAAAAAATTGACCATCTTTACAACAATATTTCTGTCTATGCTTAAGCCTGTAGGCAAGCAAGCTGCAGAAACCCACATCATCTTTTCTGAAAGAGACACAAGTAGCTTCCTACTTCCAGTAGCCAGCATTAGTGGCACATTATTCATGTTTGGTCTACATTAACACATAAGCATGTATCATTTCAGTCTTTTTAATGAGCACAGAATCCAGTAATGGAAAGCTTAACATCTGATCATAGCAAAACCCAACAAGGGAGCTCAGGTCCTGGTCTTTAGCAGCACATGCCAAGGTTGGGGCAGGTAGAAGACCAACAGACCTATGGCCGTGACCAGTATCACATCCCTGAGGGGCAGCAGCAGCACCTGATCTGGCTCCCGAGGGCTTCGTCACAGGCAAAATAGGACGGCAACACAGGCAAAGTAGGGCTGCGGCCATTCTGATGTCCCAAATATTAGATACCCAAGGCTAAAAGCTGCTTTACATGTGCTTACACTCAGCCCTTTCCAGCTATTTGGCTACTCTTCTTCAAGCTTAATACAGGCAACACCTGAAGACCAAGCAAACTTTGAGCAAATTTGGTTCAGTTCTTGAGCCACAATACATCTTTGAACACACCCACCTCAGAAAGAACCAAGTTCACTTTATTGAGCAATGTTCAGCCTCCAAGCGGGGACCACACAAGTCTCAGCCCACGGAACAGAAAGAAGCAGCTGAGACTGCACAATTTCAGCCTGACTTTAACTGTGCATTTCAGTATGATGGGTGTTTCTGCCTTCACCACAATGCAACATTCCAGTTCAATGAAAAACACACAGCCAGCCCCAGAAAGAAGCAGCCGCTGCTGCAAACAATACCATTAACCAGTTACACAACAAAGCTAAGAAAACAAAGCAGCCATTTCCTCACGCCCTCCCCACCTTCTTCCACCCTCCCGGCTCAGCAGTCGTGAGACCCAGGTCTGCTCCTAACGCCCTGATGGCATCTGCTGCTTTTGTTTTCTTGCCACCATGCCAATCTTTGTTTTAATTCATCCCAAACTGAACAAATGCTGAAGTTTCAGGCAAAGTTGGGCTAGCTGGAACAAAGACATTTACATAATAAAATCTTAACAGCTGTTCTGCCAGTCTGTATCTGGAATCCTGCCCAGCGGAAATGAACAACTCCTCAAGAGGCCAACCCAGGGGATTTAAAGGCAGATGTAAATTATCACAGCCAAATCAAGCCACGGGTGGTGTTAACATGTTTCACACACTTTGAGTGAGGCACAGATTTGCTTAGGGAAGCCATCAGTGCCAGGCAGGAGCCCAAAGACTTACAAACTTGAGCTTCCTTTGCATCTCCAATTAGCTCTTTCTTACAAGAGCAAACTCCACTTAACCCAAAGAACCTCACCTGATTCAAGGCAGGAACACCTATTTGCTCTTCAAACAAGAGTACTTTAGTGTACTGCAGACTTTAAGGCTTGCTCTTAGCTAATGACATGCAACAGAAAGAATAATTCTAGTACAGAGGAATTAAGCTGTCATTCTTCTCTTCATCTGATAAGCCTATATATAATGAGAAAAAACCCCACCTTTGTGTTCGCTGCAATCCAATTAGAAGTTTCACTGTCATCATCACACTTCTTAATCCATTTCTTTAACCACTGTTAGAAAAATGAAGAAAGAAGAGAGTTACATTTAAGCAGAGGAACTGTAAACATTCCTAAGACAGCTGCTTACATTAAGGTAATAGTAAGGAATGCATAACCACATGGGAATACAAGAGGGTGGTGGTGCTGGAAAGCAGTGCAAACAGCAACTAATTTAGTCGCAGACATTTCCTGCAGCACCATCCTGATCCAGCGAGCATGATCACTCAGCACAAATGCTTCAGCAATGAGTTTGCAGTTCTTAAGTTCAATCAACACAAACTTCACATATGACTCTAAAATAATAAGAACATCGTAACAGTGATCTGCCAAAACTACAGTCAGACCCTCCATGATGCCTAGCTTTACATCAAGCCAAGTTTTTTCCTTAGGCTTGCAATGCTCACCTTATGCCCTTTTTTTTTTTTTTTTTTTTAAAAACCTTACTAAGAACATGGCTTTATCAAATGAATGCAAGTAACAAAAGCAAAAGACTGCTTGCACCTGTTAGATCATAAACTGACCACATCTAGCCTGAAAAAACCAGCTAAACCATGCTAAACCTTTGGTGCGGTTTCCCTCCCCTCTCCCCAAGAAAGCTTTTTTGCATTTGTCACTAGGAACGCAGACTGCTGTGTCCCCAAGGCATGAAACATGGCTGGCTGTGAGCTCTGCATGGGCCACAGGATCCCACGCTTGATTACAGCTTTCGACAGCTCCACGAACAGCGCTAGAGCTCACTGCACAGCAGCAGGTCCCAGGACCATATTAATTCCTTCAGTACAACAAATCACAAGCCTGCCGAAGCACCGAACACCTACAGAAACACCTAGTACAGGAATGCTTGTTGTCAAGTGAAGTATTCACTCCTGAAGCACCTTCATTCCTCTGCAGAGGGTCACAGCTGTAGCAGCCTCCTCCTCCAGACATTTCCCCATCTGGCTGAGGCACTGTTCCTTCACAAGGTCCAACTCTGAGGCATCCTAAAGGCATCCAGTGTGATTTCAGCGATTCTTCTCATGCTATCATCTAAACAGGTGAACTACTATGCTTCTTGATGTGAACAGCTGCAAAGCTTGTGCTTCATTTCTATGTCTTGCACATAAATTGACTTCAAACTTTTTCAAGTCATGCATTTAGAAAAGAACTTTGGTGTGCTCACCTTGCATTTAACAGGATCATGCCAGTTTTCACCACAGTTAAAGCTATAAGTAAGAGAAAGGGGAAAATAAGCAAATAGGGCAGATTATATTTTTATTTAACTAGGTTAACACCGTGGAAGTTTTCTTCTGGGTTGTTCTACTGAAAGACCAAAGCCAGTCCTAAGGAAACATTATACATGTCAAAAAACCCCCAACCCTCAAATCCCTCAACGGCCATTTCAGAGCAGGATATATCTCAACACACTTCGATTCTCTACAGTGCCTGCAGTCAAGAACCTCACCTAATCTGAAACCATTCAGCTGAAGGCGATCTCTCAGTGAAAGCTAGATCAGTCCCTGTGTCAAAGGAGGCCCGAGAGACAGACAGCAACAACCACATAGCGATGCGCTTTGCAGCCAGCTGTATCCAATCCTGGCTTACCATTTGAAGCCCACCCCATACTTCTCCCACCATCTAAACCACATCCCAATATAAAGACTTACAGAATACATACTAATATACTCTCAAGGTACTAAGTAAAAAGCAATATCAACGTCTTTTACTTGATTGTTCTTACCAAAACTGACGTCCACATTTGCAGCGAACGGGTTTAGCATCAGGATACTGGACTTTAACAACGTGGTGGCAATCTGGGGCAGGACACCATTTTAACAGTCGATTACACTACAAAATAAAGCAAAAACACCCCCATAATAGAAAAAGGATGCTGCACAAGGACCCTACCTGCCCTTCATCCCTTCTTCCTCCTTTCAACCATGACCTTCAGTCAGTCCTTCCTGTCTTACCAATCCTCTGCAATAAGAGTGCTGTCTCCTCAATCTAAGCATTTACTTTCTACTGAAAGAAAGCAGGAATACGATAGTCAACTCTTCACTGTCAAATGGCTTCTTATGAAAGATGAGGAGTAAACGCTTCTGCTGACCTCCCAGCTCACCCAGAGAAAATATTTAAAGAATATGAAGCTTTCCACTGAAAAAAGCATCTGTCAAGTTCTTTACAACTACCCATCTCTGTTCTACCACTGCAACAGCCTTTCTGAAACACTGCTCACACCACGCACACTAGCTTTTTACAAGCACCACTTTAACACCCCTTGAACACCATCTGATCGCCTGTTCCTGCTGTACTGCAGCCAAACACGGGTCTGCACCGCTAGATTTTTGTCAGTCTTTCAGCCTGCAACACGTGTTTATCTCCAGTGTTGCATTAAAAAAACCCAAACCACTGCATGCATCACTTCAAACGAGTGAAAATTTGATCCCAGTAACAACTTACATACTGGGCTCTACAGTGAATCTGAACGCATACAACTGGGAAATTGGGACAGTGAAAAATCCTCCAAAGCACCTTTCTCTAGGTTTATTTTGATTTTGAAGTTGCAAAGCTATTAGCATTTTGCTAAAAGCAATGTTGCAGCTTTACTTCCAATGGCATCTGTTTGCTCTATCTCTAGCTCTTTTGTCCTGCAGATTTTTTAAAATCTTTCCCTACAACTATACCTGTAACTAAACGGACTATAAAATAACCCCTGCAAAGCCTCTAACTTGTAGTTACACTTGATTAGAGACTATGCAAGAAAACCTGCTCTAAAGAAGCCTCACTTGTCTGGTTTAGTACGCATGCGAAACAAAAACAACCCAGAAGCCATTAAAAATTTCAAATAAAACACTCACCTCTACAAAACTATTGGTTATTAAATGCTGGTACTTTAATTTAACCTTAGAATCTGTGATCAGACGCCTGTGGAAAGGGAAGAAACACAGAAAAATTACCGTAGTAGAAAGCTCACTTTTTCTATACATAGTAAGTTCAGAGAGACAGATTATTTTGATTCTTCCTTCTATGCTTGTACTTTTTTTGTACTTACCTGTTCTCTATTTATTTACTATACTATATTACTATGAAATCTACAACTATTGTATTTAACTTCTAATATTAGCTTCAGAATCATACAGAAAGCTCATGCAATTCAAGAGAACTGAACCTTGTGGTGTGAGGATTTTGGTTTTCTTAAAAAAGATACCAAACTTTCCTGAACAGCCCAAGAAACAGAGCAAACATTTTCATTAGTTCATTTACATTAAACATGCACATTTTCTGGCAAATCCCTTCAAAAAGCTCCAGAACAACTGTTGTGTGGTTACTAACTTTGGTAGATCTAATGTTATCTGGGTTTCTACGGAATGCTACAGCTTCAGTTTAGAAGTTAATGTGGTTTTAATCTATTTACCATAAAAACAAAGTTGATTTAAATTCAACATCATAGAGGGCATCCACAACATTGACTTTAAATTATGTCAGTCAGCTCAGAAGCGGGAGGGCAGAAGAAAACCAGACAGATAGTAAACCTTTAAGAAGCATGGTGACCACTTTTCTCCTGGACACACCGGCCCAGCTGGCATTAGCAGACTGTCCAGCCTAGATGCATTCAAAATCATTTAATTATGTATTGCCGAACACTTTTATATATGTCTTTCAGTTATGACTGAAGTGTCTTATGCATATATAAGAACTCACAATATAAAGTTGGATTAATACACACTTTGTGGTATTTCCATTTTAAATCAAACTGAGGAATACAGCTTTATACGGCATAGCACCTATAAATATTGAAATTAATAGATTATCCATTTCAGGGTGCAGCCAAAAATCAAGCTTACTCCTGCACGTTATCACACCAACGTTCATTAGAGAACAGCACGTGTGACGATGCGATGCCGCATAAATCCTAGCCCTTAGCAGCCTGGGGAGCTCCTCACCAAATGACATGCTGGTTATTACATAAACATAGTACACAGCAGCCAAATTCTCAGCACTAAAATAAAACAAATCAGCTGACAAAGCATTTCATCAGGCCCATACCCATGGCAAGCCTGCAATTTTGGAGTGAAACTTATTGAAGAATGAAAAAACAATTTGAACTTATAATATGAATTATAAATCTCACTTGCTTACTCCATATCCAAGCTTCTAGGCATAACAAATGTCACTTTAAAAATTTATTGTATTATATGCATATATCAGGAACTGGAATTTAAATTAAGAGTAATGCCATAGCTAACCAGAGCACACGGAGTATGCAATCCACTGTTTTTTTGCTTACCAAACTGCCTATGACCACTCCGTGCTAGCAACCTCACCTGCTCTAAGTTCAACAGCACCTCCATAGCACCACTCAGGTCAAGACCTTCAAGAACTTTGCTCTGAATATTGTTGTCTTTTGACAAACAATAAATGAAAATAGACAAATTAAGAGATGAAAACCATTCCCAGTGCCCACAAACCATCTTTTGGGGTACATTCCTCTGTGAGCCAAGCTGTAAAAGAAGGAACCGCACCGAAGAAGCCAGGTTGGAAAAGCAAACTTCTTGCAAAAACAACTTAACTCTTGATCTCTTCTGGCAGAAGTACAGTTCAGAACTACACAATCTCAAAAATTCACCCAAAGATGGCAGCAATCCTTTATCAGACCATAACTTTTACACTTTTGTTCCATTTTGATAATGCAAACTCCTCAAAGACACCAACCAGTGGAATTAGCAAAATGCACATCATGTGAGATGTCAAACACCCTCCCAAAGGAATTACTTCAAGACCTTGCTACATTCTGATCCGATGCTGAAGCATTGGTATTTGCAATTATGCAAAGGAAGATTAAAAATGAGGCAGCGCTCCATAGGACTTCCATACGGGAACTCAAAATCCATCCATTCCCACTGAGTGGGTTGAGATTCTCAGAAGTTACTACCAGACTGCTGCCACCCACGAGCAGCGGCCGTTAGACGCACCAGTAATAAAGGCAGCCTGCCTTGCTTATTAATGAAATCAACATCTTTGCATGTAGGTTAAAGCAATTACCAGCAGCATTAGCAAGGGTGAACAAGGGATAGAAAGAGATTACCTTCAGCCAGTTTGAAGGTCTTGAAAGAGCCGAAAGGGACCCTCTCTTCAACCTTCCTACTTAAGCTCAACAGTAACAAGGAAAACAGACAATAAGCTAAATACTCACAAAACCAGGAAAGTCATCTGACTTGCTAAGTTTTGACTTGTATGGAGAGAATTCGACCTGGAGATATACTGCCTTGCTGAGGGCAAGTACTGAGAAGAGAGCAAATTAATAACTTGGCCTATCTACTTTGATTTTCTGATGGATAAAGAAACTGATTTCTCTATACATTGCACATTAATCTTCGGTTCCTATAGCTTGGAAGCCTAGAGCTGGAGACTTTGTAAAGAAGAAAAGACCTAAAAAGAAAATAATTAAGGACATGGGAGGGGGTGCAGATTCCAGTTGGAATTACTTACATTTTTATTCATGCCATATCATAAGATTGCCGCAGTTGTCCATCTTTGCTTTTAAAGGAAAGCATTAGGCTTTTGCAAAAAAATGCACCTCCCTCCCCCAGACATTTTAGGTGTCCCCTGTAAGATCAGGGAAAGGTGGATTTTTACCTCCACAAAACATTTATAGTTTTACTTAGACAAAGAGAACTTGTTTGCTTTACCACCTAGATGTCATTTTACTATCGTGTGCCCCAGATCTCTGCCATTTCTAGGCTGGGGGGAATCCCACAGCACACGGTGTGAGTTGAAGACTGCACAGATTCACCCCAGCGTCATGATTTTCTGTGCTACAAAAGCCACAAAGGGAAACGTAAGGATAGTCAGACCTACCACTAATATCAAGCACCAGAAGCCATAGCAACAAAAGCCAGCGCTGCTCTCCTCCTCTTCCATCCTTTCCTTGCTCCTGCTACCATCACGGCCTCCACTGATTTCAGCTCGTCTACCTTACATGCACTATTTGAACAGCTTATTCGAACTGCTGCAATCAGAAAACACTCAAGAAATTTCCTGCTGAGAGTGTACGACCCCACAAGTTGAGTTCAGACTCCAATAAACAAAAATCTCAATCAAGTCACTCAAGATATTATGCCAACTGCAGTTCAGTTTCCACCCACTGAACTCTACAAGCCACCCCTCAATGGGGCATGAAAACATTTCAGCTACTTCCACTTCTATCCAGCCTACACTTCATGACTAATGTAGAGCCACTAATGCAGAGGGATATGGGAAATCACTAGTCTGAAAGCAACTGATATAAAACCCAGCAAATTAATATCAATGAGTGAGTCAGACTTTAGGAAGGAAGGAAGGTAACAGAATAAGCTTCTATTTAGACGCTTTTTAGCATGAAGAATTAAAATGAACTTAATCAAGGTTCAGAATTATGAAGGATGTTACTCATGCAATAACATCACCCAATATAAAAGAGAAGGAAGCTCATGGAATTCACTGCTCCACCATGTACGAGCAGTCATCCTACAGCTGGACAACTTAATAAGCGAAGTGACACAGGCTGACATACCAACTTAATCAAATCTTATGTTTGAGGGACAACTGCTTTCTATCAGAGGGCATAACACACACCCTACACAGGACTTCTTTCCTCTGACTCACATATTAACTATAGCTATAGGACTTGGTGAACCAGTGGGTTGACCTAGGTAGGAAGTCCTAAATTCTTACGTAAATCAAAGGAAACAAAATGCACAAAGCAGTTAAACAGGGTTTGGAAAGACTGCCTGGTGTTTACTCTGCTGTCATGCTGACCAAATCGGTCAAGGAGTCTTTCCTCCAAGTACCGTGGCATGGATTTTTCAGACCTAAACAGGAAGTTAAGAGACATACCAGTATCAAAATAGGCAGTTCAAGACCAAACTCGCTGCTGCCTTAAAGCCTCTATGCAGTTTTTTTATAAGCCAGTACATTTGAATAGCACATGAGTAACAAAATGGAAAAAGAGAGGAAAGCCAAGAGGTAGCAACTCATCATACTTACATAACTGTATTGTCATCGACTAAGATATCACAGCCATGAGCAGGGCATGAAATGGTCTGAAAAAAACAAAAAGGTCATAAAAGGAACAGTGTTTATCCTATTTTTGCATCACAAAGAATTGCAAAGCAACTGACTTCACCACAATCCATAGCAAAAATAGGACATTGGCTCTACCACCACGTCCCAGATGTGCCACTGTACACAGCATGATTCCTCCGACCCAGAGTAAAGATGCCTGCACTAACTCTATGTAGTTCCCTTCAGCTTCACTGGTGGCGAAGACNTTTTTTTAAAACCTTAGCAGGGAAAAATTCTCCCCTTTCTTTCTCCCTCCTCTCCAATACACAGAAATTCCAGAAGTCATGAGGTAGATGAGTGGACATTTTACCTGTCCCATGCCTTCCTCCATTATTTTGGTAGTTAAATATTCACTCCAGCACTGCATGCAGAACTTGTGTCCACACTCTAGGCCAGTAAAGTACTGCAATGACAAAGATCACAAGACATTGGATCATTTTATCATGTGGATTCATTCGATCATTTCGCCCTTCTTGGTGCTGTGCAGTTTATCACATTTTTCATCCCCCACACCAAACTTGAGATGCTACTATTTATTTTGCATCATCCCCACTACAGAACATTGCCAATGCAGCTTTAGTCATGCTTTCAAAGCCAGGCTTTAATCCCCAACCCTAGCAGCAAGGAAAGGCGTGGCTGAAGTTTCCATCCTGTCTGCCCATTTAAAATTGACCCTTGTTTTAGGAGTCTATACAGAGCATAATATGTCTCTCCACTGTTCTACTCTTGCAAATGAGTAAAATAAATGCAACACCACCAAACAGGTCACAGTTATAAGATGATATGGAGTCTTCTTTCCTCCTCTTTTTTCCACTTGGCTTGCTATTGCATGTGGGTGCTGCCCAGAAGTCCCAGAATATGCACACCAGCTATGCACAGGCACTAATTTAGCTCCCTCCTCTATAGGAAACAGTAAGTGATCAGCGAGCAGTCTGCATTACTGGGTGAGCGCTAAACAACAGAAACAGAAAGAATTGTGTGCGCTTACGCTTTTAATATGTATGCATAAAGTTTGCCAACTTACTTGGTAAACTTCCCTCTGAAACCCAGATGCTCGTCAGATGAAGACACTAAAGATCCTAATTGGCAGGTGTAAATTACTAAATAAAATTCAATAATGATTATCTGTTGCAGACAGCAACAAGGACAACTTCATCTGTGCATGCATCATCTACATAGAGTATGTCAAGATACCATCTGGGATTGAATGGTTACACAAGGGCTGGAGAAGCAAACACTGCTGAGGAAAGACTGAAATTAAGTTCCTTTTCTCCAGTCATCTTAAAGTTATTTTATACTCAGAGCCAGGGGCAAGGACAAACTGTATTTAAAACAGTTCACTCATATCACTATGCAGGTTACTATTTGATGGCTTCGCTTTTCAAACCATCTTATTCTCAGCCCATAAAATAAAACAAGAGCTCCACCCTGAGATACTATCAACTTGTATGAAACCCCAGAAATTAAAGAAACCTGGTATCCTCTGCAGAACAGTCCAAAACAGCAGCAGGATGCTGTTAATTAAGAAGAGGAGGGAGTCCATTTTAAGAAAACAAAGTTCTACCAAAATTAGAGACTCAAGATTATGGCCACCACGTCGCCCATTTTGTTCATCCGACACTGGCGTATTAGCTAGGTTACGCTCGTCTTTTGATGCTACAGCGCTCGGATTGCACAGGAAAGGTGCTTGTCAGCACGTTCTTCCCACGGCCTCACCATTTTGTGATTCACACTCGTCTGGCACTCCTGCCATCAACCGAGGCACAGGTTTGAACCTGAGGCTTGGAAACGTGCTGTGATGCCGCAGCCAGCGGGCTCGACTCTGCCTGCTGTTCCCACAGACTGGCCAGGGAGCACCTACCAGGAGCAGCAAGGCGGTTAAATCTGACCTGACCAGTCAGCGAGGAGACAAGTGAGCTGAGCATCTGACTTCGTTCCAGGTAAAAATAAATAGAGATACCCACCCAAATCTTTGCTTTCTTTGGAACAAAAATCAGAGTGGTGCGTCCCATCAGCACCACAGCTCAAGGAGAGGGGAGGCAGACAGCTATGGGGCCAAGGCATACCAACTCCAAGACTGAAAAAAAAATCACTTCCAGTTATTGAACCATTACTGAGCCAGGTAACAAGGTATCTGATGCTCCTCAGATGCTGTTGTGGCCAAGTAACACCCCCTGGAGATGAAGGGTTATGGTAGAAAAGCCCCAACATCTGTAACTTTCGGGAAGCCAAAGCACACAGCCTGAAGACAGCACTGACTTTTCCTAGAATTATGGCTTCTCCACATGCGATGGGAAATAAGCATGGACAAGCGGATCATCTCGTAATGAACCTAAATACTCCTGCACCCAGCACATGCAGGGAGGCACTACCAAACATAGGTAAGCACATACCTTCATTTAAGACTTGTTTCAGTTACTTCAGGCAGTGAAAAGATTTGCTAAATACCCACATAAAAGGCAGCCACCACACTTCCTCCCAGGCTGCAAAGAATTCAGAGTATCTTTCAACTCATTTCTTTACTTTGAGGGAGTTCCCAATTATTTTTGGCTAAGCTGACAGCAGATGTCAAGGGAGCAAGCAAAAAGGCCAACATAAAACCACCAAGTGTAAAGGGTAACTGACTTCTGAAACAGCATGCTACCACAGCACAGCTCTACTTTCACCCTATCTCTACTCATCACCTACTTTTCCTGCAATGCCAAGTGCTAGCAGCAGCATGCTGCCATTCGATACCTGCCCCTGCTCTTCTGGTAGCATCAAACTGACCAAAGAAGGGATCAGCTGCCCCAAGATGTGCTTACCATGACAGCCTCACTCAGGCCTTCTTTACCTCAGTAATGACAATAGCACCAACAGACTAAGCCAGCTGTGTGTCCTTAGAATGAACACACAGTTTGGACAACAGCACAATGTTCCCCAAACACCCCCACCCCAGCAGCCTTCCTCTCAAATGGAGCCTGAAGGGCAAGATGCAAGAGAGGAGGTGGGCAAACCAAATATCTCCCTTAAGTTTTCAAACCATCAGGGTGAAGGCTGCCATGAGAGCATCAAATGCCTCATTTTGCAGGTGCTTCCCAAAACCTCAAGTCACCATTCTTTGGAGATGACTGAAGAGCTATAAAGACTTCGTATTTCCCTTATATGTGCTTTAAAAGACAGACAAATACCACCTGCAAGGACCCCATGAGAGGGTGAACATTCAAGACTCTCACATTCCTGTAATAGCTCTACATTTTAAGATTTCTTAACCGGTGCTACTCCAAACTCGCAGCTTTCTACAGGCTGAAAGGGGCTCTCAGGAAACAAAATACAGCTTTTTCTGGTGAAAAAAAATAAAAGCTGACCATTGCAAGAGGATTTAAAGGCTGAGGTTTTAGCTTAGGTATTGAACACAACTTATCCCAGAATTCATAATTCACATTCACCGAAACAGCTTCAAAACAGATGTCAAACCAGATGGCTCTGTCACCTTAGACACAGAGACACTATAGTCTTTTAAAGAATAAATAATATGAGTTTTCCTCTATGCTCCTGCTTTGGGGTATGGCAAAGAAAGAGAGGTTCCCCTCTCTTGTCTCCTGACTTAATCAACACTAACAATTTAGAGACACCTCTGCTCACTTGCAACTTAACTAGGCCACTACTATTTTTAATGTGCTATTTGAACTACAAGAATAAGACGCATTAGTGTGCTTTGTGCAGTTCTTCCCAGTAGCCAGAAAGCTGCTTCCCAGGCAGCACATGTATCCCCAGCCAGAGAAAAGGCCTGTCAGTTGTCAGCACTGGGCATATCGTTCACACCCAGCACAGCAACTACATTAAGAAGCAGGAGCACAATATATTAAGAACATGAAACCTAAATTTGAAGTTTCCAAGAGGACCTTTTCTGGAGATAAAAATCAAAATTATTTCCTTGCTACCCAACATGGAAAGTCTGCAGCAATTAAACAGTAGGAGTTTAACATAAGGTAGAGGGCTAGACAAATTTCTCAAGCTTGTCTTTTTTCAAAGCACCTCTTTATACAGAGCAAGCAACAATTCTCCTTAGCAGCTATTCTCTAAAAAGGAAGTCAGTGCACAAGGCTTAAAAGGAGATGCATGAAGTCATGTGGTTACTGGCTCAAGAGCAACAGTGATCTTAACACTGATAATCTCAGCTGCCTGAAACTGGGCTTTGGTCTGCTCTGCCTGCTCCAGAACAAGGAAAAGGCTTGCAGTCAGGCTACAGCAGCAAGGGTACTCTATTCAAGGCCACTCATAAACCCCAAAGTTTGTAATGGTTTCCATTCTTGCTGAAAAGCAAGCTCATAAAACACACCCAGAGCAAGAGTGGAAGCCTTACGTAAGCACTGCTCTGCTCTTTAAAGGTCAGGCAGATGTTACGGTGTTTTGGAGGGTCAGGACAGCTCCACCAGGAACAGTAAGTTCCAACAAAGGAAGAATTCCTCACATATGTCAGCACCCTGCCTTTTGGCAAGGCCACTGACAGACTCTCATATTTGAGCTTTTCCACTAATCTTGTTTTCTTCCAGGATCTCCCATCATTATGTCCTGCCCCTGGAAAGTCACAGCAAGTTCCTCGCCTGTACAAGACACAACAGAAGCCTGGACCTCCGATTAGTGTATCGGAATGTTTAGTATTTGTGAATAGCTACCAAAAGAAAGAAGCACCATCACCAATCTTACCACAAACCAGAAGACTAATTTAGAGCCCCAGCAAGCACTTCTACCCTAATCTTCTCCGATTAAGAAGGTATTTCACAAACATGATAAAGATCCAAAGATACCCACATGGGTTGTGTTCTCTGAACAGCACAACTTTATTTTACTTCTACTCCTACTCAGTTTTATTCTTGGCTTTCTAGCTTGACTATTTTGCATTATTATTTACTACTTTTATAAGCTGTTTCCTGTCTTGTCATTCTATCTAAGAAAATCCCTTTGCCCATCATCCTTTCCACGTATTTTTTTTCTTTCACATATCATTTATTTCCATGTCTCAATTGCTATCTGACCTTTGTAAAGATCACTTCATCTACTGCTTGCTTTTTTCTGAAGAACTTTACTACACTGCTGCCCAGACCCCAGCACCCTCAAAGGTTTTTGCAGAAGGGATAATCATTTCATTTGAAATACCATCCCATTTCGGGTAAACTAATACTGTTTCAGGTTTGTTTAAAAAAAAAAGTGTTTGTCAAACCACACAGTAAGAATTAAACAGGACACAAAACACCACATAATTCTGTGGTCCCCTACCACATTACTTGGATCAGCTGCCGCACACATGACATAAGGTTTATTCCATTAAGAAACAATCTTGAACACCCCCTTTTTTAATGCATATACTACAAATTAGAAGATTCAATGAAAAAAGTGAAATCTCCGTTTCATTTCAAAAGCTTTTTTAAAATACTGTTGGAGAAGTCCTTACAGACTTCTCCTCAACATGTTAAGTCTCAGACAGCAAAGTTGGGGGAGTTACTGGTCAGATACCACCTTGGCTGCCAGGTACTCACCGAGTTTGGGTAGTTCAGATAGCAGATCTGACAAGGCATATCCTGGGCTGATGATCTTGTGTTCATCTGGCGCGTTCGAGACTTTTTACTTGGATTAATTACATGACACTCTGCAAAGAGCTTCTCCAAGTTGCCATCGAAGTACCTGCATAATACACACAAGAAAATGAAAATTTAACTACCCTCCCTGTAAGTCATTTTTTCAAATTCTGTTTAGGAGGTAAATGCACAAAGTTGGTTTTAATACTTCAAAAAACTCATACACCCACTACTTTTAACAAACTCTTCACTAATAGAACACAACACAGCCCTGACCACAGAGCTGGTTATTAGAAAACTACGCCATTTCAGAGATTTGGGCTTGAATTGAAAATTCAAGTACCTTCAATTCTTCAGCTGCATTTCAAGTAATTCAGGATTCTCCACAGTGATTTCTTTGCATTAAAGCTCCACAACAGGAAACTGAAGCAAGAACATCCTACTTCACAGTCCAGGCACCAGGAAACTTTCCTAAAGCACAGGTCTGATGCCCCCAGGTTCAATTCTCTTTTCAGCTTAAGCCTTCCATTTTTCCCTAGTACTCTACTCACTAAAACATTAAAGAAAAGGCAGGAAGCAGCCATCAGTCATGGTTCGTGATTCAGCAGGTCCCTAGTTCCTGTACTTCACGTTTTCCTCCATGTACTCAGTCTACATTAAGTGTGCCCCAAAGAGACTTCAATTTTGGCACTTCCTTCTCTGATCTAAGGAGAAATGCGTCAGCAGGGTCAGACACTCAGTTCAGATGATGGAGCACTTATGCACGGTCACCGATCTCCAATTAAGGCAACTGCAGGACTGCGCTTCACACACCTCAGGCACCTCTGGAGTTTGGGAACAACTGCTGCTGGATCAGGACTCTGATGTCCAGTTAGGCCAGTCTTCAGTTTTACACTGAACACCTTGCTCATGTCTAAAGCCTGCACAGTCCATCTCTTGGGCCAGAATCCTAGCCATTTGAATATCTTTTATCTCCAGTCAACCCAAGATATTTTAACAACGTCCTAAGAAAATATAATTCCAGGTTTACAATGTTTCCAAAGATTAGATATCTCATGGAAAGGGGGATGCAAAATTGTTTGGAGGAAGACCACTTTCTTCCTACTTCCTATTTCCTTAAGGAAAAAAAAGAATACTGCTTTGGTTTACAGTCTTACAGAAAGCTCTTCAACTTGGTGAGGACCACCAGTTTTGAAAGAACCATGGGTAGGCAGGTCTGCCTTTTCCCAGTATCAAGACACCACATACCTTTCTCCAGCCTGCAGCAGCTGCAAAGTACTAATCAAATCTGACAATTAACCAGCTAACCTCGCCTGCATGTACATCCCCCACTCAATGCCAGTAAACAAGTATTTCCCCCCCACCGCATCACCATCAGCAAGTTAAACCCAAATAAGGTGGCACCTACCTAGGAAAAACCCCCACATTTGACCATAGTGCAATCATGTACACTTCAAGACCAGCAAATTTACCCCCAGCAGATAACTGTCCCTGTAGCTAAGCTCACAGGCAAGGCTGATGTTAGAGTCTTTACAAGGCATACGTTTAAGCTCAAATCCACAGCAGCTCTCTTACAGCACTACCTACTGACCAGACTTGACTTAGTTAAAAAGGGTTAATTTCACTGCTGGTTCATATGTTTCTTGATGCAGTTCACATACTTTAGATCTTCTTTTTCAAGACACTGAAAGTGTCTGAAAGGTAGTGGTGAATTCTGGCATTGCAGCATACTCAGGGCTTTGCCACTGTTCTTCAATGTTAGCTCAGGGATTTAACTCAACCAAGTTATTTTGTTTGCCTTCAGGATTACTTATACCTAGAAAATTTTAGCAGTGAATTCCGTGCAGTCCCATTATAGGCAGTATTTGTTTATTAAAGAGTCATGGATAAACATTAACTCCACAAAAGGTTTCCAGCCTTCAAATTATTCTTACATGCAGCACAATCAGTGTAGGACATCCTCCATTTGAAAAGAGCAGACAAACGGTTGGGTGTGATGTTTGCAAAGAAAATAGTTTTGAAGACAAATGCTATGATGCAACTTTAATACGGGCATTTGTGGTCAGCTAAATGCTTATGGAAATACCAAAGATATTTGTAATGGTGCGCCGTTTTTAAGGGTGCATATCCACGTCAGGAACTTGACTTTACCACTCGCACCAGGCAGTTCTATTTTTAGAAAAGTTCTGCAAAAACTACTCTGAGCCATGGTACCTACTGCCCTACACCAAGAGGTATGGACAGAAAGTCACCAGCAACTGCTTTTCACCTGGAATTACCTATCCCCTCTAAATACCAATGGGTAACTCAGAACAACCATTTCCTTCCCAGGCTTTCAGTAGTTTCCCAATAACAGATAGAAAATAAGTGATTTGACATCGTGTGTTTCATGGGGCTAAAGGCTAGTGATAAAGGTAACTCAAATAAGATGCATAGATTAGAGTCCTCAATGAATTTAAACATTTCCAAAGCACCAATATACTGCAAAGCATGCAGGTGATTATATTTTGGTACAAGAGCCACAGCTCATATTGAATGGTTTCCATCTCAGAAGTGCCTGAGAGATGGAACACTTACACAGGAGAAGCAAACGAGGCAGCTGAGAGAGTCAGCCAGGGCCATGCAGAAGAGGGAGAAAACATAAATCTAAGAAAAAAAAGGTTAAGTTTTGCCTTTTTAACTCTGCTGCACCCTTAATTCTTACAGTATTCACTCTGCTCTTTGGGATTGCCACTTGTAAACCTCACCAGTGTTGAAGAGAAACAGGGTATCGGGCATTCCTTCTCCATGATGGGCCCACAAGCTGTTTTCTTTTAATGCATTTGCTTTCTTTGCTGTGCCAGGATGCACTGAACAAGTAATTTCCTCAACTATTCGCACGTATGTGTCTCATACTTAAAATTATGCTGTCACTGGGCAGTAAGGAAATAGGAACTCTAGAAAATGCAGAAAAAAACCTGGGTCTCCCTGAAAAGACACAGTTACAATGGGTACTGCAGAGTAAAGTCCAACACCTAACTGCTCCACCACTCCTTATACAAACACACAGAGGGCCCGGTCAAAAGAGTGTTCCAGCTCCCTCAATGGTTAGCAATGACTCTTAATTCCTATTACCACGCCTTTTTCCCCACTTGTTCAAGCACCAACACACACCACCTGTTTAAGCAGATCTCCCTTTGCCCTTCCCATGTTCTCTCACTGAAGGATTCACAGGCAGCAGCTCTAGCACCCTTCCCCAACACAGCAGGTAAGCTTCTCACATGACATTTCTCCACTTCTCTGTCCCAGCAAGCCTTCTCAACCACCAGTTTCCGTTTCCATCCATCCTCCTTGGACCCAAGGAGGCCAAAACAAATGCAATCCCAGTTAAGATTTCACCATGATCTCATACAATTTTACCTACATTTCTCCTGCAGATATCTCACCTAATGCATCCTAAGGGATGTCTACCTTTCTCCAGAGCTCCTTCATGTTAGCAGCTCCATTTTAATCTCTACTAGAAACCCCACATTCTTTTCCATCTCTCTGTTGATGAGACCTATCATGACACTTTGTACCACTTTCATTGCTTAGGATCCTCCCAGCTGTTTGGTTTTTTTCCTGTATGATGTCTGGATCCTCCTCTGATCTAAATGCCTCCAAATAGATTTGTGCCAAGTCACTCATTAACACTAACAAATGTTCATCCCAAAATTAACCAGTAAGGGACTTACTAATAGGTTCCATCTAGTCTGCTACTTCCCTTTTGAGCAAAGTAACCCCATACACACCATACTAATAGCTGAACCCAATGACTGCCCCATATTTTATATCATATAGTTGCATGCCATCATCTCTTCTGTCAAACATGGGGAAAAAAATCCTTTAATTCCCTCCTCACTTCCTTCACAACTCCAGGGTTTTTGATTTTTCCTCAAGCCATACCTCAAGTTATCACTATTAACGGGTTGCTTCTTGGTAGCTCGGTCCTTATTTTCATCTTAGGGAGGAGCACAGCACCTTTAACAGGCTTTGAAATCCTTTGTCCTCTTCTCCCTTTGCAACGCAAATATTCAGTAATTCCAGCACTTCTGATACTCAGGAAATGTTATGGTCTATTCAACATTGGACTCTTTCCTCAATATAGCTGACTTCAACAACTGGTTCTATTAGTTTTTCAAAATTCATTCTCTTCACCACAGACCAAGTTGTTTTCTCTGCTACTTTAAAACTAATAGTCACACCACTGAATTACTTTCAAGTTCTTCTAGAATTTCTTCACTGCTTACCAAGTCCATAATAGTATCAAGTCTTTTTGGAAGGGGGATCAAGCTGTCAGCTTCTTTAATTCCTCAAAGTTTCCTCCTGCTGTTGGTAACTACCTAATCACAATTTTCTAGACATAATCAAATCCTATCCAAGGGAGTATCAAAGATAAAAAGCCCTTCCACTGAAAAAAAAAAACCCAGAACAAAACACCACCACACTTCTAGTACACACTTTGGGATATTTACTTTAGAGAAAGAGCATTTGTGAATATCAGAGAATCAGTATACTCACAGTAAAAAGGTATCTTCATACCAAAACGCCTGCCATACACATTTTCACCTGTTCAGTCTCTGCTGAATAGTGTTAAGTACTTATTTGCCCAAAGGAAAGCAGGCAGCCAGGTACCTACAGAGAGGAGTCAGACCTTGAGTGGAAGGGGAAGAGGCAATCTGGGCTAGCAGCCAAGCCACCCGGTCATCCTGGCATCTGTCCTCTGCTCAGAGGGAAAGCAGACATGCGACCACCAAGATAAGCGCCTACAAGGGACTGCAATACCTGTCTGTACCTCCAGGGATTAAATTGGGCCTTTGGTTACATGCTGAATTACTTTTCTTTTNGGGGAAAAAAAAAAAAAAAAAAAAAAAAAAAAAAAGACCAGCAGAAAAGCTGCATTTTAGTTTCTTCATCATGAGGAGGTTCATCCCCAAAACTCCCCTCAGGAGGGACAGATGCTATCAGCCATGGTAAAACTGGAAAGTAATTGAGATAAAGTTATAACCCAAAGCACTTCCTTCACTTATTTCTGAGGTTACCTGGTCAATCTGCACCTGCTAGTCTCCCATCTCTATTAAGCAAGCTTGTGAGACAGAGGAAAACATAGTATTTAACATCTTTATTCTCCAAAACACATGCAGCACATCAGAAGCTGAACTTGAGTACTTCCTCCAGCACCCACTTCCATCCTACAAACAAATCCACCCCAAAACAGCAATTTTGCTTTTGGACACAGTCAAATAATTAGTGCTTCACCAGTGGATAGGGCAGTTTTTCCAATTGTGGCTATTACTTCATTATAAGTGGAATAAGTACCTATAACATATCTGCCCTCTTAGTAACGCCATTAAATTACTCCACAACAAAGCTGACACAGACAATAATAACCCATTTATTAAAAATATGCATAACAATACAAAAAAGCAATGAAGAGGTTTTCATGTTTTCAAACGTGGAAATTTTCATCTCACGAGCTCAGACCTCAAACTCAACACTTATCAAAAAAGAAGCCACTTGGTTATCTGCTTTACTACAGGCGAAGTTTGATAAGGCTGCCTCTTAGGTTACGCTGACTCACAATGAACTAAGGTAAAACAGACACTGGCTAGGTACTGTAAATATATGCCATTAAGCAACTGAGTTCAAGCTCTGACTTGGTGTGCAATCAAGTACCAAAAACTGCACCCAAACATTACATCTTAGCAAGCATTAAACCCACCCAGACTGCAGGCAACAACAGGAATTTCCTGGGAAGTCTTTCTAATGGTTATTAGGAGTAAAAGAGGCCAAATTCACACCAAGTGAATCCTTGTTCTGCAACAGTGTTGGAGACTTACATATATATATATTTTTTTTTTCCTGGGGACTCTTACTTTAAACAGTTGAACTGGTGTAAAAGAACACTGTGCATGAGCGCTTTTACTTGGCACCCATGAGAAGTGCAACAGCAGCAGTTACCTGCTGGCGCCCCAGCACGAGCAGACGCTCCAGCCCCGGCGGTCAGGCTCTGCCTGGGTTTAGCCCTCACAGCGCTGGGTGCACACCAACGGGCAAGCCAGCATGCAAGTTCAGCTATTAGCGAGCGGAGATTTCAGACACAAGACTTTTTTTGGGTCCGACGCTGAAGACACAGTGAATGGACAGTGTTACTTTCAAGTAAGAACTAAGTTTGGGGTTTTTTCCCTTAAAAAAAGTAGTGATTAAATTTTTTTTCCCCCCAGATTAGAGCATGCCTCTCCACCTCACCACAAATGCTTCCCAGCATTTTTCAGCTCGTTTACACTAGCACAATGCTGCAATAACATTTGCTGGACATACACAAAGGCAAAAAAGTCTCAAAGTGATCTCTCTTCTGGAAGACTAACCAAGCCTAAATTTGGGCTTAATCAGCTTGTAACGTTTGTCTGAACAAGAACGACTTCTGTTTTAGCAAAAAGATGAGATGTGTAGCTAGCTCATGGCACTGTTTCCAGCCCCATCACTATTTCAAACTGATTGTTTTTTATCCTGGCTACAGAAGTGACCACCTGCCTCCCACCCTTGCCTTCACCTATTACCACAGCAATCACAAAATCGTCTTGAACACTAAGAGCCAGCCCTCAGCCTCTTCCCCAGCCTCCCACTCCTGCTTTAACACAGCTGAGCGTCAGCAGAGCACTGCAAAAGGCTTCGTGGAAGCTATTTGGTGAAGAAGTGACAGAAAGCAGCACCAGCTACTTGAGAGAAAAATGTTTTAACGTTTTTCTAATACAACAGGACATCAGCACCAAAACTGACTAGTGTGCACTAAGTCCACATAAGCAAGGGTCAGGTATTAAATTACTCACAGGGGTAATCCTATAGAATTAAGATAAGTATTTTAATGAATATGTACCAAGAGCAAGTGTTTACCTGTGGACTTTGTAAATATTTACATGTACTTACAGTGTTTTGGTTGGAAACTGTAAAAGCCTTAACAATAATACCTCACATAGAAGTGGCTGACACCCCCTTTGAAAAAACACACAACCCAACTTTTTTTTTTTTTAAATTGATGACAGCCTCAAACAAGCTTTCAGTGAGAATGAAAAAAACCTACTGAGTAACAGATGACATTTCAGTACACTTAGAGGTATCTCAAAGTGAGATGGAGATAGCCAAGGACAGTGAACTTTAGCCTGACCAAAAGAACCAGCACAAGAAAAATCAAATACAAAGAAGTGAACAGACACATTATAGAGAAGGAACTAAATCAGAATGCTTAACAGTTGTAGTCAGAGTTAAATAGCCTCAATGTGACTATATTTGTAACACAAAGCTTTTGTACTTCTAACATTAACTAAAAGAGGTCAATCTCAGGAAAGAAAGCAAAGACTACAAAGCTTAAAAAAATATAATCACTTCAAAAAAAAAAATCTAGGCCAAACAAAACATAAGAGATACCTGAGCGCCACCACTAACTGAAAACGTTACACAAAGGGAGCAAAAGGTGTCCTAAATCCATTATCCCAGGAGAGTGGAAATACTTGAACTCCAAAACTATCTACTAGCAGACTGAAAATCTGTTGCTCTTCCACACTTCCACCCTGCATGAAAGAGCACCAAACTACATGGGCTCAGCCCACAGCACAGAGCACCTACAGGCTGTTAACTGGTATTTATCAATTCCACAGTACTACCAACAATTGTTTCTGCACATGGTTTTACAGACTACAAAGCATGCTATCTCCTCAAGCCCTGATCATCAGGCAAAGGAAATGGTAATCAAGAGAAGGCCAAACAAACAATCCTACCAGGCACAGAGCCCTTCTGCCCTCACCCCCCCACCACCCCCCCCACTTGTGTCTCTTAACAACTGTTAAGACCAGCAAAGACCATAGCCACCCCACCAGTAAGTCCCTGTACTGCCTTTATGCTGCGCCTGGTCCAGACTGATTCTCCCCCCAGCTTCTAGAAGGAAACTGAATTCTCCAGCTCCCTCACACTCTCTTCAACAGCAACACTGGCACTGAAAAAAAGAAGTGCATTACCACTGTAGCTGGATTTGACCTCCACTGTATAACTATTAAAAAGTACCTTTACCAGCAACATTTCCCAAGAGCCGGGAATCAAAGATGAGATGTAACCATGAAATGCTCTGCTCTGAGGGGGAGGGAGAGGCAAAATTCAAGCCATTATTTACACACACACTAAAGAACACCTAGAGCTGAAAAGATGAAGGCAGATGCACTTTACCAGTACTGTTTATCAGTCAAGAACAATTTAGTCTCAGCAAAACTAACAAAAAACATGTCAGGAATATGCATGCTAGAATGAAGTGCAAAAGCAACTAAATCCATATCTGAAACAGTTGCAAGATAACAGGAACCTGTTCCTGCTTGCTTTTTTCCAGAGCCTGTGAAAAACCTGTGCATGTATGTGTTCAAACTGCAAGGCACCTCTTCCTCCACGGGGCAACTAACTTCCAAAACTTCTCTGAAGTCTAACAGATATTAATAATATTAAAACAAGGAGTCACCTTTAGCTGGTAAAGGCTGCTACAGGGGGAACATTTAGAGGTTACACAAGAGATCCTCCTGCCACATACAGTGCACTCATCCATTCTCACATTAATTCGGTAATAAACTTTTCTTGCAGGTCTGAAGCAAAATGTGGCTGCATGCTAAGATGGCTGCTTACCTCTCCATCAGCTTCTCTTTATCCCAGTTGAAATGGCTAAGCAGTATTCGAGTAATAGTCGCTGGATTCTAGAGAAAGAAAAGAAAAAATAATAAATAATTGAGTAACTGCTTGACCAAGTTGGTATACTGTTATGAGAACACCAGAGCTTTAAATAAGCAAATGGAGAAATCAGTGTCTCTGATAACATGTATTGTCTGCACAGATTATGTTAACTAACATACACTGGAAAATAGTTTGACCTGACAGATAGAAAAAATTAAAAAAAAAAATCCACAAAAAACCACAACAAAACCAAACCACTCTATAAAGCAAAACATCTACACAAAATGAGAATACGGTTGAAGACTTAAGGAACAGGTTAGTTACTGCTACCACAACAGATGCCCAAGCACCATCATCTCCATGTCCAGTGTGCTTACACAATGTAAACCCAGGATGTTCGTAAAATGCAGGAAGGGCTAATTGCCATCCGTCCTATCCATTTTTGCCACAAGCTCCACAGTATTTGCAGAACAAGAATACTCCTTGCTTGTCCCAGCCCCGACCACCAAAACACTTGGGCTGAAAACTCTCCCAGAAAGTAACTGGCTGCCAGTGTAAGATGACAATGTCCTTTGAAATCTCCAGGTGTTCCCAAAGCACCCCAAGATTCAGAAAATACTGTGCAATTATACAACTAAGGAAAGAAATACAGACTAGGAAGGTCAGAAATAGGACCTGAAATAAAAGCTGGTTTTCACTCATACACAAGTTTTTCTTCCAACTAAATCTGTACCATCAGCCATGGGTTTGCCTATATGAGCCGAGAAACATGACAAACCACGTGGCTTCTGTTACACCCCAGAACCGTGTTTTAGCCCCCTAAATCCAAACTCTCTGGGTTCAGTTTTAGGGCCATTTACATGCTGCAGAGGCAACATCGAGTGCCCTAAGAACGGCTGTGTACTTTGCCATTTGACACCAAAATGGAAGTTTGCCTTAGGGCAAATTTTCAGTGGACACTCTGAAGCTGTTGAAGAGTAGGACATAAACTAGCAATGTCATTTCCTGAGCCCGCAGGCTATAGCTACAACTTCAAGCTGCCAAAAGCCAATGCTGCCACCCAAAGCAGCAATCCTACCCCATCTTCACCCTCAGCCGCATGCTTGCATGTCCTGCGCTCACCAATCCATACTAGCACAGCCATCCTATGCCACAACGTTGCAAATTACTGGCTCGGAAATGGATCTTTTTTCCTCTTTTCCTTTAAGTTGTTTTTTCACTGAATCAGTTCCCCAATCTGTTTGATTGCCTGACCACACAAACAGCTGCATTAGCACAAGGGAGAGGGCAGGAGAGGACAAGCAGGACAGCACCTTTCAGCAGGGACACCAACAAAACGTTCACTGAAATAAAGCCCCAGGGTCAAAATGTAAGCACAAAGAACTAGTCTTGTGGTTTATACTATAAAAAGTGACACTCCTCTCCCTCTGAAGTGTGTTCTTACTCTTCTTATTAATGCCAGCACAGCTTGTTTAAGGCCAAATTAAGAAATTTTTCCAGCTTAAAGCCCATGTGAACAGAAGCAGCTTTAGAAAGGTTAGACCAGATCCCTGATGCAGTCCATGTGGAGCCCCATGAACAGCTGGGACGCCAAATCTGGTACACAGTATAGGGCAGAAAAACCAGAAACCTGTATTGCCAAACACTGTATTGTGAAAGCGCGGCCCCAGTCCATCTTTGAACAAGTCTCCCAGGCAATACAGATCTGAGCTCCTAACTGTAGTAACACCACGAGGTGCTTGGCTGACAGCCACATGCGACTGGCCATTATTAAACAGCGAGGCAGCACCCCGACCTTCAGCACACTAGCAGGAGTTGGGATAACAGCGCTGCAGCTGCCTGCTAAGGAGGCGATCCCGCTTTCAGGCAGATTTACTCACTTCCTTGCATTGAAAGCAGTGATGGTGCAGCTCCAGGACAAGCCGGACTAGCTGGCTGCTCTGATGGAGTTATTTTCCCCTCTCTTCATAGCTCTCAGCCAAAGCAGCAAGCCGATACATCTCGCTGTGCAAACGCAATGCGGATACACTGAGTATATACCCGAGGCAAGGGCGAGAGGCTCTTCAGGCAACAGGATGGTCTTTGCATGGTTTGTATCTCCTAGGGAGCCGCATCCTCACCTTTTGCCCTAGCAGTGGGGCCAACAAGTGGTCTGCCCAGCCAACACCACTCAAGCTGCTGCAGTCATGCAGGAATCATGCTAAACCAGCATGGAATCCCATTTAAAGGGAAGGAAAAAAAAAAGAAAAAAATCAAGAAAAAGCTTTCCGATAGCATCAGTCCCTGATCCAGCCCAGTGCGCAGCAGCACAGAGCCTGTGCCAGCACTGCAGACAGAGGGGACCAAGCAGTTGAACTGTTTCAAGTCAGTCCTGCCACCAAGAAGCTGCATGGGAATTTAAGGGTCTCCTTCACCAAAAGGCTGCTCCAGCTTCCAGGAGGAGGACTGCGGCCTCTTTCAGGGCTTTAGTTTTGGATCTTTCTAGGTTACTTTGTAGTTGGGTCTCCACAACATCTTTTCTTATAATACTATCTGTATTATGTAGCGGTACCTAAAGGAGCTCTTAATAGCTCACTTGAACACGCATGCTTCCTAGAGCAAATTAAATCAAAGACAAAAATATACTTTAGTAAACAAACTGATCTTGTCTCTACATTATCTCGGTTATGATACCAGCTTTTATTTTTACTATATACTGTACTATAGTACAGTACAACTTTTATTTTTACAAACATTTCCACGATCTAGGACAAGTCTTGCCTCAAACTGGGAAATCTCCTCCTAAACATACCAGGCAGATAGCATGTACAGGTTTCTGCATGTAATCCTTCCAGCACTCTCACATCTATAAAGCACATTACTTGAGCCCCTCACCCCTGCCATGCTCTAGAGTTTCAAGCAAGTTTCAGACAGTAAAGTGTGCAGCTCTTCTCAAACACAAGGGTTCTTCACTCAGCCCAGAGATCTGCCAGATGTACAAAGAAACAGTATTGTCTTAACTTCTCAAGCAACAGCATTAGGAGAGCTTTAAATTAGCCTGAAGTCTTGTCCCACCTTCTGCTACAGCAGCCCGCTTGGCCACCGTATTAAGACTTCTGGGAATACCTATTAAGCGATTAATAGGCTAAGAGGCAGCTGAAGTAGTGGTCTCTGGCTGACTTTTCTTTTTAAAGAAGAGACAGGTTCCCCCTGTACAGAAGGATAAGTTATGCTGTATTAATAAGGAACTGAAGTGGTCTGCAGCGATTATCAAGCGCGACAAGGCAAATCCAGCAAACACCACTCACCAAAGGACATGTGGTTGCAAAGAACAAGAGGGTCTCATTTCGTCTGTGGCTTCTCCATTTTCCCAACGAAGTTGGCACTGCAGCTTTCCAAAACACGTTTCCCTAGATCAGACTCCCCAAGTATCCCAGCATCACAAAAGGAAAACTGTTTTCCCACTGCAGCAGCAGCATATGAAACAGCACTTTATTTAGGATTATACTCCAGAGACCAGCACTGTTGGCTCGGTGTATTATAACACAAATATGGTGTGAGGGGTAGCTTTTACTGGGGCTTTAGCTTCCTCTAGCTACAGTAGTATTTGTTCAACATGTTAATTTAAAAAAAGGAAACACCAGCAGCATGACAAGCTCCTACCAGAAAGAGCTGGGCTGCCTGCTTTCTCCGCTTGCCACATCCAAGATCTAGTATTTAAAACTTAACTAGTTGTTTCACTGATACAGAAGGCAAGGATTAATACAACTGTGCCCTTGCTTGTACGCGGTGTGGACAGCAATACAACCCGAGCCTGCATTACGCAGGGAGGCCTGATGACAGGGAGGCAGGCAGCGCTAAGAGGCTTGGTTTGCATAATATAAACCACAGTTAAATACAAATGCAAAAACCTCTGGCATTAAGGATTGTTCTAATTTAAGGCAAGGCACACAACCAAGGTACTGGGTAACAGCTGCTCTGCATTAATTGCTTGCATGCACACACTTACCTCGCAATTATTTGGGAGCAGCTTTGGAGGACTAATCACAGCATCTATCACAATGAGAGGTTAACTGCTGCAGAGCAGCTATGTCCTGTAACTCCGTCATAAGGGGTTAAAACAACACCAAAACAATTTGATGTTTCAACCCCTGTTTTGACACTAGTTCTGCTACAGCCCCATATCAGCCCTGTTGCTGCTGTACAAGCCCTCAGCAATCACTTTGGACCGTCACTCTGCCCAGCGCTGTGAAAATTAACAGAACATTTAAAGACCAGATTACACAGCACTGGTACATTATAGTTTATGTTCTGAAACTGGATGGGCTTTTCATCTGGCACACAGGATTATTGTCTACGACTCTTACACCACAAAGATTAGTTATGAGCAGGCTACAATGCTGCTCAGACAGGATTACTACTTAGGCTTGAAGCTGCAGCAGGGAGAAGCGTGCTTTTATAAAGGGTATTTTCTGTTTACAAAGAAAAATTTTAATAAGTAAAGCAGCCAGAAACAGACAGCAAGCAAGGGAAAAGGAAACACATTCAAACGCTCCGTTTTCCTCCAAATGTGGTTTGATGAAAGCTGAAACAGCACATCTAATTTACAACAGCCACCTATTAAATTTTACATGTTGAAGCCGAGGAAGATCGCCTAGAGCTCAGGGCAGCGAGCCTGTTGATACCCAGATAGGAACAAAACCCGAGGAAAGCAGCCATTTTGTTGAAATTCTCAGGGCACTTTAAAAGACTCAGTCACAACGATCTCCCTAACAAAACATTCATAATAAAGCTCTGCCCAGAGAGAAACACAGTCAGTCCTTCATCAGTGAGTTTTTTTTTTTTTTTAGGTTAACAAAGCAGCCAAGTCCCAAACATGCTTCAAACAGATCCCACTTCACCATTGCTTTTCACTGGAGGTATTTACGTCTACTATCGTTATCTATGTTGACATGCTCAGGCACACCAAAGCAAGTTGGAGATACAGGGATGGGAAACCCTGCAAAGGTCTGGACTTCTCCAAAGAAGCATTATTAATTGAAATAAACTCCCTTAATTTAACAGAATTTAATTGAACTGGAAGCTTGGTCACTAATAGCTTGAGTTAAATTCTTTTTGCTGTCAAAATAAGAAAGTATGAATTGGAAGGAGGAACCTGGATGCATTTAAATGCATAAATGAATTATAAATTAAAGATTATTAGGAGAGTAGCTTAAATCAGAATTTTTAAGCAGCATAATTTGCTGAATGACAGTTTGCAGTACTTGATCCATTCATGTTTTCATCCATCAAGATGAGCTGCGCAGTTAATTCTTACAATTATTACCAAGAAAAGCATTTTTTAGAGTTCAGCTTCTCATCACATGCTGGGAATAAGCTCCTGTTTCAATTTCAGCATTCACTGCAGATAAAAACCATTTAAGAACAACTTAAGCTCAGTTCTCCAGCAAAATCCTTTCCCACCTCCTTGAGACATGGTATCGATCAATTCTTCATTTTGTTTCTCTCCATTTCATGGCAGGTTTTGTTTTCTAAACATGGCAGCTTTTGCATTTCAACAGTTTTCATCTTAACTGCTGCATCTATATCCCAATAGCAGAGGCTTTTTCAGACTTGGTACAGCAATACGAGTTTGATACCGCTTCCAGTCCAGTTTTCCACACAATTGCTTTCGCGCTCATGAATCAAAGTAGACACTCCAGAAACATTGGCTATGCCCAAGCCTCAGACATCTGTAAATGGTTCAAACCTCAGCAACATCCACAGCTATATTCCATGGGTGTGTAAGTGACACAAGACCATATTTAGCAGCAGAAGGAAACCGACTGGTTTCACAACGGTTGACAGCAAAGAATAAGAGTTTTGCTTGGTGGTGACATATTGCACACCCTGGTAGAGGAGCACAGGGCCATCCAAAGAACAGCTCAGAAGCTAACGCCTGGCTGAAGCCAAGCAGTACAAACATTTGCTCCAGTAAAGTGGCATCTAGGTACAGCATGTCACACCACCACTGTAAATATTTAATCAGTCAAAAACCCAGCCTTTGCCAATAGTAGAGCACCAAGTGGAAATTCCAGCTGCTGTCTGGGCACGTGCAGGATCGAACAGCACCTCCAAAGCTTGTCACCATGCTCACCATGCCACGGAAGGAAGCATTAATAAAATAACCAACATGTCACAGTTTTTGTTAGCAGGCAGAGTTAAGAGCAACCTCACCATGAGAAGGTTTAAAAGATTTCTTCATAAACTAAAAGAGACTTTTCGCTTGCCTCAGCTGTGGCTCTCTGACAGCCTGGAGACCAGCATCATCAGATGCACTGCATGTCTTTGCCCACTGCTCTCCAGATGACTCTAGGTCATGGAGGTAGTGTGCAAGCAGATTTGCCCTAAACCTGAAGACCAATACAAACAGGCAATACTCAATTGCATTAAGTGCCACCACCAAGCAGGAGCAGAAACTCCCCATAAGTCTTCAATTCCTTCAAAACTCAACAGGTTTGCAGACTGACACTCCTCTCTGAGGGAGATCAGCTCCTTCTCCACCCACAGCACAGAACAAGGGCAACCAACACAACAGACCAGGCACCATAGAGCTCCTTCCTTTGTCAGATAATAACAAAATGGACACCAGCCTGAAATTCTGCGATAGTTAGGTCGTCTACTCTTTGAACACCACTGCTCTTCACTCGCATCTCTCCCAGAGCCATACAGATAAGCTTAGACATAAACATACAGAGTAGAAACTGGTTTAAATAAGCTTTTACCCTGAATCAAGTTACAGTAAGACTGTCATTGTAAGGTTTGCATTGTTTTGCAAGTGCACTGAGCAGCCTTAGTTTGTGAAGATCCATTCACATCTATTCTTTCAGGACACAATTACAGGAAATCTTACAAGCACAAAACCTCATTTCTAGCAGCTTAATAAAATTGCCAGGAACCAAATGTAGAAGATGAGATTTAAGTGTTGAGTACTTTCAGGATGTGATCTCCTACAGACGGTCTTCAAACTTGCTAGTTTTTAAACAATGCCAACTGAGGACTCCGAGAAGCTGCTGGAAAATTTTCATGTAATCTAATATTCCCTGGCTCGATTACAGACAGAACGTAAGAGGGCTGTTGTGAGAAGATGAGGACAGCAGCTAAACGGATCAGTCGTGCCGCCACCCATCCATACTCTCCTCCTCTGCCATCCCCTGAGGCTTGGGAGAGAATCACACCATGGTACGTTTCTGCCATTAGCCGTCTCATGGTTTATGGGGCCAGTACAACACACACAGGCACATCCCAGATACTTCTCACCTTCCAAACGCCTGTTATAAATAACAACAACAAATCAATACTATCCAATCTCTATGCACCCATGGAGGATGCATCCTACAGCCCCACTGAAGCCACACTAAGTGACTTTTTTGAATTACCCACCTCTGAATCACCCAAACATTTACCTGTTTCCTGCCACTGGCATTTCCAAGCAACTCCACATGAAACCAGGCTACTTCCCTGTGACATTGCCAGTCACTGCTGTCAAATGCTGTCCTCCAGCTGGCATTTACCACTTCACTGTAACTCCCCATTAACTCACGCATAGGCTTCCGCTTCGATGTTGATCATCTCCTCAGCTTCCTACATCTTTCTTTATCTCATTAACTTCCCTTCACACATCATCTCTTAATTTTGAAAATTAAGCTTTACAGAATTACTGAATTAGTACCGTTACGTGATGGCACCAAACGGCAGCTAGATGTTATGATCTCAGTTTGTAGTAACCTATCTGCACTTTACTGATTGTTTCTAGGTCTGATGAACACACAGTCTTTTAGCAGAGGAAGATAATAAAAAGCAACTTCGGAGAAAACTCTATTACTTCAGTTAATTGGTTCAAGAGATAGAAATGAAGCAGTCAGCTGCTTTACATTTTCTCTGAGTCTTTTGGAAAGTTTTCAGGTTAATGATTAGGAGCCGCAACAGAGATCCATTGTCTAACAAAGCTTTTAAAAATCAGAAAAAAAAACCTAAAGCAACAACTCCAGGATGAATTAGCAAATTTGGAAATGCAGAAACTGAATTCATACTGTAATGCTTCTAAATAAAAGATGATCAGATGGATTTGCCGTGCTGCTCAAGTGTGCTGGGCAGCACTGGCTCTCAGATGACTCCAGAAGCTCCACCACCGACTCAAGACAAATTAAAAACTGCATGTGGGCTACAACCAGGGAAGGTATTTTCCAGTGTTTCAGCTACACTTCCTTCCATACCAAGAGATCTATGGTTTGATGACAGGATACAGAGAGATGTTAAGCCTTGTTTTATACATTTAATTTGAAGAACATTTTTGCTTCTACTTCCTTTTGCTACAGTTCTGGAGTATAAAGTCAACCCTTTAAACAGCAACAACCCACAGGTAGAGAGGCCCTATGAATTCAGCCAAGTTATGCCACTGTACACTCCTTGAGAACTATGGAAGAAGAGGTCTCAAAATGCACATGCTTTCACAAACCATTTCTCACTTTTAATTCTTTTAGAATGAGGAGCACTATTGTTTTACTGCCCACAAAGGCGGTATCACCCCAAGTATCTCCTTGCTCCTGGTGTCTCCCACCACAAGAAATCCCAATGTATAAGCAAAAGCTCAGCAAACCTGTATAAGCAACACGAGCCACAGCTATAGTTTCCAGAGTTGCCACTCAGCAACTATACCTGACATACCAAGAGAGAACCGGAGTGGGAGCACATGGGTACCAGAGTATGTTTCAGAATGGGTTTATTCAGCCCATTGCCTCCCACTCGTGAATTTGTAAAGACTTGCCTTAAAAGAGTAGGAGAAGGTGATGGCATCATTTCCATATAATTCTTCCAGTTTACTATTTCAGTAGCTCCTTAGTATCTGCCATTGCGGAGGAAGAAAACAGCATACAGCACAGCAGCTAGGCTGTGGACAGGGTGATATTAAAAGCCTCAGCTGTGACCCAAAAGAGCATTGGCTACCCCGAACATAAAAGACCTGCAGGTTCATCCAGGTAGTCTGGGTCCCTGATAATTACATTTCCCCTCCCATGCCAAACCTCAGTCAACATCCACTGCCTCACAGCATTGCTCCTGTTAGGATGAGAAATCAAACAAACAAACAGATGGCTATTTAGAAAAAGCAGTAACAGACCTCTGTTTCCCAATCACAACATAGAGTCGCCTCCCCCGCTCGTCCATGGAGTACTACTCGCACAAGCAGGGTCCACAAAGCATATTTCAGCCCCCTTCCTTCTTGATATTATACACCATCGCTCTTCCAGACCCCCAGGCTCTGTTTTTCCCCTTCTATTGTACAAGAACCTGCAGTATAAAAACTGCCACCCCATTACACTTCATTTTGACCTGCCAGATAGTGACTGCACTGTCCATACACATGTACCACAAACAGATCCAACTCCATCAAATACAGAAGAAAACTGTTGGGCTTCCCCAGACCACAAGCATCCCCAATGGCAGAAAGCTGCATCATTCGATACTTCTAGTCCCACACGGCCTCTCAGACCAAAAGTCCCTAGAAGACTAGAAAAGACACACAGGTATGGTTTCAATTCTGGTCTCAAACGGATGTGACAACTCACTAGTGCAGGGCTTGAAGAAAGTATACCACGTTGGTTCAAGAGGAATGCAAAAGCACGCTTTGCTACAGAAAGAAACGATGCTGAACAAAGGCAGAGGAGTTTAGTGACCGGGCAACACATACCAAAAACCCTCAGCTTAGCCCAAGAGCACAGGTTGATCAGAACCAGGTAAGAAATCTCTTCCCTTGTACAAGATTTTAGAGACACTGAGGAAGACTCCAGAAACCCAAAATGGCTTAGCTATGCACCAGCTCTATTTTTGCCTATGAGATAAAGTAACAGCTACCTGGATTATTATTTTATTTGGAAATAGGGCAGTAACTAGGCAGGGCAGTAAAACATGCTCTTCAGAGCCTGCTCCCAAGAAGCTGCATCACGTCGCCACCAGACCAAGAAGGAGCAGCTCAGAAAGTATTTATTTCAGCAGCAACACGAGCTCATGCAACCGTTGGCTCCTAGGCCTGCCACTGACTGCTCAGCAATGGGAGCCCGATTGCTGGCACAGCTATAAGTGAACCAGATAGAGGAACTGACCCAGGTTAAGGGGGTCGCTGGTTTATCATAACCCAGACTGGGATCACCATGTGGCCAGGCAGCCGAGTTGGCACAACACAGACAACAGGGACTTGCTTCCAAGAAATTTGTTTGTGAAATCAGTCTGCTGAGAGTCACGTGTCAGGCACAAAGTTGGGTATTCCCCATGTCAACAGATTCTCCAGATCTTCTTGTCCCAAAGACTTTAAAGCATATCGGGGTATAATTTGATGCAAGTTACAGCCAGAAGTCCCATTTCCTCCTCCATTATCCCACCAGCAACTTTAGCTTACATCTCAGAAAACAGCACCCAGAAAGATTGTTTCTCATCAAGAAGATGAATGCAACCGTTTGTCACCTTTCTTCCAAAAGTCTTCTCCATTTGCATGGCAGATCCTGGGGGAGGGGGCTGCTCAGGAGTGCAGTCCAGCTACTAATCAGAGCAGGACCTAGCCCTGCCTGTATCATCATTACAGCATCTGGGGTCTACATTCAGCTGGGCTACCAAACAGAAGATTTTAATAGTAATGTGTGGGAATACTGCCAATCTCCACAAAGATGTGTCCTCAACGTAAGCAAGACAGAAATACACTGGTGTTTGGTTTTTTTGGGGGTTTTTTGTTTGTTTGGTTTTTTGTTTGGGTTTTTTTTTTTTTTTTTTTTAAGTCAATGTTGGAAAGACTAGAAGTGGCATATGTCAGGTCAGCTACCCATCAAATTGATAAAAGGAAAACAACCCAAAGCACCGCATTTGGGTTTCAGGGGAATGCTGTCTTCAGCGACTCAACTTCTTGAATGAACTCTATATTCCTGGGAAAGCACAGGTCTGCCAATGTGAGCTACAGAAACTGTCCTGTTTGCAGGCAGAAACAGACGGTAAAGGAAAAAGGCTGAAAGAGGAATGTCACTTTACAACTGCTTTTTCCTTTAAATCATTTTATAAAAGTCTAAGCTGTCTCAGAAAAAAAAAAGCCTTCCCTGCTTTTTCTTCACTCAAATACATATTGGTACATTACTTCCACTCTTTCACCATAGTCAGCATTGTACATGGCCAGATTCACCCATAGGGCTGTACCCATTTCACAGGCTTGATATATCTGTAGGAAACTGGCACTGTTCCTCCCCATCAGGTAGCAAAACTGCTATCTCTGCTAGCTCCAGTTTCCAGCAGCTGACACAATGTAAAGAACAGGTCATTTCAACCCTGGCCGGTGAACTACTTACTGGCCAGCAGTAGCTGAAACTTCTCTGTGGATTTTGCATGCCCTTAGGATAACAGAACTTCACTTTTGCTGCTTTAAGCACATTCAAAGGCATCATGTGGTCAAAAGGCACCGGATGGGCAGTACGTCCTAGGAGGATGCTATCAGCAAATCGGTGAAGGTATCAGCATCTGTACTTCACCTCAGAAGGAAATCTGTACTGCACGAGAGTCAGTGCTGCACCAATCTTACAGCCACACAGAATGGTTTTGAGAATTCACTTTTTTGATGGCAGTTTTACAAAAAGCATCTTACAGTACCAGCTGATCAACAGTATTCTGTTGTGTCCTTTTCAAAAATGCCAAACTATCACTTCATTCCTGAAGATCTGTTATCATGCTTCATTCACAAAGATCTGCTCTAACAGAACAGTACCTGAAAAAAAAAAAATGTCTATTCCACTTTAAAAAAAACCCAAACAACCTGCAAAGTCTTTCCTAGAAGAGTAACCTATTTCATTATGTCAAAAGACTATTTTTTTTCCTAGGATAACTTGAAAAAATAATGATACCATGGCATACTTGAAGGGTGTAGAAGAAGTCAGGCAAACTCTGAGATGATGAGAATATTTTTGATGCCCAACATCACAGCAATACTGGGAAAGGTAAATTCCTGAAAACTTGTGTTCTTTTTCCATAGACAACTCCCATAGCAGGCCTGCCAGTAGGCTCAAACATGTGCCAAGAAAACAACTCACTGATTTTCTGGATTAAGTTTTGTAAATTCTCTGGAAAGGTCTCTCAAATTGTCCTTTTCCTGGTCTCAAAGGTGCTTCCAGATGATGATTAAAGAAAGGGTGTCCTCTCGTTAGGTAGCGTGCAAGCAGAGGATCAGACCCCAAGGATGTTCAGCATAAATATGTCTCTCAAATGCTGGTTAAGTCTCGAATTGTTGGGTGATCTGCCTCCCACCTGTTTTTGTTACTGGGCACTAATGGAGAACATCTATTCTATCACAGTATGCTCAAATGCAAAGACAAATGAGTTGTTTATCACAGAAGATATAATCCAGCCAAACTGTAGATCACCTCAAGACAACTGCCGTTCATTCCTCAAAATCAGTTGTTTCCAGGATAGCCCCTGACTGTGAACAGAGCTTTATCCCAAAGTGCACTGCCAGCACAAACACGCAGTTGTTCTCGCCCAGCAATTATTGTGGTGCTTCATTACACAGCATTTTCCTCTTCTGAAAAGAATGAGAGCAAAAGGACAGGCTACCTCCTGCAGCAGAAGTCAGAGCTCTCAGCCTCGCAAGTACCTGTGGGGAAATACTTACTATGCAAAGATCTTAAAATAACATGCCTGTGCAGCCTGTGTCCTGAATCCGAACCTCCACTTCAGAACATTACAATCAACATTTTCCAACAAATATACAGACAGGGAGAAGAAGATGGTAAGGCATGATTACTTCTTCCATGAGCACAGTGAAGTAGCACCCACAAAAATCAGTAAGTTATAGAGCTACCATGAAAACTAAACAAAAGCCATCCCAATTAAAAACTTATCTCATGGCAATGGCCAGGTTAGCTCAAATGTATTTTGATCCACAGTCACCAGTGGCATGCAACAGTTAACCCCTTCAGAGACAACGTGACTGTTGAGAAACATAGCCTTAGCCAAAGAATTTTTAGCCAGTGGCACTTTACAAGAGCGTTAGAGAATATTTACGAAGAAAAAAAATCCTTAACATTCTTCCATCTTATCTTTCTCCTCCAGGCCACAGTTTGGTGAGCATCCAAGCACTTGGTATTTCTCTTCACTTCTCTGTCCCTTATTGCTTCCAATTTTGTCCCTTCCTCAAAGCAACACTGCTCTTACCTCCTCTGCCACGCTTGACTTGGACAGAGAGGAAATTTTACCCACTCACCAAAGCAGCAACACCCTACAAGGTGGTACTTTAGGAAAGGAAAAAAAAATTCACCTCCCTTGGGGTGACTTCATCTCCCCATCACTGCACAAAGGCCCTAAGCTTGTTTATTGTTGCACATACCTGGCTAAACGGAGCACTTGGGTGCACCACGCTGTACCACGTCACAGCAGTCAGTCACCAATTCAGCATAGATTTAACAAGCATCCCCATTTACCAATCCAGCTCCACAAATGGATCCCAGTTCTTACCACCACCTTCTCATTTTCCGACAGCAGACCTTGCCCATGTATCATCTCTGCATCATTCAGCAGAAAGACGGATGTCTTGCCAAATTGCAATGCAATACAAAACAGGAAGAGCTTAACTCTTTGAAGTATTCACTGGCAAAATATGTTTTGTACACACACGATGTCACCTTGACAAACAGGCAGTAAATCTACACCAGTGATGGCTATGCCTTAGCCTACAACCCTCAAGCAAGAAAAAAAAATTTAGCCATCTTAACACTTTCAAACTAGATAGGCCCAGGAAACCACTGCCAATACAGCAGCATCTTGGGGATGTAATCTTTGGCAAAAGCCCCAGAGCAGATGTGGTTATATCACTTCCCTACACAACAGCAGCTATACCTGCAAAAGCACTTTTCTTCTGCTGGCAGAAGCTGCATCTGCACTAGGAAAATCTGCCAGCATCCTTTTCCCCAACAAGCCTCTTCTAGCTCAGACCATTTTTTAATTATGACTTTGCAGTTTATTTGCCATACTCTGCTCATTTAGTCTTACTTAGTTTTATAGCCAACAAAACAGAGCCTCGGCAACATCCCATTTTATGAGCCGGGATTTTTGCTACAAGAAGTAATTTTGTCTGTTTATACCCCAAAACTTTTTCCTCCAAGGGTTCCGTAGAAGCCACCTTTGAAGAAAGGATATGCCGGAGGCACAACGAGTTTAGCAATTCTCTTGTTCATTCTCGTTCCTATTCTTTAACAAGATATACCTAAAATTGTAACTGCAATCTCTAACTGCTGCAGATATTTTTAACCAACTACCTGAGCTCCCTCAAGTTAAGAGAAAATATTCTGTTGGGATTCAATACAGAAATAACAAAACACAAGTCATACAGCAGTTGGGGAGAATAGGAAGCCTCCAATTTTTTCACCATTTTCTCATTTAACGGCTTTGAAGACTTGCCTCTATATACAAACTTGCGCTCCTTTAATCAGAAGTGTTTCTAAATCAGTTGAGTTAAACCAGCAAGTATGTGCAGACCCTCCAAAGCACCTGGAGCATCTCCCTTTCAGCAGGGAACAGGAAACAAACCTGGATGTGCAATATTGTAGTTCATGGACTGTGCGCTATCTGACAAGGATATCCCTTGTTCCTTTCCCATTAAGATGTTACTATCTGTCATCAGACACTGGGTTTCTGCAAGAGAAAAAACCCACCTAATCAGTCCTGCTTTACAACCGATGTGAAGGCTAGCAATATGAATAATTATCTGCCAGTCATCAGCGTAATTAAGTGCACTGAAAAGGCTGGCACCCAGCCTCTTCCAAATCACAGCGCTGCTGGCCTGCGGAGATACCCTGGCAAGCGATAGCAGGACACAAGTCAGGGGAATTACACCGTGGCACACAAGGATGACAGATCCCAAACATCTCCAAGCGCCCTCCCTCCAGATAGTTTCAGTATCAGCCATCCCAGGCATCCCTAAAGACAGCTCCAAGTCTTTGCACTCTGCTCCCCTCCTAGAAGCTATCATCCCAGCTAAAAAATAAGCATCAGATAAACAAAGCTAGTTCCCAAACAGTAAGCCCCAAAGTGGATTAACAACACAAAGTAGATGAGAGATACAGAAATTAAGCAAGCCAAGAAGCAAGCGTTTTACTAGTTTCTCAAGCATCGTACCAGTTTCTACACAATCTCTGAACCCCTTTCCAATACATCAGTACAGAATTCCCAATTGAAGGCAAAGTATCTTACATTTCTAAACCGCAATAGTCCATGACTGTATCACATTATACTTGATCTTTACTGTCATACAGAATTACACTTGCATTTACTATCCGCTATCATCATCCAACATAAAAATATAGCAGAGTACATTTTCAAGCATTAATTTCATCTCTCAACAATACAAATAAGGAAGTTTCAAACACATCATTTTGCCAAGTAAAATAAAGACAAGGGTTATTACAGAACATGCTAATGCATATATAAAATATGTATAAATCAAAGAATACCACCTCAATTTGCTCAGATAGCCTTTCAGTCATCACAGAACTATTACTAACTACCCAAACAAAGATGTCAGACACATTTGGTCATCAGATCTTCATAGTACTTGGAAATTGCTACTTTATTTTCCTGTATGCATACTAGGTGGGACTTTACCCCAAAGGCCTTCCACTTAATCCAAAAACCAAACTTCACATTAATAGCGCCTACTGCATTCCTCTACACCTGAACAAATGATCCCAGAATGAGAACTGTCACTCTTCACTTTAAGGCAAGTACTCGTGGTCAGGGCTTACTAGAGCTTGTCAGAGGTCCCAGAAGAGAAATGAAGCCACTACCTAAACGTTGGAGCGTTCTCCTTCCTATCTCTTCACTTAAAAGCTGGTGTTTGGCCTAGTTTTAAAATACACTGATCAGCAAAGCTCTGTCACTTCTGAGCACCCATTCTGGAGTCTAACCTCATCAGGCCTTGAGAGGTTTCTCCTTTGGCTACCCCCTCGAGACATGGCGCTCACACACATACTCCCTTCTTCCCAGAAAAGGTCCTTAACTCCTCTTCCTTCCAGACCATTCCTTCCGCCTTCCTATTTCTCAGATCCCTGAGCCTGACTAGGATGCAGATTATTAAGAGTTAACTTATTCTTAAGTTATTCTCCCCACACAGGAAAGCACATTGCAAGGCAGACCATTTATTCCTGTGAATTCTCCTGTTTTCCCCTAATCCCTCTCCACATTTCTGCCAAAGGAATGCTGATTGCATTTGTATTTTGTTACACAAGAACACACGCAATCTGAAGTTATTGGCTGCAGAGGGGATCGAAGTTTTGAAAAACCATCCAGAGCTCTTTCGAAAGTTAAATACGCACCTGTAATTATACGTGCACCCAAAACAGGCCACAAAAACATTGTCTTCAGGTATAGACAGACATGCATTCTTTTGCTAACAGCACAGAGTTGAGCAATTCAACCACCATCACTTCTGGCAAATGGAGCAAAGCAACTGCTCGCAGGGTCAAACAGTGGGCTGACTGATAAGAGCAGGGAAGAAGCAGCACATTTAATCAGAAAGTTCACTGATCCCATTCATATTTGGCCCTGCAAACAGCTGTACCCATGCAGTGAGGGAATGGGAATTGCCTTAGCCAAGAGCAACATACATGTAACTATGCCCCTATTTCAGGTTACAGGTGCACATGTCTATACACCCCTGCATCTCAAAAAGCATTGCTTGGGGTGAGTATTAGATAACCAAAGAAGCTCAAAGCATCAGAACAGTTTGAGTTTGTTGGTGTTTCAAGCCAAGCTGCAATGGGAGCCTACCAAGAACAGCCCATACTGCCTTAGTTCAGGAAACCAAAGAAAAACCCTAAAAGGAAGCTACCCCGAGTCAAGTACTTCACTACGCAGTAACTATTTCACCAGTTTCCACACACACATCAAAGCAGCACAGGAAAGGTAAAATCAAGTATGTCCTGCCATGATTTTTGTATAATGGACTTGTTCAAATACCAGCTACTTCCTCTGTGGCTCTGAAAAAGTTTTGCTGAAGTAAAGAGGTCAAATGCACCTTGCCAGGGTAGTACACTCACATGGCTTACTCAAGACATTCCTTCAGAGGTTGACCTAGCTTACTAATACCAGGCAGGAAGCAGAAGCCTTCAGAACCACTTAAAATTTTCATTTCTTTATCTTGGAAGAAAGCCTCTTCACACTTTCTCCTTAATAGGAATAGGCAGACATTAAGTTTAAAAAAAAAAAATTATTTGAACTAACACCCAAAGAAGTCAGTTGTTTTACCAGTTGATTATTTTCAGGTGCAATTACACAGATTCTTCTGGTTCTATGTTTTTAGCGTGCATTCTCCACTTCAAGAGGACTTAACTGCGCACAAGCAGAATCCTTCTGAGCAGGAACTCCTATTCTATGCTGCTTACCTGCTGGAAAACAGAGTCTAGAGTCTGCATCCCTCATCTGGTGAAGTAACACACAACACATTACTCCATCAAGTACAGACATTTTTTCTGAAGGCAATAAAATTCTGTAAAGGCAGTAAGTAAATATCCAAGCTTTTAATTTCCAACATTGGGGATTATCTCCCTCCAGCTCCCAAATGCCTCAAACCACAAAGCAATCAAAGCTCCATCTTTTGTAAATGAACATGCACCCTCCCCATGTGAGAAGGCATGTTCATGGTATCCCAGAATGTGGAGGGTGCCTCAGCCCAGGAAGTCAGGCACAGAATCACGTAAGTCATAAGAAAAACCTCTTCTCTTTCCTACCTTTATGTTTCAGCCAGAAGTACTTTCCCAGAAGACCTATTTTTGAAGCAGATGGCCAAGACAGGATCCTTGCACTGCTCGTCCCTGGAAATGAGAGGTGCCACATGGTGCTCTGGGATGTGAAAGCTTTCACTGAGGAAGATGCAAAACCAAGAATGCTTTAAAAAAGGTTGGAAGGAAGGAACTTAATATGCCAGCCTGAGTAAGCGGGTACAAGCTAGAAACCTTCAGTAGCTCAGAAGAAGGCCAAGAAGCCGAGTTTTAGGTAGGTACCTAGGCTACCACCCAGGCACTCCTAGATTATGGCCAAGAACCACCTGCTCACATGGCACTCAATTGTTCCCCCATCCCCAGCAGCAGTATTTGGTTCCTCGCCCGAATATATCCGCAGAGGACTACAACCTTTTGCCATCACACAGACATGCCAGAGTCCTGCAGGAAGGAGAGGCACACACCATAAGACAGTCATGGAGAAGTAGTGCTTGACTCTTAAGCTGTCTGCACTCCACACTTGTCCAAAGTGAGGACACCAAAGGGATACACGTGTCCTCCTTAAGCCAATTCTTTCAGATGTTTTTTTCCCCTCACTGGACAGTGATAATGCCTACCAGCTCTCCCATCAGCTCCCAAATGCTGCCCAAAACATCTGGCAAGACCATTAGCACTGCCAAAAGGCACCACGATTGCCAACACACTTGCACAAGGCAAGTCAACACACCCAGAAGCAGGCAGCAGCAAAGTATTTTTAAAAGGTATTTAAATGGCTTATTAGCTTCCTCCTTGTTCTAAGTGATTGAGATACCACTGAAGTATCTACAGAAGACTTTGAAGTTATTCATGACATTTGGCAAAAGTTCTCAGTCTCTAAAAACCGGCAAAAGACTTGATGCAGATGGTTGTATTTGAGTGTCATGTACATACAGTGGTTCAAATGCTCACCCCAGTGAACTACTCTGAATACCAAAAATAATTACTCAGCATTACTATGCCATGTAAACAAGGGACCTCTTTTGAAAGAGTGTCTGTACTTATACGGACATTTCAAATTCTAAGGCGGCACTGACTTGTGAAGTACAAACGCTACCAAACTAAGTTACATGTGAAACTCAACTACTGAGGAAGCCTTGAACAGTAGTTTTCAAAGCATTCATTTAAAGAGTATTTCCATCACAGCTCAAGATCAAAAGCTAAAAGCAAGCTAAGGAATCAAATACAGGCCAGACAAACTCAAGGTTTTCAACATTCCCAACAGCAAACACCTAGGATGGTGAAGATATTTAAATATTAGCACAATTGCCATTATCAAATTAAAAGATAACATTTTTTTCTCCAGCTCACACAGAGTCGGTCACTTCCTTGTCACGCTGGAGCCTCCTGCACCAATATCCCACATGAGCTCGGCAGTCCTCTCAAACACACAGGCATCTGTATTCTGGGCTGCACTCAAATGCACCATTTGGCATGACTGAGTAGCTACGAACCCTCCATGTGTGTTTTATAATAAACAAGGCTGCAATTTTCTTGCAAATGCAGAAGCTACTGAATGACTTTATGAAATTCAGCAGCATTATATGCCTATATAGACGCAAAAGCCTCCAAACATTCTTTACGGCTGCCAATAATACAGCATAGCCAGCCACAAACAAGAGAAAACATCACTTGCAATATTTTTAGATCCCCCTAACTCCAAAAGTAATCGAAGTCCAGAGGACTGGAAGCATGACCCTGAACAGATAAGTTACGGGCTGAACTACACGGAGAGGACTTTCAGCCTTCACAGTTACTTCCCATGGAAAGTCACAGCTCTCATGACAAATTCTGGATTCTTTTCCCAGTTCTCAACCATTCAAAATTGTCTTTCCTAAGTGGAGGAATGAGCAGCTACGTTCTCCAGGGGAAAAAAAAAAAGGCTCCTAGAAATTATTTCTGTATGAAAACCTTGACTATTATAATACAAGCACAGCTTGGAGATCAACAATCACTTCCTTAAACTGCTCTGTTACATCTGACACCAGACAGCAGAACCACATTGTTGTTTACTTTATCTCATTCACAGAGGGGAACAGAGATTATTTTCAAAATAAAAAATTGAAAACAATTCAACAGGTGGCAAGGGCACTTGGGGAGATACTGCACAGGGAGTGACTTTCAATTTATGAGTTAACCGATCACTTTGAACAAATGTTGAAGTCTTCCAGGTCTCAGTTTTAATCGCAAGATGCAGAGACTGTCTAACTGAGATTCTGTGGCACCATGCTCCTAAACTTAACATTGCTTGACAAACAGCGCTAAGCAAGAAATGTGAAATATTTCTGAACAGACACAGGACTGCCCTATACTTCTATATTATATCACAGGAACACAAAGAGCATCACAGGTTTGTTTTTTATTTCCTACTACGAACTTTAACTCATGCAAGGCTAAAACCAAGGAGTCAGAGCTTGAGATAAGTATAAAAGTGTAAGCCATAGTTTCATTTCTAATTATGCTTCTAACACCCAGAAATAGCTATTGTTTCACATCAAGGACTGCGAACACTGCAGTCTCAATTATGACTTCTCTGTGGCACACCAGTTTCCAATTTATAGCAGAAACACCACTTCTACTTTGCATGGCAAGTACAGTCCTGCTCACTAAAATCAAACCCACAGGGAACAGCAATAACTGTATTTACTATTAATTTCTTGCTTTTAGAAACAAATGTTTAAAAGTAGCTAAAAAGAGTGTTTTCAGTTTCACTTTGAAAACATCCCCAATACACATGAGTCCCCATCTGTATCCACAAGGCCCCTGAGAGAAGGCTGCCTTGTTATGATTTTCGCAAAATCATGTTGAGACAAAAGAAACCAGCATCAAATTTTTTTACTCATGGCCAGCCATGAGATTTACATTTGGCCTAACAGAAATGGAAATCTAAAGCACTAAGCAAATGGGTCATTTAAGTACAAAGTTTAAATTACTCTGGAGACTTAACAGATAAAACAACGCTCTTCTACCTGGTAATGCTGAAATTTAAAATAATTCTAAAAAAATCTATTATATTCAGAATTACACATCTTGCCTGCCAGGGAACAGATACCATGTCATTTCCAAAAGCTTTGCAGCGATCGCTTATACCAGATTTCAGGAATGCTTTGCCACCATGAAGTTTACTCTGTTCCTTGGAAATATTAAATGCATTCCTACTATAATGAAACACCTTATAAATGCCACGTGACAGAAAACTGAGCTTAACAAAGCATTTCCTTCCAGCATCATAACATTTAGGGCCCCAACAAGAATTTTATTACCAAATAACTAACCACACAATAAGTTAGAGGGTTGCAAATTCATCTCATGCAGGCAGTGCAAGGGGACCCAAACGCAAGAAGCTTCAGCCTGAAGTGCTTCCGCCCACAGACTCCTACCTAATGCTTGTCAAGCAGCTTCAAGTACTCCGAGTTTTCAAGATGTCATCTCTAACATTAAATACAGTTTTAAGCATGACCCTATACGACAGCAGCAATTCCTGTTGCTCACTGGCAAGTCATTCCTATTCTGGACAACATATTTGGAACACACTGCCCACAGCGCTGAATTACACCAGCATCGGGGAAACTTCCTAAGTTATGACTGGAAATCACTATGTTTTGCCCAAGCAAGGAAAGCCACTGTTTAATAAGACCCCTTCTGCCATGTGACAATGGGTTCGCACTTGCCGTAACAGAGCTCTATTTAACCACAGAGCTGCAGCATTCTGGGGGATATCTGCACCGCCTCAACTCTGCCGGACGGTCCTCAACAAATTTAACAAATACGGCATTGTAACTTAGGAGTGGCCTGGGGTTTTGGCTTATTTTAATGGCAAAGCTTTTACCCAGGAAGGACTTTGCCTTACTTCCAAAGAAGTCATGAAGCTTTGTCATCCAAATGAGAAACCAACATTCGGTACAAATGCTCTGATGTTACACATTACCTGTTCTGCTCTGAAGAACCTTATTTTAAAGGCTACCGAAAAGGGAAAAGGTATTTTTGAGCTAGACTAACTTTTGCTGGATCCGGTGATGCCACCTCCTTCCAGAGAGAGTCCAGGTTTGGAGCTCAACATACTCACAACCACGCGACGGGTCGGGCACGACACCCGGCAGCATCCAGGATCCCGCTCCCTGCTGCGGGGTGGGGGGCGTGGGGAAAGAGAAGAAGCTCAACTGCCTTTTCTGCGCTTTGATTTAAACATCGACCACCTCGGAGCTTCATCCCAGTATTTTCAACACCTCGCGATTACAAAGTCCAGAAAGAATGAATATGGTCAGTGACATCACAATGATATCATTGAAATGCTCCAGAAAAAGGTGACCAAAAAGGGGAAATGAACCCACCTCAGAAATACTGAAATTGCACAAGCTTGCAACAAGGCAAGGGGAACACTGGGCCAAGCAAGACAAGAGACTCAGATCATCATGTGCTCTATTCAGAGTAGAAATAAATATGCTATTCTAAACATTTTTCGAGTTTATTTTCAGAAAATCTAGAGCAAGGATGAAAACAGCAATCCAATATAAAAAAAAAGATGTTAATGATAGCAGAAAGTTATTTGGACGAAAGTTCAGAGAGGAAGAATATGGGGAAGATGTTCAACTGTGGGAAAATGCCTGTGAGAGGAGAAAGCCTTTTGTTCAACACCTCCTCTATGTCTAGGTTTTTACAGTTGTTCGGTAAGTTATTCTGCCAGCGGTTGGAAAACCACCAGAAATCCGCCTGTTTACTTTGACAGCTAAAATTCAAAACAACATGTCAAATGACTCTCTACTCCACATAATCATAGTGATACAATGGAAGCGATACTCTGCTCTGAGGTGGGGTTTAGAAGTCTCAGCCAATCAACAGCACAAGGTTAAGGGGCTTATTCATACCCCTATTTTTGCATTTGGAGAGGAAGAGGAATTCCTGTTGTGCGACACATGAAGTCAAATCAGACTATAAGCATAAATGCCAAATGCTGTGCAAAAATCACCGTTAAACACCTGAAATCCCGCTTATGCTCAGACAAAAAAGAACAAATGCAAAATATCCTGAATATTTGAGTCATTCTGAAACCTCCCTAGTTCACTGCAAGTTCAGTGGTCTTAGAAGGCCAAGCGATTAAAAAAATGTAACAGCTCGGCGCCAAGCAGCTACCTTCAAGAGCCCATTACACGCTGCAGTGCGAATTACAGGCTCTGTAACCAGTAAGTTTACCACAAGTTAGCTCTACTTCTGCAGAGTCTTCATCAGATCAAATCCCTTTCCTGCGAAGTTCATGTTTTTCTTATCAGCTTGTATTTGGAAATGACTAAATGGATGGGAGAATAAATTTAATTCAGTCCCTTCAACTAGTAGTACTATCAGCTAATAAACTGTTCAAATGCAGTGTTTTAATACAGACAAAGGCCATTCAATACGGGCAGCTATACCTGCCATGACTCGGATACCCCCTTACAGATACTTCGTGGCTCACTGATACCTTTTCCTTTCACTGCAGCTGCAAAGATGATCAACTGAAAAACAAAATCCTATTTAAACCCTACTCCTGATCAGAAGAAATCAGCACCTTCGCTGATTAGAGGGCACGAGACTTACAGCTGAAGTTTTCAGGTATGGGGTACCTCTGCATTACATCCTCGCTTGAACAAATAAGTTCCCAAGCACTACAAAAACGTAACCTCAACCACCATCGTTTGATACCAAGAACCCAACGTAGATACACAGAGACCAAAGCCATCCAGTACTCGACTGGAACAAGTGAATCACAGCACTGCAACCGAGGATCCGCAGCAGGATCCTGAGCCAATGTAACTCCAGAAAAGGTTTACTGAACCAGAAAAGCAGCAGCAGTGATCCTGGTTGAGCGCCAAAAGCAAGGAAATAAACAGAACAGAGCCCTGGAAGATTTCACCACCAGCAACAGAAGCGAGGATGAGCAAATACTGAAGCATCAACTGAACTTGGTTCACTTACCTCTGAACAGACTAGAAATCTAATGGCAGTAAGCCTGCATTTAAAAGCAATTCAGAGCAACCGCATGTTTTTCTACCCCCTTCTGATACATTCCAGGGCTTAAGCTGATTTTAAGTCCTGAGTTTACCCACAACATTCTAAAACTGGCTTTCTGCGCTCTGCTCTGTTAAACCAGGAATAACTACTGCAAAACTAACACAAGTAACTAAAGCATAAGCAGCAGCCTCAGTGGTTCTGTGCAGGAGGTTTGCAAGGCTTCTGCAGAGCCCAAGGCAGCCAAGTCCATCGCAGGGTCAGGCCTCCCACTGCCACCCCACGTACAGGAGCAGAAGGCGGCTCTCTTTGCCTATATCGACTTCTCTCCACTAGTTCTGCAACTCTGAGGTCAAGCTCATATGGCTCGAGGGCAGTGTAAATGGGCTAAAAAACCCCCACAGACCAGGATCCAGGACCTTGTCTAAGAAATCAGTTTATGAAGAACATAGGTGAATTCACCACACGGGCCAGGTCTGGAAAATGCACGAGCAGGAATACTCACTACTCCTCACTGGCAGGAACTTTTCCACCACTTTGTTTATGCAAAGATAGGACAAATGGTAGAACCTGTTCAATACAATCAGTAGGCGTCATGATTTTCGTGGTCTTAGTCATTAAATACAGACTCACCGTTTTAACTGCTCTTTCAAAGAGTAAAAATTCTAAGTTACCCATTGTTTGCATTTCTACTTGCCATTTGTTTCCCTCCCTATATTACAATCAATAACTGGTAGCAAAGAAATAACCATACTTAACCACAAGATCTTTAACTGCAGGGTAATCAGCTAATCTAGACAGACTCCTTTATTCAGCTTTACATGTACAGTACTATTATTAAAGTTATAAACTTTAATTTAAGAAATGCCATTTACTAATTTAGTACACAAATACTTGAACAGTTGTTTGCTTCAAGCTCTATATAAACTACAGTGAATTTATAGCACATAAAACAACATTTTAAAGCTACTGTTATAGCCACTGTAGAGCACAGAATAGTTGGGCAAAAGCATTCACTGAAGCATCTTGTATTTAAATGGATTTACCAACGCTATAAGTACACACAACTAGCAAAACAACCGCTTTCTGGGCACTGTGTCCTTCAGCTTTTAATATCCATAGATTTCGGCTTCTATTCCTGTTTGCGTATTGGAAAAGGAGCAGCATTTTCTATTTACTCGCTATAACTCCAAATAATATCGAGTAAATGTGAACAAAAGAAAACCCACACACTCTGGTCACCTGCAGAAAAAGCGAAGGGCATCAGAAACTTTATGGTGAGCTGGAGCAAAAGCAGGCCATAAACACTTAGCAAGGGATGCCAGATAGCTTCAGTGGCTTGGTTTTTTTTCCCCAAAAGCTCAAGGGCCAACAGATAAGACTTAGATATTTTCATCTGAGAACAGTAAACGTTATTTTGAACTCGATTTCAATTTTAAAGCGGCGTGCTTAAAAACCGGGGGTAAAAAAGTTATCGTTTTGAAGCAATTGCTCGTATCCGTCCCGGTCTATGCTGGAAATAAACACGACAGGGTTCAACCCCATGAGCAGGATCGCGTTTGTATGTGCCGGGGCTGGGGGGAAGGGAATGGAGAAGGCAACAAAACCAGAGCGGTGCCTGGCTGCCTCTCCTTGAATTCCAGAGCTTGCCATCGACTCACCGGGTTACCGAAGGAACTGTAGGGGCTAAAACCCCCCGGCCAGCGTGAAGACGGAGGGGGAGAAAGGCAAAATACGGATTACGGCCCACCGGCTGGAAACCACACAAAGAAAGAGGAGCCCTTTTAAAGCCAAGGGACTCGTTCCCGATGCTTCCACGGCAGGAAGCGAGCTCCCGGCCTGCCCCGAGAGGCCTCCCCGGGGGAAGGGGGTGCCGAGGAGCCCCCGCCCCCC
>WAAD01030156.1:273038-287304 GCA_013389945.1 Fregata magnificens | reverse complement strand
CGGGGGCTGCCGGCGGGGCGGGGGGCTCTGCGGCCTCCGCAGGCGGGGACGAGGGGCCGCTGGAAGGGCGGTTGACCCCGTCACGTGTGGCTTTGTTCTTAAAAACCGTCACAAAACCAAACCCTTGTTTATTTGGGGGGGGTCAAACCACGGGTTTTGTGTGGCGATCTGCTTTTTAACCCCCTTATTTGCTCCGTTCAGCAGAGGCTGGTGGCGAGGGGAGATGGTGGCCGTGGTCTGGTGGCGCGGTGGCTTGCATTGAGTGTCGTAGCAAAGGGCAGCGTTGCGTTCGTATGTGGAGGGCGACGCCTGCGGCACGCGCATTTTAAAATAAAATCTCCTGTTTGGCGTAGTGAGTGCTAGTCATCTGGCATTTCTTTCAAGGAGTTAGGCTCTTGCTATCGAGTTTGCTCTTTCTGTCTCATTTTTTATCTCCTCCAGATCGTGTTTCAGCTCCCCAGCGCTTCATTTTGCTTCCTTGTCCTGTGACTGCAGGGAGAGCTGCTGCTGGGGTTGCAATTGCTCCAGCTTCAGTGCTTTTCGCAAGTCTTGGCTCTTCCCGTTTCTAGCAGCTCTCGGTGTTCGGCATGAAGCTTTACCTTGAGGAAGGACTCTTGCCGCTTCATGTGTGTTTCCGGCAAGTACATATTCATGCCATGGGGCTCTTTCTGCCCTTTTTTCATAAGGTGAGCTGCTAAGCATCCCAAGGCAGTGTGGCTTTTCTGGCAAAAAGAGGTAGTAGCTCTTGGATTCACCCTGAAATTGTTGGGTAAGATGAGGAAAGGCAAAAGCTCTGAGAGCCCAGGCTTGATTTGGGATAGGTCATAATGGTTTCTTGCACCTGGATTTCTTCATGATAGCACCTGTTGCATGTCTGGGATGAAATGCGGGAATTTCCCTGGCTGCATTCAAAGAGGCAAACACAGGCTGGGGAGCTGGCACGCACGGATGCTCGGTGTCTGCGTGGGTCTGTTGCAGCCTGAAGCGCTATATCTGGGAAATATGAAATGCTTCATTCATCAAGAAGAGCTAGTAACTCTGCTTCCGAGTGTTTTAAATGTCAGCATGAACTCTGTTGCCACTGATCAAAGTGGAGAAGGGTAACGGCATTGGAAGCTGCTCTGCTTTGTCTTGAGCACATCGTGCTTTGAAAAAGGCAAGTTTGAAACACTGAGAAGAACAGTTTCACCTATTTTATTTCTTCAACTCTTGTAAGTAGCAATAGAAATAAATTTTGATTTGGGAGCTGAGAAGGCTCCTCTTGTTTCTTTTTTGCTGCTAGTAACTAAACTTAAACAGCTGATACAATTATTCACGTTTTCCTGTTCTTCTCAGAAGGGAAATGTGACCATCAAATCACATGGAGGTACTTCTTGCAATCACGAGATCGAGCTCTGTGTGCGTACTCATCGCTTTCTATCCGTCCTGCTTTATAACGCTCAAACTACACACTTAATTTTAGGGCTTTTTTCCCCTCTTTGCCTTCTTCCCTGCCCCCCCCCCCCATGGGTGGTTAGTAATAACAGGCAATGGAAACCCTGTATGGAAGAAAATAGTTTCTATTAATAGAGAAAATAAGATAGAAACCGTTTTCTGTCTCTTTCAGAAAGCTGCTATGTCGATTTAGCAAGCAAGCAAGATTATGTCCAACTTTGCATTCGTGCTGTACTTCAAGCATGAAAATGGCGGCTAGGTTAAGTTAGGAGGGACATATGGGGGTCCTTGGTAAAGCCCTGGCTCAAAACAGCCAAGCCTGGAGTCAGAGACAACTTTGCAATGAGGTCAAGCTTCTGTGTCCAGCTGAAATTGTGGTATTCCCACATGGAGAACTGAGCCCTTGCTGCAGTGTTTGACCATTCTCAAGGTGAAGAATATTTTTTTTTTCCTTATCTCTAATTGGGCTTTCCCTTGCTGCTCTTCCCTTGTTTCTTGTAATTAAGCTGGCAGCTCCGAAATGAGTCTGGGAGAGACCCAGGACCCTGCATGGAGCTCAAGCCAGGACCTCCCATGCCTGATGTCTTATTGCTGCCATCCTGCTGTGATCACTGCATTAGCGTCCTTGTCTTTCAGTCCGTGACCGTAATTAACTCAACTTGCACCTTCACAGTGCTCTTTTGAACCATGAACTTCAGCCTTTGTGGTTGATGTGTCACTGATCCCTGCTGCACCCATCTGCGTTGCCTTCTAGGCGTGATAGTGGTGGTGCCTGCCTGCTCCTTGGTCAAGGAGGCCACATTTGGGTTTGGCGACATCTCCCTGGGCAGGTTTAAACACGGTGCATGGTGGTGGAACCAATTCTGTTGCGGCTGCTCAACAGAATGAGTATTTCCTGTGTCCCCCGTCTTGAGAGTGGCCGTCCTTGGGGAGCTGCCATCTTACCGAGCAGAGGGAGCAGGGCTTGCCATGCCGGCATGCCAGCTCGCACATCTGCGAGGTTGCCTTGGCTACCAGCTTGTCTGTAACCGAGAGGAAAGCTCAAAACTGAAGACTATCTTCGAGCTGTTTCCCTTCTCTCTGCGAAGGTTTTGCCATTCCTGCATGGAGAAATTTGGGGTTTCTGGCTCCTGCGAACTTCGGAGCACGGGCTGTCTGTATTTCACCTGAATGCCGGCGGTGCCATGGTCTCTCTGAAGTCTGCTTGGTGCCCAGCTTGTGACCAGCCTTACACAAAGCCAAGCTTTTAATTTTTCAGTGACCGTATTGAGCCGTTCCTGGGAACACTGTGGGAGTGTAGGCATGGACCTTGGCTGTGATTAGCAGGGTCCCACCCAGCTAACCCGTGCTCTTCCTGGCCAGAGACTGCTGTGAGTAGACCCATGCATCTCAGTGAAGGCTGAACACCTCCCTTTGGAGTTGCAGGAGTGACTCCAGTGAGGACTGGGGCTGTGCATCCTTGGAAGCACTCCTTCAGATAGAGGAGCATGGCCAGAGCTCCTGTCTGGCATCTGGATGTGGCTGGGTTTATTTTTCCAGCGGCTGTGCCTGGGACCTGCTCTGCAGACGGTGAAGTCGGTTGGGAGCCTTTCTGTGCTGGGCGAGACCTTTTGGCAGCCTCTAACTCAACCCAACTCTGCAGTATGCTTGGATTCATTCTCCACCCTTTTTTACAGGGTTTCTTTGCCCTTTCTGAGAAGTGTGGGTAGGGTAGCAGAGCTCTTGGGTCCGTGCTTTTTTCCCAGTGCTGGGAGAGTTTGGAAACACGAAGCTCTTCATCCCCACCTGGAGAAGATTTGAGCAGTCATGGCTGTTGCTTAGAGCAGGGGCTGGTGTCCGGGAAGCCTTGGGGGCTGCTGCTAGCCGTACTCTGATGTCTCTTCTCTTTTGTGTGCTCCTTTAAGCTTCCATTGCGAAGCCTTCCCTGGGGGCTTCCTCACCAGCAGACCTTCTCCAAGCTGAAGGTTGGGATCAGCTCATGTGCTCCTGGTTGCCTGTGTTGAAAGAAGCCCCTGCCGAACACCCCTGTGCCTGCTCTGGGGTGAAGGAGGGGGTGCCTGTTTCTGACACGTGTTAAAAGTCCACATACTCCTGTGCCTCCGTCGCTAGCTGGGCTAGGGGGATAGCAGTGGGCTGGAAGCAGGGAAAAGAGCCAGGATGGGGTTGATGTCCGTGGTCTGTGTCCTTTGCAGAGAACAAGCAACCCTGGGGGACGCCCTGCACTCAGCTCCTCGTCTTTGTTGCCACGCCGGGCTGCAATGGGTTTCCCAGCCTGGACTCCAAGGAAGGCTGTGCGTATCGGGGTTGGGAGCGGGAGGGCGTGACTGGAGTGGGAGTGCAGCTATTTATGTGCCCGTCAGTTGGAAATAACACTGTGCAGCACTTACCCCCAATTTTAGGGAGGCAGCATCCTCACTGTATTATTGAGAAACGGGCAGGGAGGGAGTGACTTACCTGAGGATGCCGATAAAGCAGTAGGAGAGGTTTAAAACAAAAAACCCAAAAGTTGGTTCTCTGGGATCCCAGGGTGCAGTCCTGTACCAAAACCTCTGCCTGGTGCTGCTGCAACCCCGTAGCTGGGGCTGTCATGGCCCATAGCAGCGTGGGATGGAGTGTGGGACCTAACGCCAGCGCCGCCCCCTCTGATGCTGTGTTTCAGATAAGCTGTCCATCTCGGAAGGCTCCTTGCTGCTCTCTGCAGATGCTGTCTGGGGAGCTCTCAGAGGTGAGGTGTGCTTTCCCTGCCCCAGGCCTATGGGGATGTCTGTCTGTGCCTCTCTCTTTCCATAGACTTATTTGTTAATTGAGCTCTGTTCCTTTGGGGGAATCTGTGCTGAGAAAGTGACTATGTGTGGTTTTTCTGCAGGCCTGGAAACCTTCAGCCAGCTCGTTGGAAGAGACGAGAATGGCACGGTGAGTCCTGGCCTCATCTCCTGGGGGCAGTCAGCTCTCCATAATGCTCCTGCCTCCAGGACAGGCTGAGGATTGCCAGGATGCTCGGGATGAGGGGGGTACCAGCAGTGCAGCACAGCCTCGCCAAGGGCCAAGTAGAGATTCATGAATCCAGCCAGATCCCTGCCTTCTGGGTGGGTAAAGCATTGCAGCTCTTTCTGGCTAGCTTGCACCCTGGGCAGTGAAGGTACCCCTCCTCGTCCTGCTAGCCCGGGGGACAAAGGTGACCCTGATTGTCTCCTGCTAATGGCTGTGTTGCCTGGAGCCCTGCTCACTTCTTCCTCGTGTTCTCTGCGTGCAGTACTACATCAACAAGACGGAAATTGTGGACTTTCCCCGCTTCCCTCACCGGGGACTGTTGCTGGACACCTCTCGTCACTACCTGCCCCTGAGAGCCATCCTGGAAACTCTGGTAGGGTGCCTGTGCTGGGAGATGAGGTGCTTTAGTTGGGTGTCCCTTCCTGTGTGACAGCTGAGGGCTCCTTGAGTGGCCTGGAAGGCTTTTTGGTGTTTTTGTGTTGCTCCTTTACAAAGATCCTAGGAGCTGGCTAATGTGCAGGCCACTGCATCTACATCTCATCAAGGAAGAGCTTATCAAACCTAGGCTTTTTGAACAAAACCAGGTTGCTTGTCCCTAGATGAAGCAGTGGGCTGGGGTGGGATGGCAGCGTGACCTCAGTTCTTAATGTGCAGATGTGCATTGTGGAAAAATGCTTCCATGCTGTAGGTCCTTCCCAGTGCCCATGGCTGTGTTTGGTCCCATAGTAACTCACAGCTGCCTCATTTGGGTGGTTTTTCAGCTCCCTTTGTAAAGAGGATAAGGAAGAAAACCCTGAGGTATCTTGGATTCCTGCAATCCAGATTACTTTCCGAGGCTGGGTTGTTTCTGAGGCAAGGGAAAACACTGACTTCTTCCCAGCCACATTAGACAAAGGTGGGTGGTGGTTTCTGTGTTCATCCGAAGCACAATTAAACTACAGGTCTCCACCATTGGCTCAGTTATAGGGAGAACAGGGATTTTACTGTGAGCAGAAGTACTACTGGCCCTCTGCAGCTCTTTGTGGTGCTGGTGTGTTTGAAGAGACGTGTCTGAATCCCTCTTGGGGATTGTGTTCAGGGGAGTGTTTAGGGACTCTGCCTTGTCCTTTTGGAGCACAGGGACCTTATCTCCTTTCTGTGGCAAGCTGGGTGACCTTTCAGAAGGCACAGGGCATGTTCATCTTTGTTCCTGTTCCTTTCCAGGACGTCATGGCTTACAACAAGTTCAATGTGTTTCACTGGCACATTGTGGATGACCCGTCTTTCCCCTATGAGAGCTTGACCTTCCCAGAGCTCAGCAAGCAGGTAACCCACCCCGATCACCGTGTAGCGCCCAGCTCAGGGGAAGCAGATCCCTCTGTCAGCACCTGAGCAAGGTGCTGAGATTTCCTGTGTTTGCCCAGGGAGCCTTCAATGCCATGACCCACGTGTACACAGCCAGTGATGTGCAGACGGTGATCGAGTACGCCCGACTCCGTGGCATCAGAGTCATCGCAGAGTTTGACACTCCTGGGCACACCCTGTCCTGGGGTCCAGGTGAGGAGCAGACCCTGCCTGCTGCTGCTGTGAGGAGAGTTGTAGTTGTACTGGGGGGAGGAAGGGGATCTGCAACCTGGATCCCGAAAGCCGGGTGTGGGCAGCCATGTTCCACAGGCTGGCTTTGAGGAGGAGCAAACCATTGTCTGGGGGAAGTAGGACCCAATGGTCCAACTTCCAGAACAAAATCCAAAGGGAAAATATGTCCATCTCTTCTTGGGTCCAAGCTGGGTGATGTTTTTGGGACCATCTGCTCTGCCAAAACCAGCATCATGGGCATTGCAAGGATCTTGCGTTTAACTGGGGGTGCAGCCGACCAAGCTTCCTCACTTTGCTCAGCTGTGCCCCAGTCCTGACACGCTGCTCCCTGCTCTGAGCACTGGAAATGCCTCCTCTTCCATGTCTGGAAGTGCAAGAAGCTCCAGGAAAACGTTGCCTTGTCTTGCTCTCTCCTTCCCCTGCCTCCAAATGCCATGTCCTGCACTGGAGTACAGCCTGTGCGTCCGGTCGCAGCCAAAACTGTGGCTGCCCCCCTTCCCTGTCTGCAGTGGGTGTGTGGAGCTGGGAGAGGGTGCAGGGGGCTGCACCGGCATTATCTTTCCCCAGTGGCTCTGTGTGTGGTTCCCTGTAGGAATCTCCCCAAAAAAGCAGTGGGGAGAGATACTAAGGGGAAACCTGGGAAGGGTGGAAGCTGGTAGTGTGGTGCAGAAACAGGGCTATGTAGTCAACCACTTCAGAGACTGCTGGCTGAAAACTGTGTATGATTTAGAAGGGATTAGGCTGCCCAACACTGTGGCTGTGCTCACTGGCATGCAGGCTGCAAGGATTTGGTGTTAGGAGGGAAATGACTGAGCCATGTCTGTGTCCTGTTGTCAGAGTTGCTGTTGCAGGGCGGGAAATGGGGTATCCAGCCTAAAAGGCTCGAGCTCTGATCTCACCTGGGAGTGCATGTTTGGGGCAGCAGTGGATGTGCATGGGGGGAGCACAAGGTGAGTGCAGAACACAGATCCCTCCCCATCAGGTCAGGCTTCCTGAGCCAGAGATCACGTTTCTGCTGCCGTGATCATGCCTCATGTGCAGTGCCTGGGTCTTCTGTCTTCACAGCAGGCACTGGGCCATGCTGAGGAGGGTCTGGGGGCTCATACAGGGCCATATAGCCACGTTCAGCCCCTTCCTCATTGTCCTGTGTTTGCTATGACGCAGGTGCTCCGGGCCTCCTGACTCCCTGCTATTTGGGCAAGGATCCTTCTGGGACCTATGGGCCCATCAACCCCATCCTTAATAGCACCTACCAGTTTGTGAGCAGTTTGTTTCAAGAGGTCAGCGCTGTGTTCCCAGACTTCTTTCTTCACCTCGGTGGCGACGAGGTGGACTTCACGTGCTGGTGAGTCTGAGATCAGTCTGGATGGGGACTGGGGGGAGGTATCTGGGACTGGAGTCCCAGCCCATTGCTTTTTGGTCATGATCATCTGCAGATCTTTGGTGTCCTGCTCCCCCAGGCTCTGTGTGTTGGTGCCTGGGGTTTTTGTGCTCATGGTGGTGCTGGTTGTGGGAAGCCACTGGTGCTGACACAGCCACAGCTCTTGGAATGCCTGGGCTAGCCTCCTTGGACCGATGTGGGAAGGACTTGGCCATGTCTTAGCCTTACTCCAGAGCTCAACTTGCAGCGCTTTTATTCTCTTCTCCTTGGTACACAGGAAATCCAATCCAACAATTCGTGCCTTCATGAAGGAGATGGGCTTTGGTGAAGATTACAAAAAATTAGAGTCATTCTACATCCAGAGGTAAGGACGGTTGCATCCTGGGCCTGCAGCTGCAGTAAGTGACCAGCACAAATGTCTTCTGCTGTCTTGGGGACACCAGATCTCCTTTTCAGGAGCACGCCCATTTGGGCATGTCTCCCTGACCCCAAAGGGAGTAGCCTAGCCACATTTTATTGGGAGATTGACCACAAAAAAGCCTGGGGCTGAGGAGAAAGAAGCCCCGTAAGGGGCTGTGCTTTCTCCCTTCCCCTTCAGAAGTACCTTCACGTCCTACTGTGGGTGTTGGGAATATTGGTGCTGCTGCTTTGGCTGTATGCAACCAGCAAAGAGAGGGGCATGTAGTTGGGACAAGCCAAAACTCAGTACTCTTCCCACTCCAGGCTTCTCGACATCATCTCTTCCCTTGGTAAAGGTTACATCGTGTGGCAGGAGGTGTTTGACAACGGAGTGAAGGTGAGGGCTGCCTGCTTTCCCTAGCGCAGTTGCCTGTGCTGGGGTGAACAGTGCCAGCACCTCAGCCAGATGCACTGGTGGGCTCTGGGGGTGCCGTGCTGGGGCTGGTGGCGGTTACTCTGTTACAGGATGGGGGTTGATCTTGAGATGGTGCTGCCAGTGAGCTGCCCTCTTGGTGGCTTTGTCACACTGCTGTCAATGGGCTCTTTCCTCCAGGTTCTTGTATGTCCACCTGCAAGAGGCAGGTTTTAACCCTGCCTCGGACACTCTGCAAATGGACTTATCCCTCCCTCTGTTGCTTCTGCAAACCAGATGGGAAGTGGCTCAGTGTCTGCCTCAGTTTCCCTTTGGGGGTGTTCAGAGCTGTGGATGGGTCAGGGCACTCTGTGTACGAGGGGAGGTGGTGCTCTTGTTGCCACGGTCATCCCATTCACGTGGTTCGTGTGTGTTCTTCAGCTGAGGCCAGACACCATCATCCACGTGTGGAAGCAGGACTCCACGCCGTACATGGAGGAGATGGCAAATGTCACCAAGGCTGGCTACCGGGCTCTGCTCTCTGCCCCCTGGTACCTCAACCACATCTCCTACGGGCCAGACTGGATGGCGGCCTACCAGGTGGAACCCTTGAAGTTTGAAGGTGTGTTCCTTGTGTCCCCTTCGTGTATGACAGCTGACTTGTCACTTGGAGGCAGCGCCAAGGCTGGGTCTCTTGCTAATTTGTTCTCGCTGCTGGTGTAAAAGTGCCTGAGTGACCGTGTCCTTGGCTCCTGTGCTATGTCCTGTTCCCTTGATGCTGACAGAAAACAGCTCTGCTCTCCTCCAGCCCCGGGTTTGAAGCGGGGGCTTCCAGAAGGGCAAGTTATTGCATCCGTAGCTGAGCCACTCACTGCTGTTACAGGTGCCTCTGTGGGCAGGGCGATAAGTCGCCCTGTTGCCTTACAACACCCCATCACCTGAATGCTGTGTCCTCTGGCAGGCAGCCCTGAGCAGAAGGATCTGGTGATCGGCGGAGAGGCATGCATGTGGGGTGAATATGTGGACGTCACTAACCTGGCCCCCAGGCTCTGGTAAGAGAGAAGCCGTGGGGAGGTTAGCTGGAGTCGCGTGGGGCAGGGCTCAGGCTCGTTTCCTTCGCCACTGAGCAACGTGTGCTAAACGCTGCGGGTTTGCTCTGCGTGTGGTGCTTGTCCCTGTCCCCTGGCAGTGCCTCTGTGCTGAGGCTTAAATGAGGGTTTGTAAGACTGTAGCATGCTCCCGTACAACCTGCCGCTGCAAGCAGTACATGTTTAATGCCGGTCTCTGTCCCATCACCCTGGTATGTCCTGGTCCGCATGTATCTAGGAGTGGATGTTTTGATATACAGAAGCCATGTCCCTTTGTGTACTGGAGGACTTTGGTCGGGAAAGTGTTTGGGAGCTCAGGGCTTTGTGTGAGAAGCTTTCAAACTCCCCTGACCTAACTGCCTCTGTCCCTCGTTCCTCCAAGGCCAAGAGCTGGGGCCGTAGCCGAGAGACTGTGGAGTAATGCGACCGTCAGGAACTTGCAAGATGCCTATGTGCGGCTGGCCGACTTCCGCTGCAAGCTTCTCAGGTAACCATTTCTCCTTGCAGCTGGATGCTGGCTGGTGGGGACAGCGCAAATGCCACCCTCTCTGGGGTTCAGTCCTGGGGAGGGCAGCGAGGGTGAAGTGGGCTTTCCCTAGTGCAAAATGACCCTTGTTCTTATGGAAAGTTCCGAGCCTTTCTCCTGCCTGCGCGTGGGCAGAGCTTCCTTTGTGCAATGCTGGAAGAGAGCCCCTGCTGCCAGCGTGGGCTGGTGGCTCTGTCAAGGAGAGGGCTTTGTGCTGAGGAAGGGGGACCCATCAGCTATTGCCACCCCTCCTGCAGCACCAGCTTACTCAGGAAACCTGCCTTTACCCCATGCTCCCACGCGTGAGCAAAAAAACGAGTCTATAAGTGCAGGATGAAAACCGCTCCCTCCTTGTCACACCTGAAACGGGGCACCGATGGCCAACCTGTGCTTCTCTAACCACTCAGACCTGGCCGTGGGCTCTGCCTGTGCCCTCTGCATAACGCCATCTCTCTGTTCTCTTTCCAGGCGTGGTGTCCAGGCGCAGCCTCTCTACGTAGGTTACTGTGAAAATGAATTTGGCGGGTTTTGAAGGGAGAGTCCCACTGACCTCGGTCGCTGTGCACACGGGAGGAATGATCCCTCTCTCTCAAAAGCTGCTGGCTTGGCAGAGGAACCCCTTCCCACCCCCAGCTTCTGCTCTTGCTTTGTTGCAATGAACTTTTTTTCCTTATTGTGCACTCTTTGCCTCTTTTTCTATTTTTGTTTCTTTAAATCTATAAATAAATGACCCTAAAGAGGAAAAAGGTGCCTTTTCATGCTCAGCTGGGGCTTGGGAGACTGTGCAAGGGTTTTTGTTGCAGGAGAATGGGTAGGGCTTGCTCCAGAGATGCCAGTGGAGGAGCATTTGGCTGTGCCTCATCCCGGTGGCTGCAGAGCTTGCTGGGTGCCTGCTCAGCTGGATAAACTGTGTTTAGTCTCTGCTGCTATCAGACTCCATCCCTGCAGGGAGAAGGTGATGAGAAGGTATGGGCTCCCCAAGTTTTTGCACCTTGACCTGCCCCTGTCTGCACCTGGACAAGGCACTGCTTGTGCCAGGATGTTACCATCTGGTGACCTTGGTTTTGCTTCTGTGGCCTTCCATGCACCAGTGGTCAACGTTGTGGCATTCCTGTCTGTGTCTCTCTGCCCATGTCCAGGCAGGAGGCTTGCCTGCATGCTGCCATCTCCGCTGCCCCAAACCCTGTCTGCTGCCACCTCCTCTGGCTTCTCCTGAGAAGACGGCATCCTGAGGCCTCTCCAAGGAGACCTCAAACCCACTGAGCTGAGCAGCGTGTGGATGTTATGGAGTCACCACGCAGCTCTTCAATTGGCTGTTGCCTCCGACCAGGATTTTGCCAACTGATCCATCCTCCTCCTGCTCTGTTGTCCTCAGGGTGGGGAGCTCAGCTCCAGGTCTGCATCCGAGAGGTTTGGTTTGGATAGTATTTTCGTTGGAGAAGAGACTGATGGTGGGGGGATGCTGGGACAGTCAGGGTCCTTGCTGTAGATGGTTGGGGTTGCCGTGCTGGAAACCATGTTCAGCTCAAAGCGGGGAATCTCTTGGGGAGAAGTCCTGGCTGATGGGACTGTTGTAGATGTGTCTTAGTCTTAAATGAGTGAGATCTGCTGTTACGGCTGGAAACCTTTTACTATTGAACTTTAAATGAAAAATATTGAATTAACTTTGAATTCAAAATATTCAGAAATTGTCAAGTCTTGCATTTCTTTACCCTCCTGTGAAGGGATACCCAAACACTGCTCCTCTGAAGTGATACATCTTAAGGCGGGGGTGAAAGATTGTGAAGCCCAGCCACCCCAGAGCAGGGAAATTTAGCCAGGTTTGGGGGAAAGAGGGATATTTTTTCCCCCTACTCAGGGTGGGAGGGGAAGGGCTGCCTTCCTGTGCCCTGTTTCCTGGGGGAAGGTGCTCCTCTGCTTCCTCCAAGTCAGTGTGGGAAACTTGAGCCCCTTTTCTCTCTTGTTTTGGTTGTAAATACTGTCCTGGTCTTGTGTTTAAGGCTGAGTGGAGGGAGCCAGGATTGCTGATCTGCCCACCTGTCAGTCCCAGCATGTTTATTTCTCTCAAACTGAGTAACGCAAAAGACCTAAATAATAGCTGCTTCCTTTTGCTGGGGTTTAATGTGCTGTCGAGTCCTAAAGAGCTCCGAAAGGCTGGTGTAATCACTGCTCCTTCCTCACTGCCAGACCTGGCACGAGCAAACGTTGATCAGAAACTTCTCATCCCTGTGAGGACACCTCGTGTGCTCTGATCCAAGTCCCTGCTGATGCCACCTGGTGTCCCCATGACATCTTTTGGGGTTGGCTTTGGGAAGCACTGCTCTACAACACAAATGCCTCAGCTATTTGTGGAGCAGAAGTGTTACCTTCTGGTCCAGGCTGGTGGCCTCCAGTGCGTTCGACCTGGATGTCTGCTCCATCTCTGCGTGGCCACTTCTGCCTGGCTCTTCCCGCAGCCACACCGGGAGACGGACAGCCGAAATACCATGGTTTGCTGATTGGATGCAGCGCTTCGGGCTCTGAGAGGGTGGCAGGCACAGAGGAAGGGGGTTATTACAGCCTCCTATTTTTAAAAGTTGTATTTTCCGCCTTTTTTTTTTTTTCCCCCCCAACATGATGTAAACTGGTACCTTTGCCGGGTGCTTTTGTCGCTGCAGGGACACCTGCTGATGGTGGGGCTGGGGCCGAGGGGGAGCCGGGCTCCGGGGAGGGTGCTCTGCTCCCCGGGTGCTGCTCTGTGCGTGCTGAGGGCTTCTTCACCATCACATCCCGGCTCCCTCCCCTCACCCTGCCTGTCCCCCCCGGCTTGCTGGGCTCCGTTTCACCCATGGCTGGATACGCGAGCCTGGGGTGCTCCGGCGCCAGCAGGGCTGGCATGGGGGGACCCCCCCAACACGGCACCTTCCACTAAAGCCTGGTGTTTATGGTCCAGGTTAAATATCATCCCATGGCCTCCCTTCCTGGGGGGTCTGCACCCACATCTCCCCAAAAACACCTTCATGGGGGCAGCTTGGCAATGTTTTCACCCTCTCAAAGGCCAGGATCCCCGTCGGCAACAAGGGAGCACCCCACTTTCCCCTGCCACGGCCTTGCCGCGCAGCCCGTTCCTTCCAGAACATCTATTTTGGTCGCGTAAAACTTGCCGGGGAGCAGAGAACAGGCAGCGTGTGAATCACTCGGGGCCAACGGGTTTAAAAATAAACCCGGGCGGCAGTAAAGAACAGCCGCCGAGCCCCCGGATTTCGGCAGGATTACGCTCCGCGCCTCCGAAACCCACCCGTGGGTGCCCACCCTGGGCAACATCCCTGTCCGTTGGGTTTTATTGGGACACACTTGCATATGCTTGCACGTGCTTGCACGCACGTGCACACACTTGCAGCCGTGTACATGTGCTTGCATGCATATGGGTGCTTGCAAACACATGCACTCAGGCACATGCTTGCACATGCATGCATGCAGGCACTTGCAAACACATCCATTCAGGTGCGTGCATGCACTCACATGCATATGAGCGCTTGCAAACATGCACCCATCAGCATGCTTGCACACATGCACACACTTGCACACATGTGCTTGCATGCCATTACACAGGCTTGCAACACAGGCGTGCATCTGCATGTGCTCGCACATGCACTTGGACATACTTGCAGACGTGTGCACACTTGCAGCACATGCATGCACGTGCTTGCGCACATGTGCAAACACTTGCATACATGCTTGCACATACTTGAACATGCATGCACATGTGCATGCTTGTGCATGCTTGTGCATGCTTGCCCAAACACGTGCATGTGGTTGCATAGACTTGCACAAGGTTGCACACATGCTTGCAACATACATGCACATGCTTGCACGCTGTTGCAACCAGCCCATGCTCACACATGCTTGCACACACCTGGACATGCGTGGCAGCACGCCGGGGAAGTGGGGCACCCCCAGCCCACAGCTGCTGCTCTGGGAGTAATTAATTAATGACTGCAGCGGGTATTAAAGCTGTTTGGTCTAATTACAGATTTTTTGGGGTGGCAGGGGGTGCAGGAGGGAGGTGCTCCCCCCCCCAATCTGGGGCAGCCCCGAGGGGGCAACTGGGGTGACGTGGGGTCCATCGGGGTGAAAAACGCAACAAAGTGCCAAAATTGTCCCTTTTGAGCCTTTTCTGTGTATTTAAATCCCGCTCTAAGGCAGTGGCTGGTGGGGAAGAGGGCGGCGTTAACTCTGGAACCTACTGAGGGCCAGGGGGGTGAAGGCAGGCGGCTGCTCAGTGGCGTGGCCGGCCCTGCCTGGGGGTGACGGGGGGTGATGGAGGCCGGAGGGGATGAAGGGGTTCGGGTCAGCCCGGCAGGGGGCAGTAGTGGGCGGAGCCGGGGTACCCCCGTGCCGCTGCCAGCCGCCCCTCCTGATTGGCCGCCGCTCCCTCATTATGCTAATACCTTGCGTCTCGCCGGGGCCAGCAGGCTGAC
>WAAD01030156.1:255791-267842 GCA_013389945.1 Fregata magnificens | reverse complement strand
TGGTGAGGGGGGTGTATCTGCTCGCAGGGGTGGGGATGGGGTGTTGGCAGGGGGGTGTTGGTCAGGAGGGTGTATTTGCGCGCAGAGGTGGGGTGTGCGCGTGCCTGGGTTGGTGAGGGGGGTGTATCTGTCCGCAGGGATGGGGGGCTGTGGGTGAGCAGGGTGCATCTGCACCCGGGGATGCTGTGTGTGAGTGCGGGTGTTGGTGAGGAGGGTGTATTTGCACACAGGGATGGGGTGTGTGAACGTCTGTGTTGGCGAGGAGGGTGCATCTGCACCCACGGACGGGGTGTGCGAGTGTGGGTGTTGGTGAGGAGGGTGTATCTGGACCCAGGGATGGGGTGCATGTGTTGGCAGGGCGGTTGTTGGTGCTGAGGGTGTGTTTGCACGCAGGGATGGGGGTTGTGAGCGTGTGTGTGTTGATGAGGAGGGTGTATCTGCATCCAGGGATGGGGAGGATGTTGGCAGGGGGGTGTTGGTGAGGAAGGTGTATCTGCACCCAGGAATGGTGTGTGTTGGTGGTGTTGGTGAGCAGGGTGTATTTGCAGGCAGGGATGGAGTGTGTGCACGCCTGTGTTGGTCAGGAGGGTGTATCTATACCCAGGGATGGGTTTGTGTGTTGGCTGGAGGTTGTATTTTTCCACCCTGGGTTTGTGTGTGTGTGTTGGTGCTCTGTGTGTGTGGTTGCAGGTGTGCAAGAGGATGTGCTCGGGGGGGTGTTGCACCCACAGATGGTGCAGGGGTGCATGTGCGTTGGTGGGGGTACGGTTTTGCCCCTGGGGTGTGTGCAAGTGGGTGTTGGTGGGGAGCGTTTGCACCCAGGGATGGTGGGCATGCAAGCGTGTCAGTGGCTCTGTGTGTGTGTAAGCAGGTGCTAAGGGTTTCTTTGCACCCAGCGATTGCGCTCATGATGGTGGAGTGTGGGTGTACGTGGGCCTGGGGGGTGGCAGTGGTGGGTGTGTAAGTGTGTGCACGTGTCTGCGTGCACACTGGGTGTGAGCAGGGAGCAGAGAGTCCATGTGTGCTTACGGGTGTTGCATGGGCTCCCACATTGTGGGTGCCCGGCGGCGGGGCTGGCTGGGTGTGCACAGGGCTCAGGTGTGCGTGGGTGGTGGTTGGGATGGGGTGTGGGTGCTGCTGGGGGGGAGCCGTGGCCATCCAGGGGTGGTGTCCAGCACTGGGTGTCCGTGTGTCCACAGAGGGCAGCTGGGGGTTCCACTGTGGGTCCCGCTGCTGCAATGGGGAAACTGAGGCAAGGGGTGTTGTGTCCCTGCCTGGCATGGGTGGTGGTGTTGGCTGTACACCCTGGGGTGTGTGCCCGTGGTTGCGCGGGGTCCACAGCTGTGGGGAGGGTGCTGTGGGTGTTGTGTGGGTGTGCGGCTGTGGGTGGGTGAGTGCTCATGAGGACTCTGGGATCGGGGTGTGTGGGTGTAGGGGTGTCGTGTGCGGGTGTATACGGGGCTGGGTTGGGGTGGGTGTGCAGTTGCATGTGGGTGTGCAGTCATGCAAGGACGGGTGTACAGTTGTGCGTGGGGCTGCGTGGGCGTGGGTGCAAGTGCAGTGTAGGTATGTGGTTGTACGGTGGGGTGCTGAGGCGAGCGTGCAGCTGTGGGTGGGTGCGCATGGAGGATGCTGTGTGTGGGTCTCTGGTTGTGCATAGGGGTGTGTGGGAGCGGGATTGCGGCTGTAGGGGATGCATGGTTGTGCATGGGTGTGTGCTAGGATGGTCGTGCGCCTGTGCAGTGGTGTGACTGTCCCCAGGCCGGCTGTGTCCCCTCACTGTGAGTTCACCCCCAGAGCTCTGGTAGGGTGTTCCCATGATGGCAGGGTGTTCCCATGATGGGTGGCTGCCTGTACCCAAGTGCCCTTCTCCCTGCACCGGGTGTTGGCTGCCTGGGGACACCCGGGGTGACGCGGGCACCAGGCTCCCACGGGTGCCTGCTGCTCCAGCATCACCCGGCGCCTCCGTCTCAGCTCATTTGGATGCGTGGTGGCCTGCTGGATCCTCCGGCTGTTGGGTGCGAGAAGGCAGAGGAGGGTGACACCGAGAAAGGAGCGAGGGCCAGAGGTGACCCTGTCCCACCAGGGAGGTCCTGCTGCAGGGATTCACCATGGGCTGGCTCTCCCCGGTGCCCAGGCTGTTGGGAGGCTCCGAATTTGGGTGGGGGACAGTGCCCGAGGGGTCAGGTGGTGGTTTAGCAACTGGTGGTGACCCCCTCGGGCTGTAGCACAGCAGTGGTTTGGCCATGGGGTGCTGTAGCTGGGGCTCTGTGGGGCACCCATGGGTGACGGGACTGGTGGGTGCTGGGACACACCGGACAGGGTCTCCTGTGACCCTGGGTGCGTCAGTGTGTCCTTAGGGTGTGCGAGGCTGGGTGGGTGAGACATGGGTGGGAGTTGGGGCATGGGTGGGTGATTGTGTGGGTGCTATGGGGGTGGACAGGTGAGTGGATGGATGGGTGTTATGGGGATGGGTGGGTGTTGGGGATATGGATGGGTGGGTGTTATGAGGATGGATGGGTGTTGGGGATATGGATGGGTGCCATGGGGATGGGTGGGTGTTGGGGATATAGATGGGAGCTATGGGGATGGATGTGTGGATTGATGGGTGAATCTTAGGTGGGGACGGGTTGTTGTGTGGGTGTCAGGGATGGGTGAATGGATGAATGGGTGTTGGAGGGTGGACAGATGGGTGTCAGGAGCGGGGTGAGATGGCTGGGTGGTTGTTTGGGTGTCAGGGGATGGATGGAGGGCTGTTGGGCAGCCGTGGGTGGCTGGGTGACTGTGGGCACAGGGGGAGGCATGGTGCAGGGGTGCTGTGGGGACAGATGGACAGGTGGGCACTGGACAACTGGGCACAGGGGGAGGCCTGGGTGCCCACACTGTCCGCCTGTGCCACAAGAACTGGTACAGGGGGGCACCGAGGACCACAGGGTGGGCGCAGGGTGATGCCAGGGGTGCCAAAACCCCCTTTCAGGGCTGTCCACAGACCAGGGCGGTTTTTCCCCAGTGTGGTGCGGCAGCCCTGGGGTAGGTTAGCTGGTCCCCGAGGCCTGACATTTATAAACATCAGCCGCTCCCGGAGAATCAATACAGTTTAATAACCGGCGAGCAGAGACTGGAGACACATCAAAATGACACTCTGCGGCTCCGTAAATGTTATTCTAAATCATACTCGCCGGGTTTATTACATTAAGCATACAGCAGTGGGCATGGGAAATTTATTCCATCAAAGGCCATCGCGCTGGTAAATGGGACTGGCGGGTCAGTGGAGGGGAGGCAGCCCCCCAAAAAATGGGGTTCCCTGTTCCTGAACATGGCAGGGATATGGGGGATGAGGGGGATGTTGGTTCCATGGGTCTCTGTGCTGTCACAGCCTCCGGGGTTCGGGGTGAGCTGGATCCTGCCCTGGTGCAGGGGTTGGGGTGGATGTTTGGGGGACCGGTGACACGAGGGCAGCCAGGTGGCCCTGTGTCCCTCACTGCCATGCCACGGCTCCTGGGGACCCGGTCCCCTCCCTGGAGCATCCATGGCTCTGTGCTGACATTTCTCCCCGCGTTTCCCTGGAGACGAGGCGGTTGCTGTGGAAACCTCCCTCCTCTTCTTCCTTAAGCATCCTCTTCCTCACTCCGGGATGCGGGGGGGCTGGTGCTACCCCCACCCAGCCCCTAAATTTTGGGGACGCCCTCCAGGGGTGCACAGGGGGAACCCTGGGGTGGGGGTACACACCCGCGTAGGTGCGACAGCAGCACGCGTGTGCGCAGCTGTCCCTGTGCGTGCTCGAGCCGTGTGTGTGTGCGCACACACCTGCCCCGTCATGCGTGACATCCTGCCGTTGCCGTGACGACCCCATCGAGCACATGGCTCGGGCTCCGCAGCATCGCGGGGGAAGCACGCTTGTTGCTGTGGAAACTGCCGTAATTGTAGCATTTTTCGGCTAAAAGAGGGGGAAAAAGGAGGGGGAGAGAGGAGGAGAAATGGCTCCGTGGGGCAGCGGGCCAGGGACGTGTGCGCTGGCCTGACGCGTCCTGCTGCACACGTGTGTCACGCTTGCGGGTATACGCAGCAGCGACGCGCGGGAGGAGGCCAAAATTGGGTGAGAATCAGGAAAAGGAGAGTGGTGGCGGTGCTGCCTGAGGGGCCGGGGCCAGCCGGGCACTGCTGCCGCCTCTGCAGTCCTTTGCAGTCGAGGAAAGCGGGCAGGCGGCCAAGGCTGGCACCGGCGGCCCGGCGGGCGCCTGCGGCACCGGGTACCCGTCCCCAGGGCCATAGCATCACCCTCTGCCTGCGGCATCCCCGGTTCAGTGTGGCCACAAACTCTGACTCTGTTCTTGCAGGTCCCTCCCCTGCTCCCCGCCCTGGCCCCCTGCGCCAGACTGGGGCCAAATCCTGCTGTTCCCCATGGAAAGGGTTTAGGGGGGCACAGCTCAGCCACTGACCACCCGCTCCCGCTTGTGTGTTGCAGATGAACCGCCCCATCCAGGTGAAGCCGGCCGACAGCGAGGGCCGAGGAGGTAGGTCCCCCCTTTCCTGGCTGCCCCACCTGGGCAGGGGGGTGCAGGGCCACCCCGGGGGGGTGACGCGGGACACGGTGGCATAGCGGGGGCTGCCGCGGGGAGGTTTTTATGCAGAGAAACCCGCGAAAGGAGCTGCCTTTGCCGGTGGCATCCAAACCCGAGTGCACAGCAAATGCAATCTCGGTTCTCCCTGCCTGGCCAGCTGGGGGGAACGTCCTGATGTCATGCCATGAACATCCTGACATCATGCTGGGCAGAGCACCAGCCAGACGCTCTCCGACAGCCCCTTCACCTATCAAACAACCTAATTACCCACCCGGAGCTGCCGGCAGGGACCCTGGCAGAGTTGGGGTGCAGGAGTCGGCCATACATGGCCTGAGGCCTTCTCAAACAGAAACCACTGTCCCCCCCAAAAACTCTCCACGGGGGTTTGCAGCTCCTGGGGCCATGGCATTTCCAGGCTGAGTCAATAGTTTGGGCAAAATTGCAGGAATCTGATCAAAACCCCCCGACATTCCCAGTGCTGCGAGCAAGCACTGGGTGCGTAGGTGCGCTTGGATGCTCGCGTGGGGCCACGTGCCCTCGGCGGGATGGCCGGGGTAGATATCCCCCTATTCAAAACATGTTATTAAACACGCCGCAAGCTGGTCCCGGCACGTCCCGGAGGGACCCGGCAGATAAATTACCCACTTACCGAGCGTAATCGGTGAAGGATTAAAAATCGATGGGCGAGCTCGGGCGCCTGGCTCCAGCCCCCTCGCCCAGGAGGCGATGCTCGGCCGTTGAGCCCGCTCCCCCCAGCTGCCTTGGCCAGGAGATGGTTTATGTTTAACTAGACAACACACGAGCCCTATTCCCTTAACTAATTTTCCCGGTACCTTAACGGACAGAGCATTAATCGTCTCCTGCCATTGTTTATTTATTTCCCCGGCAACGCTCTTGACAGGGCACCTTATTTTCTTTGTCAAATGCCATTAGCGCGCGGCGGGAGCACGCGGCTGCGCAAGACAGATGCTGGTAATAATAATGAAATTCTCATTATTTACTCTCCCTTCTCTCGTGTTTGGGTTATTTATGTCCCCCGGGCACGGCCAGAGGCTGCGGGTTATTCTGCGAGTCAATCATACGAAGGCAATCGCCGCTGTTTTGCGGGCTCTCTTTGTTTCCCAGCCGCATCCCACATCGGTGCCAGGGGAGCTGCCTCCTCCATCCCTGGGAAAAGCCCCAGCTCCGGTCCCTGAAGCGGGAGCTGGCTCTTCCCAGATTCACCCCTAGGCGATTTCCCTGCAGGAGAGGTTTTCCCAACCCAAGTGTTTTGTAGGATGGAGGTGATAAACCCTGTGTCTTTGCCACCAGATCGGAATCGCTCTCTCCTCAGGCTCCGGCGTCACCCGGCTATTTCCCCTCCGCGTGCCGTTTGCAAACCAGGGATGAGGGGACGGGATGGTGAGTGGCATCCGCTCTCTGACGGGCTTGGTTTTGTTTTTAGAAGACAGGAAGCTCTTTGTGGGCATGCTGGGGAAGCAGCAAAGTGAGGATGATGTCCGGCGCCTCTTTGAACCCTTTGGCCAGATTGAGGAGTGCACCATCCTCCGAGGGCCTGATGGAGCCAGCAAAGGTGGGCTTTGGGGAGCCGGGTGAGCACCCCACAGGCTGCCGGGACCCACGGAGGGTGGGAGCCGCCAGCCGGGCAGCGCTGGCTCCCACAGCGGCCGAATCCAACCTCTCCCTTGTCCCCACTCTGCCCTTAGGTTGTGCCTTTGTGAAATACGGCAGCCACGCTGAGGCACAGGCTGCCATCAACAGCCTGCACGGCAGCCAAACCATGCCGGTAAGTGCCAGGCTCTCGCCCTGCCCTGTTCGGCCCCATGCTGCCTGTGTAATCCAATCACCGGCTAATTTGATCCTCTATCTAATTGGATCAAAATCCCACGGACTGGCAATTTGTTGGCCAGATCACCCCGAGGTTCATCCCTGCCTGGGTGCTGAGCCCCAGGGGTGGGTGCGCGGGGCTAATGTCCTCTGTGCTGGAGAAAGGGGCTGTTTAATTAACGCTGAAGTTCAAAATTGTGAATGAGGAGGGGGAAAAAGGAAACAGAGGTCGGGGAGCCGCTGCTGGGGAGAAAAGCCAGCTATAATTAAACCTCGCATCGATCGCTGGTTGCTGCTGCCAAGCCGGGCAGCATCCCCGGGGCCGAGGATGCTGCGGCCGTTGCAAGCCAACGGGTCCCTCCCCAGAGCGGGGAGACATTGCAGGGGCATTGCTGGGGTCCTGCCATCAGCCCCATCTTCCCCCGTCTCAGGGCGCCTCATCCAGCCTGGTGGTGAAGTTTGCGGACACAGATAAGGAGAGGACCCTGCGGCGGATGCATCAGATGGCAGGGCAGCTGGGCATCTTCAACCCCATGACCATCCAGTTCGGCGCCTATGGGGCCTATACGCAAGCGGTAGAAGCTGACACCAGCCGGGACCTGGGGGTTTTTGGGGAGCCCCGCGGTTGAGGGGGGGCTGGTTTTGCCCGTGAAAGCCTGCATGGGATTGTACCAGTGCCAGTGGGTGCTGATGCCTGTCAGGGTTGATGTGTCCCCGTTTAGGGGCGCAACAGAGGGCTTCACCCCCCCCAGGAGAGGGTGGCATGGCTGTAGGGCACAGCAGTCCCATATATCACCTTTTTTAGCATCACCTAGACCTCCTCCTGTCCCCAGGTCCGGCAGTGGGTGGCATTTATCCCTCTGAGCCCCCGTGCGCGGGTGCAAAGGGGGGATGCTAATTTATGCTCCCCTGCTCCCCCCTTCTCTCTGCCTCTCGCTCGCTTTCCCCTTTTCCCCCCTTTCTTTCCTTAAGATCATGCAGCAGCAGGCGGCCCTGATGGCGGCTGCGCAGGGGACCTGCCTGAACCCTATGGCTGCCATCGCCGCTGCCCAGATGCAGCAAATGGCCGCCTTCAACGTCAGCGGGCTGGTGGCTGCCCCCCTCACCCCTTCTTCAGGTACAACCCCCCTCCATTTGTCCCCCACCCTGCTTGACATCCTCGGGGAGGGCTGCCAGCGCTGATGCCTCCCTCCCGCAGGTACGAGCACCCCCCCTGGCATCAGCACGGCGCCCGTGCCCAGCATCGCCACACCGATCGGGGTGAACGGCTTCAGCCCGCTGCCACCGCAGACCAACGGGCAGCCCACCTCGGAGACCATCTACACCAACGGCATCCACCCCTACCCAGGTAACCCTCCTCGCAGGCTGCCGGGGGGCTCCGCCACATTCCCCTGGGACTGGCGATGCCTGCTCAGCTCATGCGGCAGTCTCCCAGGGGTGCTCTCCACCCCGGAAACACACCGGATGAACCAGCCATGCACCGATCCCCACCGAAATCCCTCCTCCCATGGCATCGCCGCCTTTGCGAGTGTGGCAATGCTGTCGGCTCCTACAAAACGGCAGGGAGCAGCTCTGCCCCTCCGTGGCGGTGCTCGGCCGAGAGCCCTCTCCCGCGGGAGCTGCTTATTCCCGGGTTTCTCTTGCTTATTCTCTCTTCTCCCTTCTTTTCTCTTCCCAGCTCAAAGCCCCACGGTGGCAGATCCCCTCCAGCAAGCCTACGCGGGCATGCAGCACTATGCAGGTCTCAAACTTTGCTTTGCACTTCTTCCCTCTCTCCCCTCTTTGCTCCTCACCCTTATTTTTGGGGTGTGAACGTCGTCTTGGGGTTGAACCACAAGATTGGGGCAGCGTGCTTGGGCACGGATTAATGTGGTGAGCATGGGGTGCCATACCCTGCCAGGAGCTCCGGGGCAGCGGTGGGGGTGACACTGATGCAGAGCGCCGTCCCCTCATCCCCAGCAGCACAGATGTGCTCCCGGCACGGCCCTCCGTGCAAATTTGGGATGGAGGAAAGTGAGTTTTAATGCCCACTGGGCTGAGATAACTCCCTGGGGGAGAGCTGGTGGCGGTACCCAGGAGAGGGGGCAAGGTTTGGGCGGTGATGGAGAGCCAGCTCCATGCTGGATCCTGCCGACATGCCAGCCCACCAGTACAGATGGCCGTGGAGGCACCAAGACATCAAAAATCCTCGGATGTTCATCATGTGGCCGAATCCGATGGTTGGGGAGATGGGATACGGAGAGAAGGGAGTCAAAGCATGCTGTGGAAGTACGTCGAGCCCGGCAGTCATTTAATTAGGAGCAGTAACAGCTATTTTCAGATTTTCAACAGAAAATCAAGTTTTGGACCCCCAGGTTTTTTTTTTTCAACCAAAAGTGCCGGCTTTCCTCAACCTTGAGGCTGTATTACTGCTGCCACCAGTGTCCCTCCTGGGAGAGCCATTCCTGCATCCTGGGCGTGCCGGGAGACTGGGACCGTGCTGGCAGGGGTGGGAAGGGCAGAGCCAGCAGCCCTGGGGCAGGAGAGGCACCTCCATTGAGAGTGGCAGCGGGCAACATCCCTGTCCCCAGCCCTTCCCAGGGCTGTGGTGGGAGCGGGGTGGGTGCCGGGGTCTCAGCTCCACATTTCTCTCTTCCAGCAGCATATCCTACCGCCTACGCACCCATCAGCCAAGCCTTTCCCCAGCAAGCGCCCATCATCCCGCAGCAGCAGCGAGAAGGTGAGGGGTTGTGGGGGGCACCCCGTCACGGGGCCAGCAGCTCCTTGCTGCCCCCTGGGGTGCCCCCGCCTCGTGGCTGATGTGCGGCTGTCCTTTGTGTGTCACCCAGGTCCCGAAGGCTGTAACCTGTTTATTTATCACCTGCCCCAGGAGTTCGGGGATGCGGAGCTCACACAGATGTTCTTGCCTTTCGGCAATGTCATCTCTGCCAAAGTCTTTGTGGACCGTGCCACCAACCAGAGTAAATGCTTTGGTAAGTCCCGGGGTCCGGCTCTCCCTGACATCCCAGCTCGGGGGTCCGGCTCTCCCTGACATCCCAGCTCAGGGGTCCGGCTGTCCCTGACACCCCAGGTCAGGGGTCTGGCTCGGGCAGCACGGATGGGTGACCGAAGCCGCATGGTAGCTGGAGGAACACGGCTGTCCGTCCCGGGGCCACAGGGCAGTTTTTTGTCCTGCACTGTGCCAGGACAGAAGGACATGCCCTGCTGCTGTCCCGTCTTATGCTGTCCCCCGTGTCCTGAGCCCTGTGCACCTGCCTGCGTGCCTGCCAGGGAGGGCTGGTCACTGTTTGCCACTGCCACGTCTGCTCTGCTCACGCGGCTGAGTGCCACCGCTGCCACCAGCACGCTCTGGCCTGCAGGCCTGTCACCACAGTGTCCCTGTAGCCTGTGTCACCTTGGTGGCTGCCCAAATCCCGTCACCCTGGTGTCCCCAGACCTCATTGCCCTGTTGTCCCCACAGACCCCGTCGCCCTGGTTTCTCTAGAGACCTGCAGACCTTGGTGTCCCTATAGACCCTGTCACCTTGGTGTCCCCATAGACCCTGTCACCCCAGTGTCTCTGGAGGCCCCATCACCTCGGAGTCTTTGCAGACCCTGTCACCCAGGTGTTTCATGAGCCCATCACCTTGGTGTCCCTGCAGTCCCCATCACTTTGGTAGACCCTGTCACCCCAGTGTCCCCACAAATCCCATCACCTTAGTGTCCCCGCAGACCTTGGTGTCCCCAAAGATGCCATCAGTCCATCACCCAGTGCCCTGCAATCTGGGGCTGCTCTGATACCCCCCCATCCCCCTCTCCCAGCCCCGCAACCTGGGGCTCCACCTGAGGCTGCCCGCAGGAGCATCCTGTGGGATTTTCACGCCTTGGTTGAAGTAAAGCGGCAACTCCTCTGTCACCTCATCCCTCGCCCCCAGGTTTCGTCAGTTTTGACAATCCGACGAGCGCTCAGGCAGCCATTCAGGCCATGAACGGCTTCCAGATTGGCATGAAGAGGCTAAAAGTCCAGCTAAAGCGGCCGAAAGATGCCAACAGACCCTACTGACCCCTGCTCACCCTGGCCCTGTGGAGAGGTAAGGGGGGGACGGGGAGGCCTGGCCCTGCTCCACCCCCCTGCGATGTCACAGGGGACCTGGCGGTGGGGCTTGGCTCACCTAAAGCATCACAGGTGCCATGTTTTCTCCAAAAATGTCCTGGAGTGTGTGCGGGGGTTTCTGCGCCCGGGACTGTCTGTGTGTGTGTTTCAAACTGGGATTTGGGTCCTTCTCTCCATCCCTCCCTCCTTCCTTCCCTGCATCCCCCAGGACACAGGCTAACGGCCCCTTTGCTGTTTTGCAGGTTGGGCGTCCTGCAGTGTCTGACGACTTTCCCCTTCCCCAAGTGCAGTATCCAAACCTGTAACTCTCTTTCTTTGCAACACATCCCGGAGGAGGGAGAGGAGGAGGAAGAAGAGGAGGAGGAGGAGGAAGAGGAGGAGGAGGTGATGGAGAAAACGGCAAAGAAGAGAGCCATTCTGGTTGTAGCTTTTCTTTTCTCTTTTGATTTTTTTCCCAAACCGGTCTTGTTTGTTAATTAACGGGAACAAGAGAGCGAGGAAGATGAGGAAGGAGGAGAGCGATAAGGCGCCGGGGCTGAGATTCGCCGCCGGCTGCTCGCCGGGACTCACCGAATCCCTCACCGGGAGAAAGAACCATGGCCCCGGGTGCCTGGGATNGAGCAGGGCGGCGGGACACGCGCTTCCCCCTGCTCGTCACTGGCACAGGGACATAGGATTACTTGTTTCAGAGTCATATCATTCCTTAGAGTTTAGGGACCAAAGGACTATTGCTTTTTTTAAATATATCTATAAATAAATTAATTTAAAAAAAAACAAAACACACAAAAAAACAAAAAACGGGAACGAAGAAGAAAAAAACCCAGNAACGGGAACAAGAGAGCGAGGAAGATGAGGAAGGAGGAGAGCGATAAGGCGCCGGGGCTGAGATTCGCCGCCGGCTGCTCGCCGGGACTCACCGAATCCCTCACCGGGAGAAAGAACCATGGCCCCGGGTGCCTGGGATACGATCTACCTTTGTGTTTTTTTTTTTTTTTTTTTGTAAAGCACTCATTTGCTGCTACCGATTTCCCAGGAGAAACGAGGAAAAGAGGCTCCAAACGGATTCTTAAACCAAAGCCGGTGGGACGGGACAAGCCTCGGGCGCTTCACCTGGAGGATGCTTGTTTGGAAAAAAGAAAAATGGCAAGATTTTCTTTTTCCCCACATCGGGGAAGGAAAAAAAAAAAAAAGGATCAAAGGATGTTGGACTTATAGAAGATATATATAAATAAGTNCCTCGGGCGTTAAGAGCTGCGAGCGTTTCCTAGAGGGCTCGGTTTCAGGGGGCCGATTCGTGGGGCTCAAGGGCTCAGTTTTGGGGGGCTGATTTGTGGCCGGGGATGAGGGGATGCAGAGGGGGGAGGTTTGGGGGGCTGCGGTGGCTCCCCCAGCCCTGCGGCCCAGGCGGGAGCCGGCGGCGGGGACGTCAAGCTGGTTGAAAGAGCCCCTCGGTTGCCTCCGGGAGAGGGCGAAGTGATGCGGTTCTTTGCGGTTTCAGTTGGTTTTGGGGGTTTTGGGGGGGTTTTTTTCAGCCAAAAAAAAAAAAAAAAAAAAAAAAAGGGGGGAAAAA
>WAAD01030156.1:224056-245196 GCA_013389945.1 Fregata magnificens | reverse complement strand
GGCGATGCTCTGAAGGGCATCAGCTTAAATCAGCCTACGGCTCGCCGAGCTCACCGTGATGCTCTTTATTCCCCCACCTCCTCGGAAGAGCGGGCCCCTTCCGAAATAACCTTCTCCCGGAAGGATGCCTAAACACGTCCAAATCCATTTGGACGGTCTCTTGAGCTGTGAAAACCTTTGGGAGGTGTTTAAACCCTCTTTGCGGGGCATGAATAACGCCTTTGTCGGCGGGCGATGGCAACCTCCCGACCGTCTCCTCAGATTAATAAAAGTAGACGGCAATCTCTTAAAAACCTGCTTTGTGCTGATAAGGCGACGAGTTATCCGGGAGGCCCAGGTTAACAGAAATCAGTGTTTCACGGAGGTTTTTGTGATGTTAATGTCTCAACTTTCTGGCTAGGGCCTGCTCCTGTGAAGGGCTGCTGCTGATGGTGACTTGCCTTGGCCTAAAGGTTGGATGACAAAGAGGTTTTTTTGGTTACCCAGATGCCTCCGGGGAAACTCGAGGGCTTGTTGTGCAACCAGGAGCGCTTAATTAAAAAAAAAAAAATTCAGTCCTAAGCACATAATTTTATGCTCGACATCCCATTTATAAAGCAGAATTCAGGCTCATTTACAGGAGTTAAAGTTTGGTGGCCTAATGGGTCGTGCTGATGCCAGCTCGTTTCCAAACCGTGCCCAGATTAACGAAGGCCTTTTCTGCCAAGGCAGGAAGCTCTCCGCGAGCCACGTGTTTCAAGCGGGGACTCTTGCCTGCAAAACCCTTCCGAGAAACTTTTACTTTCACTAGATAACGAGCTTGTAGAGACTGCGGCGCTGCCTGTGAGCCCTCTGCTAGAGCAGCCTGCGTTTTTGTTCTTGACTACCCACTACTTTATCCGCCCAAAGTCATAAATTTTACAAATGCTTTAATTTATTGGCATTAGCTGGAGTGGTCCAACGCCAGCGTTAATTCCCTTTCTGCATGCCGGGCTGATAATTTAATTTAATACAAACAAAATGTTTCCAGGCTGGCCGAGCCACGTGCTAGTCCTTTATCTCCTACCCGGCCAGAGGCTGTTGTTCTCCCTGGGGGAAGATGGTGCCGGGGCCACCGCAGTGTGCGGTGATGGATGGCACGTAGGGAATGGGGCTGCAGTACCTTGTCGCTGCCGCCCACAGCTGGGCGCGCAGCAAATCTCCATCCTGGAGCTGGGGTGCAGTAGAGGGATCTATACTTCCACCTAGACTTATATTTACATTAAAAAAAAAAAACAAACAACCCAAAAAACTTCCTTTTATAATGCAAAAAAGGTTTTTACAGTTCCTTGAAGGCAGCTGGGTGGTTTCTGCTGGTGTGGGGCCCGGCTGAAAGCCGCCTTGTCCTGTGTCAGAACAACGTGCTGCAAGGTTAAGTCGGTAGGTGTGCCCACGCTACAAATACCCTTGAGATAAGTCTTTCTCGTCGCCAGGCATCTGGTGCTCCTCACCTCGACTCACTTATTTTTTTTTTTTGTTAAGTCTCCCGTATGCCTTTGCCCTCTAGGGAGGGCAGGCTCAGCTAAGTCATACGTGGATCTGACGGCTAATCCATCTGCACGCAGGGAAAGTGCTGATGTCGCCCAGCACCGTGCGGGCTGGCCTGACCTTCCCGGCCCCCATAACTCGTTTGCTGAGAAGCCGGAGAGGCATCTCTGTCGCGGAGCTGCGGCTCGCTGTCGGGGAGAGCGTACGCCAGCCGGGAGCAGGTGGTGGCTTCTGGGTCCCATCCAGCATTGCAGAAAAGAGATGGCATTTTGGGGTGGCCATCTTGTACTTACGTAACGGCGCGACGCCACCTCCTGCGGCAGCCACCGAGGGAAGAACGTGTTGCCCCCCCCCTTTCTGGAAGAGGGGTTGACAGGCTGTATTAAAAGCCTGCGTTGCCGCAGAGCTGGATTTTTTGTTGTTGAGTGCCTTTAGCTTCTGGAATGAGCAAAGCTGATGTTTTTTCTAGGCTTTTTTTGGGAATCCGAAGGCCTGCCCAGCTTCATAACCCGACCCCTCTCAAATATAAGTGCTAATTCAAAGCATTTCTGCCTCTGGCCAGGGACACTGGGCATGAGCAGCCTTGTTCTGCAGCGTCAGTGAGGTTGTGTAAGTGAGGCTGACCCATAAAACCCGAATCGTCACCCGCCATGAGCCTCCCCGCTGCCTGCCTGCAACTTTTACAGGCAGTAAAGCATCTTTGTCCGGCATGGAGGTGGTTAAGGCCGGTCCTGCCTGGGGACGGTCCCTGTGAGGCCTCCCCACTGCAGTTTCCACTTCCCTTTGTCGCCTGATAGCAGCAAAGGCTTGGCCCAGGGTGGGGATTGCCGGGGCGGGGATTGCTGCTGCCTCTCCATTCTCTGTCCCCGAGGGTAGATCCAGAGGTGCCGTGGATTTAGGGTTTCTCTCAGCCGACCACAGGATGAGCTGGCTGGACTTAGTCACCTCACTACTGCGAAACCAGTTGTCCTGACTCAAACGGCTCTTTCTAGAATATTCAACGGCCGGGGAGATACCAGACATCTTCGGGACGCCCTGCCTGAAGCGCAGGCAGCCCAAGTAATAAACTTGGGGGTTGAATTATTATTCCTCGAGGAAGGAATTCGGATTTACTCAGTGCTGGAAACATTCAGGCTTTGTAGGGTATCGATTACCCCCTTTCCTCGCTCAGCCCAGACTGAGTGCTCTGTGTCTTTGGGCGTCCTTGAAGTCCTTGCTCCTCTGTTTGATTTTAAAAAAAGCAAGTCTGGAGTAGTGGGAAATGCCAGGCATTCCTGTTACACTTATAAGACTGGTCCTTCCAGTAGAATTCAGTCGATGCTTTGTAAATACATGGTAATGGGAGGCAGGAGGCGGTATTAAAAAGCGAAGCTTGTTGGTGGCAGGGCACGGTGCTGCGGGCAGATGGGTATTTGGGATACTTTTTGCCTGCTGCGTTTCTGCTCTCGCCCCTGGACCAGGTCACGGTGTCTCTGATTAATTTTTCTGAGCTCACTGAACTGCTGGAAAAATCTTGTGAAGGGGATTCTGGCTAGGAACTTAACTTTCCTTTCTCTTTATATATTTATAAAGACTTTAGGGGGGTTAAAATTATATTTGCAAATGATTTGAGTGGGTGGGGGATTTCCACGAGATAGGGAGAACTCACCCGCCTGTTTTTAAAAACTTCAAAGTCGTGCTCTGGATGCAGTTTCCGTCTCGGGATCCCGTTGTTTCGTGTTCCTCTCATTCCCAGAAGCTGCGCAGACCCACTCGCCCGTGTCTGTGTGGAGGCGATTTCCCAGCAAAGGCTTATTTTTTTTGGCATCTAGAGAAGCTGGTGCTGCTCCGCAGGTGTCGGAGGATGCAGCAGCAAGTGTTAGAGGGCTAAAACACAATGTTTCAGGGCTGACCAGTGGGTTTTCCTATAATAATGGGACTTTGTCGGGCTTTTTATGTGGGCAGACCTTCTTGTACTGACTCCGGTGAATTAGCAGCTTTTGGCAGGGCTGAGGGAAAGGAGACTTTGCCAGGACAAATTATGGTTTTCGCTGGCCTGACTCCTTTATGCCGCATGGGAGCGAGGCGATGGTGAGTCAGGGCTGCCTGCGAGAGGATCTGCACGATCTGCACGTACGTGGGGAAGGTCTGCAGAGCAGAAGTGGCCGAGGGGAGGAGCGTCGGCGCGAACGGAGCCTCTGCGGCACCGGGCAGGCACATGGCAGGCTGGCAGGGGATCTCCTCGCCTGTTCCTTAGAGGCATGGCTTCATTCTGGTCAGCCCCGCTAGCTTTGACAAAGCTTTTGGGTGTGTATTAGTGCCTCTGTTTCAAAGGTGAATACACTGAGCTGGCTGGTGTGTGCAGCTAACACCATTTTGTGCTTTACTGGGTTTTTTTTTTTTTTTTTTTTTTTGTCTGCTTGGGGCAGGCAGAACAAACCCCCTGCTCTACCCCTGCCTCTAGCTGAGCAGCAGCCCGCGTTTCTACGAGCGCCACACTAAAGGCGTATCTTATAGGTGAAGGCAGCTTATGCCGAAAGAGCAGCCTGCTTTGAATATCCCCTGCGTGCCCAGGGGATCAAGTTTGAAATCAAATGACTGTTTGAAGTCAAAACTAGTGATCTGCCCATGCCAGTAGCCACCACCTTACATCACTCTCTTACCGGAGGCTTTTTGAATGCCGGCTATCTAGCCTGGGCAGGTCAAAGAGGACAAACAGCTTTGAGCCGCCTCTGCTACTTGAGAACAAAATTATTGCGGTGCGGCCTGAGGTGCGCAGTTAGAAATGCCCGGGGGCACCAGCGCCGCTGGAAAATGAGTGTCCTCCCATCCCAGTGGACAGTTAAGCTTCGGTTGAGGTTCCTCTTGGGATTCCTGCTGTTGTGGGGTTGCTCTAGTCCTGTAGAGGCAAACAGCCTGAGTTCAGAGAGGTTTTTTTCATCCAAACTTTGGCGGGGCGGGGGGGGGGAAACCCTCAAACCAAACAGTTTTAAACCTTGTGGTGGTTTTTTGCTGCCCTGGGTGAGGGGGAATGCAGGGAACAGGGGAGACGTGCAGCGTCTTCCGTTTGAAGGGGGATCTTGAGCGTATTAAAGAAATCTTCAGTCTTTTACATGTTCTCTGCCAAGGTGTTGTGTTTAATCAACTGAAGTCTACTTGCTTGTACAGGCTTAAAGGATGGGTTTTAAGCTCAGGCGGACTTTGCCGTGATTAGGTGCTTCTCGGCAGAAGGTTGCCCGCATAAGAGCATATCTGCAGTCACGCTAGCGCCGAGCTGCCTGGGTCCCCAGTTGTGATGGGAAATGCAGTTGAGGCCAGTAGGAGAAAGGACTCGAGAGCTGGGAGGGAGGAGGCAGAATCTCTGCCTGCGCACTCAAGTGCTTGAATTTTGTTGCGTTGTGTAGCTCCAAGGGAAGACTGGCAATGAAGAGAAGCTATGAAGGGAACTTCTGCATAGAAGGCAGGTGAGCTTTGGGTGGTGTACGTGGGGGATGACATGGAAATAGAAGTGTGTCTTGCCTGTGTCTAAGACTCTCAAATAGGAACATAAAGATAGTTTGATCCAGTAGCAGCTTTCTTGTTACCTCCATATTCATCACGTGGGTGTGTTGGTGTCTCTGCTTGATGAGCAAGTCTGGGTGATTCCTAAACCTGGCACCTCTTCCTTCTCTTCTAGACCCAGGATTCCAGTGACGATGTCGAAGCACCACGATGCAGGGACCGCTTTCATCCAGACCCAGCAGCTGCACGCTGCCATGGCGGACACCTTCCTGGAGCACATGTGCCGCTTGGACATCGACTCGGAGCCAACCATTGCGAGAAACACTGGCATCATCTGCACCATCGGTAGGCGATTCCTATATAGGAGACAATCGCAGCTGTGAACCCCTGTGTTGTTGAAACTTGTTAGGGAAATTGTGGGAAGGCTTCAGCTTTCATCCCTTGCCAGGGCTGAACTTGTGCGTTGAACGAACATGACTTTCCCATGTCTGCCTAACCTGTGTTATTGCTAGGAGTGAATCCGGTAGCCAGGGAAATCAGAACTGCTTAGGTTCTGCTGCGCTCCTCGAGGCAAGTTAAAACCGTCTTTGCTACTGTAGAGATGAGCTGCTTCAGCACTGAGCAAGTCCGTATCCATTATACCTTTTCTCTTCCACATGAAACAGCCTGGTGTGTGTGGGTTATCTCACTAATTTTACAAAGTTAATATTCAAACTGTTTCTTCCTCCTAGGCCCAGCCTCCCGCTCGGTGGAGAAGCTGAAGGAAATGATTAAATCTGGAATGAATGTTGCCCGCCTCAACTTCTCTCACGGCACCCACGAGGTAAGGGTGGGATCTGAGCTGATATGGCCCCGACTGGGCCACGTGTGTGTGTGTCTGCTGACCCTGTCTCATGGAGGAGGGAAACCTGGCTTAGTCCAGAGCAGCCTTGGTGTGGGAAGGCGAAACTTAGCTCTGCTTTTGGGGAAAACATGCTGGTTGTACGTATCGAGCTGTACATAGTTGCTGGTAACATTTAAGTGCGCTTTCCGAGCCGTTTATGAAAGCAGTTCAAGTTGGTTCCGCACCTTTCTCTGTACCAGGGAGCCAGGTGACTGATATTTGACACTTGTGTGCCAACTGCTTGCCAGGAAATCCTTCAGTTCTTCCTCGTGTCCTGCCGTTTCCTGTACAATGCTGCTGCTTCTCAGTTAATAGCAGAAGCCGAGAACATCTGTCCCTGTTTCGCTGCGCACCTCCGCAGGAGTACGCAACTATCGGTTGCTCGTCTCGCTTCTTGTTTCGTTGCTGGGGGTTTTGCAAACAGGCGATCAATGAATAACCTTGTCTCAGAAGAAAACAGTTAGTGATTTGAAGTAATTACTGTGCCTAGTTGAAAGAATTGAGCTCCTGGGTTTGCTCGGCTAGCCAGCTGCTCCGGTTGTGTTCCTGGCAGTCATGAGGTTAGCACCACGGTACTTGGGAGGTGGTGCGGTGAGCTTGTAAGAATAAGGTCAAAAGAAATCAACACTGTTTGTGGTAGACAAGCCCTCATCGATATAAATAGATGAGATCCTCAGTGGTACTGGAGGAGCCAAGGATCCCATTCCAGGTTGCCTAGAATGCCACCCTGAGCCTTCCTGCTGAGTTTTCTTTTACCCTGGCTGCCCTCCAGCTTTCAAAATGTCAGACGGTAGCCAGTAGCAGCTGTAGGTGGCTTTACTTACTGAACCGTGAGCCTCGCGGTGTGTAACAGCTTGGCCTCTCACCCTCGTGGCCTTTAAAGGCCACAGGGCGCTGTCAAAATCGAAAGGTCTGATGCTTAACTGTGGACAACCATCAGACCGTGACTAAACACCCTGGGGTAGTGTCCGTACGTAGGCTGCCGTTAGCAAAATCTGCCTGAAGAAAGGGCAGCGTGGAATAACTCAGCCTCTCAGTAGTCAAATCCTGCAGCCGGCCGGCTCTTGGGCCGCGTGGCTCATCAGGGAGTCAGTGGCCAGGCTGAAACTGGGAATTCTCGCACCGTTGCTGCCCAGCGGAGCTGCTGCTGTGGTTTGCGTACTTGTTAGCTGAGGTCGAGGACAGGGACGGTGGCTTTCTGCTTTGGGTGAGGTCTAATTCCACATTTCATACAGATGAGGTTAGATTACAGCGGAGTCTGGTCTTGCTGTCATCTCCTGTCGAGTTTGACTGTCAGCAATAGCCAGTCTTAAGTTTGAGTCCCCTCCTGGTTCCTCCAAAACACTCCAGTTCCCAGTGAAGCCCCAAAGAGTTTTCAGCTGTCGCGAGTGCTTCGATTCTTGTGTCCACCCTAAAGCATTCAACAGGGCTTCAACTTTAACAGAGGTGCTCGAGCACCTGGCTGCAACCCTTTTATATAGGGGGGAAAAAAAAAAAATTGCTTTTACTTCCAGCTCTGCCTGCATTCCTGTTCTGCACACGTAACTCTTCAGGAAGTCAGAATCCCTAGGAGCCAGTTAGTCATCAGTATCAAACTAAAAAGGAAAAATCCCAGGTGACTGGGACCAGATAAATGTAATAGCGCCATTCAGGCAAGTTTTCTGTGCTGCATCCATTTAGGCTGCGGTGCGTGGAAGGGTCAGGGCCGTCTCAGTCTCAACTTGCACACTCGATCAGTAAACTAAATTTCTGCCGCTCTAAAGCGTTTGCGGTTGCGGTGCCTCTCTGGTCGAGGGCACGCACACAAACTTTAGCACAGTTTTTTCCGGCCCCACCTTCCTGGCGCTGGATTATTGTCCCTGCAATACTGAAGTCGGTGTGTGGGGCACCGTCCGTCTTTGGCACAGAGAGAGGAAAGGGTATTTCTTATCTGCAAAAGTCTGTCAAGTGTTACACAACTTGCAGTCGAGGTTATCTTTTAATGTTGTTTAAGCAAGTAAAGTAAACTGATCTGCTGGTCATCTGAAGCTCGTTTGAGGTAGCTGGGATGGGAGTTTTCCTGCGGAACCGTCTGTCCTGAAACTGGCAGCGTTAGCGAAATGCTCTTGCACATGTGAAAGTTTGGAAGCCAGGAGTGTGGTGCTGGAGGCTTGAACTTCTGGCTGCGATTGCTTTGGCTCTTGAAATAAAATGTAAATACTTAAATGGATAACGTCCTCTTAGCAAATCCTTTGTCTTTAAGGGAAATGGAAGCCAAAGAGTTACAAAAAAGCTTGTCCGTCTGGTCACCTGTGGGACTGATAAGAGGGGTTGGGCTGGAAGTCTGTGGGGGAGTCGGCAGTGCAGAGGATGGCGTCCTCCCTTCCGTACTCCGAAGGGAGGAGGAGAACAGCCAAGTGTGGCAGTCGCTTAGCTGTGACATTCTTCTGGCATTCAGGAGTCTTTCCATGCACACTATTGTCCAGCTGCTGGTGCTGCCAATGTTCTGCCATGTTGAATAGGCAGGCGTTCGGCAAAGCTTTTGGAAACGTTCTTCCTAAAGGCCTGTTGGTGGGTGGGCCGTCTTCAAATGGCAAGTATACGTCCTGCTGGAAAAATCACTTCAGCCGAGCACCTGGGCTGTCTCCTTGAGTTGTCCTTCTGGGATTAGAACTGGGGGCACCGAAGACACAGCCAGGTAACTGCTAGGTTCCACTTTCACCTGGGGAAGGCCTTTGTATCCTCGCACTCTGCTTTTCTGGAACCTTAGTCTGAATTAAATTCTCAAACTAGAACTGAACTTGAGCATAATGTGAGAGCAGAGCTGTCAGCTCGGGCAGCGTTTGGAGCGTGTAGTGATCTTTTTCATAAGCAGTGGAGTAGAAATGGCATGAATGTTTCCGTCTCTTTTTCCTTGCCAGTATCATGAGGGCACAATCAAGAACGTGCGAGAAGCTACAGAGAGCTTTGCCTCTGATCCCATCACCTACAGACCTGTGGCTATTGCACTGGATACTAAGGGACCTGAAATCCGAACTGGACTCATTAAGGGAGTAAGTTACTCTTTTTTTTTTTTTTATTTTTTTTTTTCCTCTCCCCTCCCACTTTTTTTAGCGCGTGAGACTAGATATCATGTTACGCCTGTGGCCTTTTCCAAACAAAAAACATCTCTAGGAAACACGATAACGAACCAACTACCAAAAATTTTGACGAACTGCTGCAGGCTGCAAGGTGGTTGTGTGCTGGTTTTTACTGGTTTTGCTGAAATGCATGTTTTGGCACGCAGAGTGGCACAGCAGAAGTGGAGCTGAAGAAGGGCGCAACACTCAAAGTGACCCTGGATGATGCCTTCATGGAGAATTGCGATGAGAACGTGCTGTGGGTGGACTACAAGAATCTCACCAAGGTTGTAGAAGTTGGCAGCAAAATCTATGTGGATGACGGTCTTATTTCCTTGCTGGTTAAGGAGAAAGGTGTGTAACAACTGTTCCAGCTATGCCTGTTTGTTTTTTCTTCAGAACATATTTGTGCTTTCCCTCCAGTAACTGTTTTTTAGCCTGCAGTTGTGTGTTAAAGAAAGGAGTACGTGGTTCTTAATGCTGTAGTGAGACTTTGAGCAAAACTTTCTCTACTTCGACTAGCAAATTTCCAAAAACTAACGTCAGCTGTGTTTCACTAGACTGTCATCTAAAGTGCCTCCTCAAAGGTGAATGTGTGGTAGGGATGTGCCAGTGCTCCTGATCAAAGCCTCTTTAGCTAATTCATACTTTAGCCAGGCTAATTCACACTTTTAATGCAGGATTTAACTGGTTTTACAGCATAAACCCTGAGTTTTGTGGTTAGAGACAGAACTAGCTTCAACTGGTAAGGTAGGGGTAAGGTTAGTTCCACAGTACTCACTTTATAGTGCTGCGTCTGTAGGGAGGAGACTATAGGGCTAGTGCTCTAGCCTCAGGGCATCGCCTCTAATCCCAGCGTGTGTAGGGAGATGGAGGTGAGGCTTTTGGGGTGCTCAGTTTGGTATTCCAGGGCTCCTCTGTGCAGAAATGCAACCTGGTGGCTTTTTTGGGGAGGCAGTCCCAACCTCCTGCACGGAACAAATGGCATCTTCTCCAAGAACAGGGTAGAAGTGGTTTTAAACCGGTGTGTTGTGCTCCCATGGGTAAATTGCAAGCTTGTGTGTTATGTAAATCTGCTGAAGAGAGGGGTGATGTGCTTTTACCACGTGCAGTCACTGTTGGCACTGCTGTTCTCGGGCAGGGAGGTGGTGTGGGAGCTGGCAGCGGGGAGCTTTCTGGTAAACACTGACCGTGGGAACACATCTGTTTCAGGCAAGGACTATGTCATGACGGAGATCGAGAACGGCGGCATGCTCGGCAGCAAGAAGGGAGTGAACCTGCCTGGTGCCGCAGTCGACCTGCCTGCGGTCTCTGAAAAGGACATTCAGGACCTCAAATTCGGTGTGGAGCAGAACGTGGATATGGTGTTTGCTTCCTTCATCCGCAAAGCTGCTGATGTCCATGCTGTCAGGAAGGTGCTAGGGGAGAAGGGAAAGAACATCAAGATCATCAGCAAGATCGAGAACCATGAGGGTGTGCGCAGGTGAGCTTTGTGTGGATGACACTTCGTTCAGGTTTGTCACCCTGTATCAATGGAAGAACGCAGCCCCTTCGCGCTGTAGTCAGGACTCCTGGTCTCTGGCTTGCCAGCAGCAGCAAACTTACTAGTCCAAGTAACAGGGTGGTAGCGCAAGCTGTCAGTTAATGCCGTGTGTGTGGGACTTGACGTAGCTGTGGTATGAACAGTGGTTTGTGTAACTGTCACACGCCCTGAGCTCGCGGGGACAGCGTCACAATCTCCCTCCATCCCTGAAAAATCTGCAGTATTTTTTGGAGAGAGTGTGAGTTCAAAGCTGAGCAAACTTGCTGTTCTGGATGCGAATCAGTTACCTAATGCATGGGAATCACCAAGTCTGTGACGAACTATTAGACTAAACTGTCTCAGATCAGCTCGCGCTCCTCTCGCTCTCTGTTTGTATTGCTTTAGAAAGCTTTATATAGCACTTCATATGTGCTATGACTTGGTCTTGTCTTTCTTTCTCCTACCTTGGCATTACAGGATACCAAAATGGCACGTGAAAAGCCCGTGTGCCGACAGCGTAGCTGCGTATCGCACTCCAGAGCGACGCTCCCTTTCGGGGGGGGGGAACAGAACAGAAGGGAAGGTGCTTTGCAGAACGAACAGGGTAACGAACCTCTTCTCTTGCTGTCAGGTTTGATGAGATCATGGAGGCCAGCGATGGCATTATGGTGGCCCGTGGTGACCTGGGAATCGAGATCCCTGCTGAAAAAGTCTTCCTTGCCCAGAAGATGATGATTGGGCGCTGCAACAGGGCTGGCAAACCCATCATCTGTGCCACTCAGGTACTCGAAAGGCAATGCTAGCTCCTAACTGCTGGAGTCTGGTAGTTGTAGCTGTCGTGGCTTGATGGCCATTTGCTAGAGAGTGAGATGCCAAGAGCAAAGAGGTTTTGCTCGTAGCTGAATAGCTCATCTTGAGGCACTTCTTTAAAGATGTGTTTGGGATCTTCCCCGGTGAGGTTACAGGACCTCGTCTGTGGCTGCTGAAGGTTTTGCCCCTCAACACTTCACGCAGTATGAGCCTTTTGGGCTGACTAAACAAATTCTGGGGAAAAAATCGCTTATACTTTGCCTTTGACATCTTGTAAGCAGCACATCTGTGTCTAGCACAGGAGACTTGCTAAGGTTGCCAGGTATCTTTCAAAATGTGCCCACGCTGCAGCATCAGAAGGAACTGAGCAAAAGGTCCATCTGCTTATTGTTCTGGGAGCTGCTAGTGAGGGAGGGAGAACTGATGCTCAGCTTCACTGGTTCCAGTAGGGATCACGTGCAGACAGTCGTCAGGCACTGGGAGAACTGGTTTCCTGGCTGTGCTTGCTCTCTGCACAGGCTGTGGAAGTGAAAACTGTCCCTAGACAGTAGTCATCAGACAAGCTTCTGGATTTACAGTGGCATACGCTCCTTCCTCTTCCTGTATTGCTACTGAAATGCAATTGAAATGCTGCCTCAGGTGGTGTTTCATGAGGAAATGAGTGACGTTTGCCCAGCAGTGAGCTGCAGCGGGGAGAAAGCTGAGCACCTGGCGAAGATAGGAGAGCTGGCCAGGCTTTGGTGTGTGGAGTTAAACTAGCGTCTGGGAGAAGGGGGTAGGGAGAGCTAACCTCATGGAAAGCTGTCCTGTTTTCCACTCTCTGCAGAGTGGGTGCTTAGGAGGCTGGTGGTGTTAGCTGTTCTGAGTTTACTAGCCTGTATGTATTATATAAAGAATTTGAAATGTTGTGTTGGATGAAGATGACGCTAGTTGGTGCAGACCTTGCTGTTTACCTATTTCTAGATGAAAAAACCACACCCCTAGATGCTAATTTGGGAACATGTGGCTGGATTTGAGCTTTCCGTAAAGATGTCTAGTGCAATACTCTGCTCTAAAGAGCTCTGAGTTCTTGGACCAAGCCCTGTGCTGAAAAGTTAAATTGGAAAGTCAGAATACTGTGTCTGTGGTGATGTGTGGGTTAAATCTCCCTGGAAAAGGAGTAAACGTAGAATGTGTACAAAATGAAATGGGTTGTTTTGCTTGCTGGTAAATGCTTTAATTCAGAGCTGGTTGGGGACCAGGCCCCTCTCTGTCCTGTACCCGTGGGAGAACTCTTCTTCCAGAGTCCTTAGGCTACATCCTGTGTATAAAGTATATTGAAGTGCACTAGTGAAAAAGCAGCTAGTTCCTTCTGCAGTGTCTTGATTTCTTTGGATTTGCTCTCTTCCAGATGCTGGAAAGCATGATCAAGAAACCTCGCCCAACCCGCGCCGAGGGCAGCGATGTTGCTAATGCCGTCCTGGATGGAGCGGACTGCATCATGCTCTCTGGAGAGACTGCCAAGGGAGACTACCCGCTCGAGGCTGTGCGCATGCAGCACGCTGTGAGTACTGCCTTAGCTCTGGTGGGGGCCTGTCCCGCAGGTGAAAGTAGCAGTACTCTCTTGCCCTGCATCTTCCATCTGAGCCCGGCACCTGAAGATCTAAATGTGTCTGGTGCGAGGTAGCAGCACCTAGCACTCCAAAGTAGTGATTTCTTTGTTCGCACTCCCACTGTGGGTGTTTCTTTACCTAGCGTGGCCCTGAGGGCCTGAAACCTCACTTTGTGTGCTCCAAATTATTGTCAGGCAGAGCTGAGAACTGCTCTGCAGTGCTCCGCAATCTAAAACTTCAGATTTCTCCTATTAATTTTTGTTTAGGCCAGGGTAAAGGGGTTTTTGCTGTTACCTTGGCATGAGATTCTCCAAATGCCCTATTCATTTTGGCATATTAAATGCCTTAAACTTCTCCAAGGTCAAGGAGCTGCTTAAGCAGTTTATCTCTACTAGATAATGAAAGGTATCGGCTGACTCCTCCTTGGGGGCAGCGGGGGAGGCTTGTGAGTCTGATTTACAGCAGTGTTGCATTCAGCACCTGGTGCGCTTGGTGTTGGGGGTGTTTGTTGCACAAGTACTGACATGCCTGAACTGCCAGAAACCTCTGCTCTGCTTCGAGTTCACCCAGTTTGCATTTCAGCTGATAAAAAGCCTGATGTCAAGTATCTACAAGTGTTGCTTCTCCCCAGCTACCAGTGCTGTGAATCACAGCAGCTGTAACTCTCACCAGTTATAACTCTCATCAGTTTTATTTGCAATTCAGGTTATATAGATTAATCAACTCAGCTAGTGTTTGTTTGCAGTGCATTATGTAAATATCTTTTACCTTTATTTGGCCAACATGGAGTAGTGTTTTTTGCACGTGGCAAATGCAAAATATGACTTGATGGTTACTGGGCAGTGACTGCTGGTTTACAGGCTGAACACTAACGGTGCACCTAAAAGGTTTTTCCTCAGTTTTCACCCCCTAAATCACGAGGGTTGACTTTCTACCAAGACTTGGAAACTTGCTGCCGCAAACCTTACACCCGGGTTTCCATTCTGGCATTAATTCTTAGACTCAGGCAGGTTGTATTGTACCTGTCGCCTGAGCTCAGGATCCGTTGTACGTGCTTCCCTCTTCCTGCAGACCTGGGAATAGTGGTGTTCGCTCTCCCAGGCCACTGCAGAAATACTGAAGGTTTTAAACCTCTGTGCGGCGGGGCAAATACAGATGCGCTTTGTTTAATGTAACTTGGCACAGGCAGCAAGGTGCCAACTCTGTGATGGTAGGAGCACATTCCCCTACAGTCAGGATCTTTCACCTCAGCTAATTCACTTGCTGTTAGTCAAGAGAAGCCCTGCCCAGTGATAGTGCCCTGAATAACCAAGGTCTGGAAATCTGCAGCGCGGCCAGAGCAGATGAATATTTCCATCTGAAGTGGCCAAGTGGTCATAGCAGGGAGAGAGCACCTTACCTCTGGTAGAGAGCGGCTCCTGTATGCATTCCCTGGCCTGAAACTGGTATCAGTTTGGGTTTATGTATCTGTTTATCCAGTGCTGCTACAGGAGTATTCCAAGTAAAGCTCCCAGATGGCAAACATGGGCTGTGATGCTGAGAACAATCAGGGTCTGCACTGTGTAGTATCCTTGCACCTCTCTAAAAGACTTGACCTGTCTGTCCCTGACCTGTCCCAGCGGCTTTGCAGGGACTCTGCAGTGGCTTCACTTGGCGATCCCTTTCCAGCTAGCCTCTTGGAAATGAACTTGCTCTTCGGTAGTTGGCATCAAATGCGATGTGCCTCGAGTCTAGTAGCAAGCTTCCAAATATCGGGCAGCCTATTTCCTGCTTGTGGCTTCCTTCCAGTACCAGTCCATGATCCGCAGTTGTCTTCAAATGCCAACCTGGCTATGCTGTCTAACGGGACCAAGGTTTAAATAGCCGCTCTGTTTTCCTTTCTCCCACCTCCACCCTGGTATCTCCACTTGTGTACCAACTGGAAGCCCTCTAGCCATTTCTGTATGAGTAAAGCCAGCTGTGACGTGGAGCTAAGAATTGTTGGGCCCTTCTGCAGCTGCTGCCAAAGCAGACACGTGTATACGCATATTCTCTTACAACTGGGGAATGCAGGCTTCCCTCTAAACTCGGGTTCACTCTGCGTGTTAAGCAGAGCTGCCTGCCTTTGGACCAGGAGCTGAAGATAAACTGCCTGGCTATCAGCTCTTGCATTTGATACCATACTTCCATTTTATCTAACGGCAAGGGTGAAGCCAGCAGTAACAAAACTGACTGCTTTAGGACCAGAGTTGGCACTGGACTGCTGTTCCTGCCTGTCACATGTGTCCTGTTATTTTTAGACATAAGATACTTAACTACTTTGGCTTAAACTGATATCTGTGGAAGAGGGATAATTCTTAGCATCACATTCACTAACACTAGAGTAGCAAAATTCTTACTTGGAAGGAGTCTTAACTACAAAGCTTTCACTATAATGGCGCTTCAGTCTCTGCTTAAACATCAACTCGTCACGCTTTCTGTAGCGGCTGCTCACTTTCTGGAGTAACTGGATGAAGTTGTCCTTGAAAAGATGATCAACCTTTGCATGCTTTTTCTAGTCTCTGCAAGCCTTCATTATCGGGTTGTCAGGGGCTAATGCAGCCTTCTGGGATGAGAATTGTCTTTAAATGTGAGTGATTCCCAGCATACTGGGATGAATAGGTTACTGAACTTGTTGCAAATGCTTAGCCTGAACAGAAAGCCCTTAGTTGTGTCTCTGTACCTCTTGTCTGTCCAGGCCTGGCACTGTACAAACACCCCAACATACATGTGGTGACAACCCTATAAGGAAGACTTGTTCCTATTTATTTCTCTATTACTGAAAGGGAGGTTGGTATAGCACTTGGAGGTGAAACTTTATTGGCTCTCAAGTTAAACTAAATCTTTATTGGCTCTCTAGTTAAACTACACCTAATGAAGCTGAGAGAGACAGTCTCCCCACTTCAGGGGTGATGTTGGAAGTGCATTGCTTGCATGTTGGCTCCATGAAGACTGTTCCAGTAGTGCTGTGTGATGTTGGGAGAGTATGAAGGGGGGGGAGATGGAGCTACAGAGATTTCCTCTTGAGAAATTGCGGGCAGGACCATCAGCAGGCTGGTAGATGGCATGAGAGTCAAGGAAGTAGTAAGCAGCCGCAACAAAGCGCGGTCTGACTCTGAGCTGGCTTGCTCTGCTCCTGAAAAGCAATCTGCATTTGCCTATTCTGAAAGGACTCCAAAAATATAGCAAGAATGCCACCTTTGAAACACCTGCCCAGTGACCAGGGTCTGTCAGTTAAATGGCGTGGTGGACCAGCCAGCGTGGCTGTGGCATGGTAGACTGGGTTGCATTCAGCAAACTCACAACCTGAGAGCCAAAGAGAGTTTCGCAGCCTGACCTTTAATATCCTCTCGCATGCGTTAGTATGACAATTAAGCAAATTAACGTGATCTCATGTTACTCTGGTATATCTTTCCTTCTTTTCTTTCCTCTTTTCTCCTTCTTCCCTCTTACTCGGGCCTGCAGATCGCTCGTGAGGCTGAGGCCGCAATGTTTCATCGTCAGCTGTTCGAAGAAATTTTCCGCCTCAATGTTAACAACAGGGACCCTGCCGATGCCATGGCAGTAGGCGCAGTGGAGGCCTCTTTTAAGTGCTTAGCTCCAGCCCTGATAGTTCTGACCGAGTCCGGCAGGTAGGGCTCAGAGAGGGGGCTTGGTGCCAGTTGTATCCATGAATTAAAAACCTGCTCCGTTCTAACACTGCAAGTATTTAGCAAGCAGCTTGCTGCTACGGTATCAGCCTTGCATAACCGCTGCAGTCTGAGTTGAGTTCACCTCTGTGGCAGGGAGACATTCCAGGTAGGCAGGAGCAGAGCGAGAGTGCCTGGCAGTTGGCATGAATGTCACCTGAGTGTGGGCTCGGCAGGGTGAGGTGACTCAGTAGGTGCCACCAATTCAGAAAAGAAACCTTGAGAATCGAATGGTTCCTCTATAAGGCTGTGCTGTTTGGGTGGCTGAGTGTTGCGGCCATCACCCTAGCACGTTGAACTAAATCTGGGCTTGCTAATTGGTAACTCTTGATGTCAAAAGCTGACAGTATTTGTGTGACACCTTGCTGGTAGAGCACCTCACCCTACCCTGTGCCGCCCCGAGCGACTGACGTGAGTGTTGTCTTCCCGAACGCGTGTTGCTCTTATAGATTGCCCGGGAGGCCGAAGCCGCCATCTTTCACAGGCAGTTGTTTGAGGAACTGCGTCGTCTGACTTCCCTGAACTGTGACCCCACGGAGGCCGCCGCTGTTGGCGCTGTGGAAGCGTCCTTCAAGTGCTGCAGTGGGGCCATTATTGTCCTCACCAAGTCTGGAAGGTAGGAGGTGACAGGTTCCCTCAGGTCAAGCCCACTTCGTGACAGGGTGGGGGAAGGTGACTTGCAAAAAGATGGCTTTGAAAGACTAGAGCTGTAACAGCGAAGCCCGGGTTTTGGCAGCGACTGAGAGCCCAGGCCACCTGTTTGCAGTGCCGGTTCCTCGGGAGATGGGCAGACATCTCAAACATCTGCACACACGTAACCTCCGAGTTCCTCAGCCTGCCTCTGCCAGCGTGGCACCAGCACCGAGCCCTGCCTCCCCTTGCTGTTGCGAATGGCATCTCTGCCAGCAGCGCTGGCTGGAAGAGTCAAGGGAAAATAAGTGTTGCAGCTTCGGTTCAAACTTCTTGGCAAGAAATCCTCGATTTAACAGTAAGGCGGAAGTTCAGTGGATGCAGAATCTTTTTTTTTTTTTTTTTTTTTTTTTTTAAAATCGAGGCCTTGGCCTTTCATAGTAGCGTCCGAACTATGGGTCCCTTGCTGAACCTTTCAGGCATCAGCCCCGCTTGTCTAAGCACAAGGGGCGAAGAGGGACTGCCTAGCCTAGAATTGTTAGGCAGGGAAATTGAAAGCGTTGGAAACGTCCTCTTACAGGCTTCCTTATGCCTGCTTGCAAGTAATCTCACTGAACAGGCAGGCATCTGGCAGACACCCAGCAGCCAAGTGCTGCCTGCACTCTCAGGTGAGCTCGGTGCCTTGGCTGCAGGTGAGAGACAGCAATGCAGACACGCTGGAACTATTTAGTTTGGGATTTCTGTCCAGCGACGGTGACAACCACTGAGTAGAGACTCACTCCTCCGGTTGTGGAGAGGAAGCTGCAGCCTCGCTGATCAGCTTTTCCATCTAGAGGAACTAGGCTGCCCACCCTCAAAGCACGTCCAACCATAAGTCTCAGACTGCTTTCTGGAAGATAATCTGAATTTCTTGCACTGGATTCGGATCAAAGAAATAGTGCAGCAGCAGAGATGTGGTTATATGCGCTGGGCGTGGTCTACCTGAAGAACTGGACCATCGGTGAATCCTTCACCCAAATTTACAGCTTAAAATGATTTGAAGCAGCCACTTTCTGCAGAGATGAGGAGTGACTATAAGCACGGAGTTTCTGGATACCCTCGTAGTTCTAATGTTTCTTTGTAAAAGGTTCCAGTCTTACACTTGACCTTTTTAAAGAGATTTGAACTCTGATATTTGAATATTTTTAGCTGTGGATTCTGTTACAGCCTTTGAGTACCTGGGTCTCCTAGAGCTACCGGGAGGCTTCTTGGACAGCATGGGAAGGATTGTCTGAGAGCTGGCACGTGTGTTTGGGTTGCTTCAAGCGGACTGCTACTGCCTACTTTAAGCAGCAATCTTTGAGTAGTGCTGAGCTTGGCTCCACTAAACAAGGCTGCAAAAGCTAGTGGAGATACTGGCATGCTCATGGAGCTTTAAATGTCATGGCCTCGCAGTTTTAATCTCTGTTTATTTGCAGATGCACTCTGCAAGCCGTGCCCAGGGAAGGGGAAGCCGTAGTCCCCACCCACTGTGTGCTGCTTGCGATGTTAAGGCATTTTAAAGATTCTGTGCCCAACTTCCCAGTATAAATTTTGGCCTCGGTTACATTTGCTTCCTGTTGGGCGCAAGAGCAGAGCTCTGCGCGGGGGAACCGGCCTGTTTGCTGGCTTCGGCAGGGAAACGTGGCTGGGAGGCAAATGGCTTCCTCCTTGGCAAGCTTTGGGTAGCGCTGCTGGCGTGGGCTCTTTCCATCCCATAAACCGGGAGCTCCTCAAAACGCAGGGAACTTGCAGGGACCCCCACCGAGATGCCAAGGACTGCTTGCAGAGGCCAGAATAAATGGCACCTCGCCACCTTAACATAGCAACAGAGACAAATAAAGGCTTGTTTTTGGGACCGAAACACGCAGATGGCATTTCCTAGAACTTGGAGGCGAGGTGATTTTCACCACAAGACCGGAGTAGGGACCATCGCCAAGGGATGGCCTTTGCTGGTGGTCCGCCCAGTTGCCTAACTGGGAATTCAGCAGAGCGTCAAGCTCGTTGGTGAGCTTGGCTCTTGCCAGCATCTCCTGTGGTCATCCTCTGTGTCCCTCCAGGGGTTTTGTGGAGCCCTCCAGGGTGACAGGCAAACCTCGCCGCCGCTTGCGCTGCGAGTGGAGGTGCCCCTCTGGCTGTACACAAGCTTCCTCGAGCTTGCTCTCGGGCGGCTGTGCCTCTAAGGTGGTGCTTCACCTCGTGTCTGCTTTCCTTCTAGGTCAGCACACCTGGTGTCCCGGTACCGCCCGCGGGCTCCCATCATTGCCGTGACCCGTAATGACCAGACGGCACGCCAGGCCCACCTCTACCGGGGCATCTTCCCCGTGCTGTGCAAAGAACCAGCCCACGATGCGTGGGCGGAGGATGTGGACCTCCGCGTGAACCTGGGCATGAATGTTGGTGAGTGATGCTGCTCCAGCCTCGCCCGGGGAACGGTCTGGTGGGACGTGGTGGTCCTGAGCGCCTCAGATGGTGCTTCTGGGGTTACCCATGGGGACCGGTGACAAAGGGAGAGGAACTGGCTGCCTGTGTGGTAATGGTATCCGATTGGGAAACGGGGGATGGCAGTTGCATGAGCACAACCGCATCCGATTGGGAAATGAATGGAACAGCGGCTTTATCATGGCTGCCTTAAAATAGGTTCCAGCAGAAAACCAGGTTGGTTTTAACGTAGTAAGTGCTCAAACTGCCATGCTCATCATTCCTGAGAGACAAGAGAAGCCCAGAGCAGGGTGACTCCTTTCTCCAGCCCCTCTCCAAAGCCTGTGCTGTTGAATTTCAAGCTCTGTGTCGCAGAGGAGCCCAAAGCAGAGGGGAAGGGTGCGAGATGGGTGGGCAGCAGGAGGACGGGGTCTTGATATCAACCCGGAGCCACGGCTGCCGTGGGATGGGCTGCCCCCCTGCACCTCGGTGGCGTGGGGAGTGGGTGACAAGGGATGTTCGCCCTGCGGCAAGCTGACGGCGGTGGGACCCGAGCTCCGACACCTCCCTCTCTTCTCTCCTAGGCAAAGCGCGTGGGTTCTTCAAGAGTGGCGACCTGGTCATCGTACTGACGGGCTGGCGCCCCGGCTCGGGCTACACCAACACCATGCGCGTGGTGCCGGTTCCCTGAACGACTGACTCCGACCAGCAACCACCTTCCTCCTTCCCCCTTCCCCTCCGCTCCCCTCTCTCCTCGCGTTAGACCAGCCATCGCTTGCGATGTTCTCCTTGGCCCTAGAGTGGATGTTAGGTTGCTAAACACCACCCAGTGCAGCAGCAGCAGGGGGAAGAGACCTTAAATCACTAAAAAAAATATACTTGAAGTGTTTAGTTTTTTTAAAAACCTCTCCCCGTAGTGAAGTCTTGCCCTGTGTATGTCAGAGTCAGCGTAGGAGGTTCCCGCGTGCTGCTGGGACTCCTCTTAGCCCAGTGACTGTCCTCAGGGCATGAAACGTCCCTTTCCCTGCCCCCTGTCTCGGGGTGACGGGGAAGGGGAGAGGTGACCCATGGCCAGCGGTTCCACTGTACCCCTCCTCGCTTGAAGGCAAGCTGCTACTCACCCCCCCCTCCGGTGCAGCCAGAAGCTGTCCCAGCCAGAAACCTCCCCACAGACCAAATCCAAGGTGAATCCAGCCCCCTCTAAGCAGTTGTTTTTTTTTTTTTCAGGGGTGGGGGTAGGAGAAGGGTGTTTGCTCCCCGCGCGCCCCACCTCCGTGCGATTGCAGCGTCCTCGTCCTCGTCTCGTGTGTTAGTCATGTTCCCCCCCCACCAACCAGAGCCTTCTCCCCTCACCCTGCACTCTAACGGGCCCCTGGGGTGGTAGAGCACAACTGTCCATCAATAAAGAGAAGCTGAAGCACCCTCCGGCCTGCCCCGCTCCCTGGGCTGGGGGGTGGCGGCGGGGGGGCTGCC
>WAAD01030156.1:201720-223318 GCA_013389945.1 Fregata magnificens | reverse complement strand
GGCTGCCCGAGGCGGGGGGACCTGGGGGGACCCGGGGGGGACAGCCGGCTCCGGCTCCTTGACCTCCCGCCTCTCTCCTGACAGCGCCGCTCGGGACCGGCCGTTCCCCTCCAGCATCCTCGGCGGTGGCTCCGCTCCAGCAGCCGACACTCGGGATTGAAATGACCTTGAAAGCTGGGAACAAGGGCAGCTCGCCGGATCCCGCCCGGGCTCGCTCGGGCCGAGGCAGCCCGGCCGCAAGTGCCTCCCTCCAGCTCTGAGCCTACTTGTGGTTTTTTTTTTTTTGGTTTGTTTTTTGGTTTTTTTTGGGGGGGGCAAAATCCCTGCCTCGCTCTCATCCTGCCTCCGCCGCGCGCTTCCCCATCGATTGCGCCGGCAGCGGGGAAGGGATCCAGCGAAAATCAAACGTCGCCGGAGGGGCTCGCGCCGGACCGTTTCCAGGCCGGATCCCAGCGCTGTGTAAGGGGAGGGGGATGCCGATCCGTGGGGAGGGAGAAGGACCAGGCTTCGCCTGGCAAAGCCACAGCCCGGGAGGCGAGCTGGGGGTCTCAGGGAGCCTGCACGGGCAGAGGGAGGGGTGTCAGCTCCGGTACGGCGGGCAGGGGGTTGGCAGGTCGCTGGCACTTTGTCGGAGACTCCTGTGCCCACCCGCTCTGCCCCATCTTGGGGGCTCCAGACTCCGACTGTTCTTGCTCCGCCTGTAGTTTGGGACATTGGGGACGGCAGTTTTCCTGCAGGAGCAGCTTCCTGCTAAAAATCCCAAAATCCTCAAGGAGGGTGACAGCGTGAGCTGCTAGAAAGTGTTTCCTCCCCGTGCCAGTGCTGGAAGCACCTCTTGGCGGGGAGACCTCCCCATCAGCTGTGCCTGGAGCCCAAACTTATCCTGTGCTCCCAAACCCCGGATCTCCATCCCTGCCGCATCTGGGAGCCCAGACAGAGCGAGATCTGGAGATGAGGCAGCCACTGCGATGTCTGCACTGGGTCTGACGATGCTCCTCGCAGCCCCCAGACCCTCTCTGGAGCAGCTTGATCCAGCGCTGTGTTCGGGGACCATCTGACCTGGGACTTGTCCCTGGCGGTGATCGTAAGAGGGAGAGAAAACAGGGACAGGACCGTGCAGCGCTTCCAGGTGCTCTCCAGCCTCTGGCTCTTCTTGTTTTAGGGGATTTCTGTGTGTTTGGTGACCTCGGAGGGGTTTCTCGATGCCCTTACCTCGAGTGGGGGGTGCCTTTCCCCATCCCCCGCATGGTGCCGCTTGGCGTCAGCCTCAGTTAGGGCTAAATCCGCTTGCCCAGATTAAGCAGCGCAACTGCTTGGGGATTTAAGGGATGACGTGGGGGAAGCTGGAGCAGGCTGAGCTCCAGAGAGGGAGGCTCTGGAGTGGGTCAGAGCCCCTTTTCCAGCACGGGGCAGGGAGGGATGAAGGTTTCGGCGCCTCCGTGATATGTTTCGGCTTCAGGGCAGCGTGGCATCGCCTGGCAGAGGGTGTTTGCAGCATGGGGCCACCCATCCTGAGGCATGGGGTGTCCGAGGAATCAGGCAGGGAAAAAGCCTTTTGGTGCGATGCCAAGGGATGTTATTTTGGTGCTTCTTGTCAGTAGAGTCTCCCTTCCATTCCAGACGCATCCTTTGACCTGAGCTTCTCCTAAAAAATCCCCACAGCCTGGGTGTGTTCATCCCGTCCCTGCAAGGCTCGGGCTTTGGGGCCATGCGTGCAGCTCGTTTGCGGGGATCCGGGAGCTGGTTCCCAGCCTGGTCCTAACTGCACGGCACCGGTGACTTGTGTTCGGTTTTTCTGCAGCCCCGCATATGTGCTGCATCTTGAGGGAGCATCCCCCATGCCTCCGGCCAGGATTCAGCCTGGCTCCATCGCATCGGGACGGTGTTTCGGTTGGGCCCTTGAGGCTGCAGGAACACGGGGGCTCACGTGGCTTCAAGTCTCAGGCCGTTTGGGTGACGGGTGTTGGGGTGCAGCACCCCCATCCTGGCTCCCCCCGAGTCCGGGGGGCATTATTTAGACGGGTTTCCCTTTGGACAAGCCTCTTGGAGCGGGAGCAGGGTGTGTGTAGGGAAGCACAGGCCAGCGAAAGAGCCTCTCTCTTTATATAGGAAGCAGTTTGGGATGGCTTCTCCGCCTGGGCTCTGCCGCACCACCACAGCATCATCCCTGTGGGCACCGGGATGCGCTCCAGCTCTGCGCTTGTCCTGCCCACTGGTGCTCATCCTGCCTGCTGCCGCCCTGCCTGTCCCCACCTGCTCTGGCATCACCCGCTGCCCATTTTGCCGAGCTCTTTTCCCTTGAATAATTTCCTCTCCGTAGGTCCGGTGGCTGTTTGCCGGCTCTGCCATGCTGCCGGAGCCCGTGGATCACTGTTCCGGCATCGGTCCCCTGGGATCGCGCTCCACTTTGGCTCTCGGTGCCAGAAGCACCGTGGCACAGCAATCTCAGGTTGCGGTTTGCCGTGGGCGGAAGCGTCACCTTTCTGGCCCGCCGAGTGATAACCTTCCCTGCGCGGCACCGGGAGCTTGTTTGCTTTACCTGTCACGGCCGATAAGCGCCTCTGATAAAACTCATGATAGTAAATAGCGGGCTTTAACGAGAGGAGAGCAACTAAAGGAGGGAGGTGGTGCCCTCGGTGCAGGCTCTGCCATGGGAAGATGGTGTTTTGCCGACCCGGAGGAGCAGACCCTGGCCCTCTCTGGCCAAAATCTCCATCTCTTGAGGAGGAGAGGCTCTGCTTTGGAGGGTGTTATCCAAGGGAGCTGACGCTCCTTGGCTGCTCGATTGTGAGCGCCGGCGAGTTCCTGGCAAGAAATGCCCTTTTTTTTTCTCCACGTGACTTGAGAAACAGCAGAAATATTCTGGCTGTCCTTGAGCGGCAGAGATACGAACGTCTCTGTGCGGACGGGGATTGAAGGGAATGGATTTACAGCTCTGAAACGCATCTGTCTCCTCTCTCCCTTCCCCTTGGGGGCTAACAGGCTTCTCCTTGCAGCACCAAACCGATGCATGAAAAAGCAGCTCCCCTGAAGAGTCCTGAGCCCATGCACGGCCGTGAGAAGCTGGAGGCATCGCACAAGGAGAAGAGTTTGGATTCACTCGATGGCAGGTGAGGGGCAGCTTAACCACGGGGTCCCGGGGTCTGCGGTCGAGTATTTGCTGCTCTTCCTCCTGTTTCCACCTCCTGCAGCATTCCCGCTGCCTCTGAGCCCCCAGATGCAGCCTGCCAGCTGGGAGTGGGCACAGGGGGTCCCCTCTTTGTTTTCACCCTCAAATATTGGGTCTATAAAAGTAGGGAGGGGAGAGGGGTTTGGGGAAGGGGACCGGTACTCCCGCTGCTGAGGTTGTTGGGAGGATTTCACTGTCTCTGTGGTTTCTCCCTTCATCTGTCTGCGTGATGGATGCGGATGGGTGCCCCCGTGCACGGCCAAAGCCGAATCCATCCTCCTACCCGGGCATGTTCCCAAATTCCCATTTGGGCTTTCCCTGGGGAAACCTTGACCTGGCCAAAGCTGCCCATTGCCAGCTCCTAACCTGTCCCAGGCTGCTGCCGGGGGCAGTTCTGGGCTCCTTCCCCCTGTGCTGGGGTGTGTTTTGGGTACAGGCACCCCGGTGCTGGTGCTTCCACTGGCTCACCATCAGCCTGATGCCCGACAGAGATCAGCCTTCTCCTGCAGCTGTTATTTAACTTCAGCAATGCCCGATGCTATGATAAATCACCGAGACATCCAAAACCTGGCTTTCCGGGGTCTCTCTTCAGTCCTCTACGTCTTGCCATGTCTGTTCTTGTAGCACGTGTTTTAGGGGGTGGGCGAGAGACCTGGGGCTCTTCACTTACCCGATGATTATTATTTTTCCTTGCAGCCTCCACCTGAATGAAGCCCTGAAGGATGAAGACATCAAGAAATGCCACCGGGAAGTGGTAAGTCTTTAGCTTTGTGAGCAAACGGGCTGATTTGCTGTAGCCTGACCCTGGCCTTTTGCCACGGAGGAGCCCGCCTGGGGTCTCAAATGTGGGCTGCGGGAGCCAGAGGCGAAGCCGCAGCAGTTCCTGGTGTAGGGCAGAGGCTCCTGCCTGCATTGCCAGGGGAGCCGATGACGGTTTTGTGTGGCCGGTGATCTGCCTTGCAAACTCTTTCAGGATTTTCCATCCAGAGCAAAGGAGAAAGCAGAAGTCTTGACTGTGAGCAGCTCGATTTTCGTCCGTTTGAACCTTTTTGGTTGTTGAAGTTGTGCCCGAAGTAGAGCTTTTCGCTCCATCTACAAACAAGAGACGCCCTGGAAGAGGAAGGAGCGGAGGGAGGAGGCGTTTTGCCTTTCCCCGTGAAAAAGATGGAGAAGAAAAACATTTTTGCCAATTATTCAGAGGCATCTGGGAGGGTTACTAGATGGCAACGGGTTTGTGCTGGGGCCAGGGGGGTTTCTTGACCTGCAGGTCAAGCCCAGGGGTGGCTCGGAGGCGATGCCACGATCCCCCTTCTGTCCCCCCGTATCCTCCTCTGTACCCCTGAAATACTCCCACCGGCACCAGCCACCATCCCGGCGTCTCTCTCCGTCTAAGCCGGCCCCAGGTGATGCAGAGCCTTGATCCTCTTACAGCCCGGCTCATCCGGTGACAAGGTGCGCAGAGCAAAGGTGACCTTGTCACTGGAGGCAGCAGGGATCTGCCTGTCGTGCTGCCTGCAAACCAGCCTTGCTGCCCCGGGGCCCTTCGAGCTGTGCTGAATCTCTCCGCATCCCAGCAAAGCGTCTCGTCCCTTGGATTTCGGGTGGCAGCTGTCACTGCCGCGGGGACAGCCGCGTCCCCGGGGAGTACCCCGAGGTCTGGGGCACAGATCTGCCTGCGCTGCCTTACAGGACTTACCGAGTGGATTTAATGCAAAGCGTTGAACTGCTTCAGAGCCTTTAACTTATATACAGAATTATTTAAGGGCGAACCTGCCGTGGCACGCTTTGAAGAGGCACCAGGAATATAAATAGCTGGATGGCGCGGCGTGATGGGCGCAAAGCAAGTGCTGTCACTGTGCCCCGAATAAGGGAAGAGCTCAAGGAGGAGGAGAGAAACCTCTGGGCAAAATAAATTGCCTGCGGATGAGCCCGGGGGAAAACCGGCTCCTCACAGAAGCTCAGACGCCTCCTTAGATATTAGGGGAAATGTTTATTTGGGAGGATGGCACAGCGTTTGCTGGGTGCCGGATCATCCGACCCTCTACCCCTTCGGCTCCGCCATCCCCAGGCCGGTGGGACCCCACTGCGCCGGTCCCGGGTGCGGGGAGAGGGAGATTTTTTTGCAGGAGGGTGTTGGGTTTTTTTTCTGGGTCTCCTTATCAGCAAGGTCACTGGATAACTTTGCTCTGCTTCATTTTCAGGCTGCTAGCAAATACAACTCCCAGTACCACAAGCTGTTCAAGGACATCCCAACGGAGGAGAGCGTGCTGAAAGGTGGGTGGCACGACGAGGGATGGGCACGGGGGCGGCAGAATCCGGCACACGGTCTGCCATGCCCCTCTCTCTGCCTCGCAGTTTGTTCCTGCGCCCTCCAGAGAGACATCCTCATCCAGGGAAGGCTTTACATCTCCCCCAACTGGCTCTGCTTCTACGCAAACCTTTTCGGGAAGGACATCAAGGTAACGTGGGGGCCAGCCCACCCCGGTCCCACAGGGCTCGTAGCTCAGGCTATGCCGCAGCCCACTTGTCCCATCCCGCACCCAAATACCACCAAAATCGTCATCAAAAGCCTCCGATGCAAAGGGGAGCGTGGCTGCATCTCCCCCTCCGATCACCTGCAGCATCTGCCTGGGGAAATCAAATATCGGTTTGGTTTAAAATTCCCTGATGCAAAACCTCCTACAAGCTGCAACGGCGTTTGAAGGAAGATCAAAGGTTTCAGGGGGAGGTTTGAATCTGTCTTGGCTTTTCTTCTTGATTTACAATCTGATGTTTTCCCATTAGTCTTGTGGCTGACGGGAATCTTGGGGAGAGACGGCTTCCTTTAAAACTGGGCTGATGAACTGAATTATTAATATCAGCCGCTTTTAACAAATATCTGGTGGAAGTACAGAGTTTCAATGAAGTTATCCTGCCATAAATTACATCCTGCCTTATTTTTAAACCTCCCCGGGCTTGCAGGGGGACTCTCGTGATGGGTCTTAGGGAGACTCGCTGGACGATGCTTTCCCCTTGTCCTCGCTGTTTTGATCGAGTAGAAACCACCTCCGAGCCGAGATTAGTGCGGGGGTGATGCCGTGACCTTTAGCAAAAACCAAGCTGTCTCTGGGAAATGCCAAATCCCTGCGTCGCCGCTCTGCTTGGGGTATAATTACAACGCGTGTTAAATCTCCACCTTGCGAAAGAAACTCCCCAAGCTCGTGCCGTGCCTGTCCCTGCCCGTCCTCGTGTCTTTTTGCCCTCCAGGTTGTGATCCCGGTGGTCTCCGTGCAGCTGATAAAAAAGCACAAGACGGCTCGGCTGCTGCCCAACGGGTTGGCCATCACCACCAATGCCAGCAGAAAGGTAACGCTGGTGCTTCAAGCATCGGTACCCGGCCTTGCCACAGCCGGGGGGATACCCTGGTCCGAGCTGGCTGTGATTTGAGAGCAGGGAACGAAGTGATTCCCATCCCTGGCTGAAAGTGCGGGCCGGTTGGGAAGCTAGCGCTGCTCTCCGTGCTGGCAGCCAGCCAGGGCAAACACTGCGGCTTTGCATTTGTTTCTGAATTTCACTTTGTTTCTGGGTGAAGCATAGCCCAAGTGAAACTCGGCCAAGCCTGACAAATCCCTGCCAGGCTCAAATAAAACCTTTAAACTCCTTAAACGCAAGCGGGGGAAGGGCTTGGGCCAGTGTTCAACCTGAGCTGCCGGAAAACTTGGTTAAGGGGATGAATTTCCAGCTTTTAAATCATGTTGGGTGTTGTCGGCTGCAGTGAGCTGACGTAGTCCTGCTCGGTGCGTCCGAGTCCTCGCCTGCCTGGGTGCTGCTCGTGGCAGCGTGTGTTGCCTGTCCCCTCCCAGGGAGGGGGTTATTCCTGCGGGATTTTAGCAGGGGATGGGACAAGGCAGGATTTGGGCGATCAAAGCGATCTGGTCGCAAGGCTGCTCCGCACATCGCGTGGGCTCTGCCTTGGGCAAGGTGAGCGCTGCCCCGTGTCCCCTCGTGTTGATCCATGGGGACGTTTTTGGTCACTCCCAGCCCCGTTTGCTGCTGCACCCCTCTGGGCTGAGTGCGGGAGACCCCATGGGGACAGCAGCTGAGCAAAACTGGCCCCAAAAAAATCTGGTCCAGGTTTTAGCAGACTGCAAAAATAGCAGCAGGGAAACTCCGCAGGGAGATGCCTGCAGGGGATGCAGCTCCCGAAGGAGGGGAGATTCAAGGGCAGGACATCTCTGCCCGTCCCCTGCCTGTGGGGAACTGGACTCGGGATGAGGGGGAATCTCTCCCGGCAGCTTCTCTCTTTCTCTTGCAGTACATCTTCGTGTCCCTCATCTCCCGCGACAGTGTCTACGACGTCCTGAGGAGAGTCTGCACGCACCTGCAGGTACCTTCCACCCCATGCCCGACGGCATTTCGATAGCCACAAGGTCCCTTTGGGCTGTGTCTTGGGGAGCAAAGCACTTCGCCATCACCACGAAGGCTTTGGACTGCTCCCAAAGCCCTCCCTGGTGCTCTGCTGCCTCTTCTCAGCATCCTTGCTCTGCAGCAAGGGACAGGAGCCTGCTGGGAACGGCAGCACTTCATGAGAGTGCTGCATCCCCACCATCCCCTCCGCCTGATGAAGGGGGCTGTCCCACTGTCCCCATTTCATAGTTCAAGATGACGGTGGCTGTTTCTTGATATGTTCCTGAGCATCCCAGCAGGGCAGAGCCCCTCCCTGGGTGTCACGTAGGCGTCCTGTCCCCGTGAGCCGTCGGTGGCCTTTTCTGGGTCACAGATGACAGAGGCAGAGCCCGGAGTTTCTGCTCTCTCCCAGGGCGTGTATATGAATTATTTATAATCTGGTAGTAATACTAGTTCTGCCACTCCGCACATCGCTGCCTTTTCCCCAGGTCTGAAGTTTAAGGGAAGGAAAAGTGATACAAAGTAAAGGAAAAAAAAAAAAGTGATTTAAGCCTGAAGGGGGAAGAAGTCCATCAGCCCTCGAGCTGGAGAGGAGGGTTGTGGGGACCTCCTCTTCTTCCTGCCTTTGAAGCATGTGGGAAGCAGTGCCAGAGCCCATCCCCGCCTGGAAGGATGGCTGCTGGGTGTGCCGGGGCGGTGATTTGGGTGTCTCAGCCCCATCGCTGAACTGGGGAATTNCCCCCCCCCCCCCCCCGATGGTTTATCCTCTCTTCTGGGAGCCGAGACCGGTGCAGGAGCCCTTGCAGGAGCCCTCAGCGCAGCCACAGCCCCGTAGGGTTTTCGGCAGTGGGAGGTAGCAATGCTGTGCCCTGTCCTCCACCGCATGCTTTTCTTCATCCCCCAAATCCCCGTGCTTGCAAATTTTAAGCAGCTGCTCTTCATAGACTCACCAGAAATGTCAAAATTCAATTGTCTGGCTCACATTGAAGCAGGGAGAGGTGGTGCCCCAGCTGGTAACGCCCGTCTCTTTCTCCCCTCCAGGTTTCCAGTAAGAAGAGCTTGAGTTTGAAGGAGCTGACGGAGGAGCCTGATGCCGTGTCGCTGGTGAGGGTCAGGGCAGCTCTGGGAGAGGGAAGGACCCCCATGAAGTCATGCTGTCAGCAGGAGAGTGTCTGCCTGGCCCCCTTGGTGGGTTTAAGCCTTCCTGGCATGCTGAGGTTTGGCCAGCAGCCACTTGCAGGGTGCAGAGTCAGTCATCTCCCCTCGCTGCCGAGAAAGGTTGCACGAGGATGCGGCTGTCGCCTTTGTAGCTTGTCCTCCAGGATCCTCATACCCTGGTTTAGCAGAAACAGCCAGGTGAAGAGGACGATTTGGACAGCCTGTGGCTGAGCACAAGCCGATGACCCGGCTGGTTGGTCTTGGGGATCCGTTTATAGACTGAAAAGCTTCGGAACGATGTGCAAAATGCTGCCACTCCGCTCCCACTGGCTGGTGCTGTTTGCAGCTATGAACACGGATAACAGGCTGGAAATGTGGTTGAATTATCCAAAAACCCCTGGGATGAGTGGGACGGCTTGTAGCCAGGAGGCTGGAGAGGGAAAAGGCTGCCGAACCACGGTGTGACCAAGGGAGCATAAGGGGCCACATCCTGCTGCCTTTGGAGCACAGCAGAGCTCTGTTCTGCCCACGGTGGCTGCATCCTCAGCCAGCAAGATGTGTCCTCCATGAAATGTGGATGGCCCGTCCCTGTCTCCGTGCGGTCATGAAACTGTTGGTGCTGCAGCCGTGCCGGGCTGTATGGGGATGCTGAGCAGGGTGTCCTCCGTGGGCTGGTGGCCCTGTGCAGGAGGCTGGGTGCAGGAAGTGACAAGTGGGATGTCCCCTGTGGGCTGGTGGCATCCCAGGGGTTGAAGGCGCTTTTCAAGAGGTGAATCGGGAGTGATCCAGGCTGGAAGCATCTCCCAGTGCTTCCAAGGGACATAGCTCTTCAGCAGCTCCAGCCCCAGGGACTGTCCGGCAGGGGAACCCCTCTCCATGCTGGCTGCTGCCCCTCTTGATTTGGTGCCTTTCCGGGGCGCGCTGGAACTGGGTTGCTGAGCCACAGGGCAGGCGAGGGGCTCTCAGAGGATGACGGGTGACCACACTGAGCTTCAAACCAAGGGGTAAAGGAGGCAACAATCGGTGTTTGGGGCAGGCGTGGGATGCTTGGGTAGGTCCTTCCTATGGCAGTAGGAACCTGTGTCCCCACGGGGCCATCATGGAGGACCAGCTCCCCCTTAGGATGATGTTTTGGATGTGCTGGTGCTTGATGGAGATGCCGTAAGGTTCGAGTCCAAATCTGGCCCCACCACGTCCTCAGGACTGCTGGTTTCATGGGAGAAACCGCTGCCTGCAGCACGGCTCACCCAGGGCTGTTCCCGCAGGAGGTGATCGTCCCTGAGGGCAAGTGGAGGAAGGTGTCACCTGCTTCGCTGTCACTGTCGCTGCCGGACGCCAACTACCAGTGCATCCACCGGACCTCCGTCAGCAGCCTGAGCACCAAGGAGAGCTCCTTCACCTCCGAGGAGCCCCTGGTTTCCGGTGAGGGCTGCATCCAGCCCAGGGATGTGGGTTTGTGCCCTGCCCTGCACATGGTGCTGAGCGTAAACCTCCATGAATACATGTTCGTCCATCCTCCGCTCTCGTGGAGGGGATTTCTGCCTTGCAGATGAGGAGCGTTGAGGCTGGGAGTCAGTGATGAGGTCTTGGGGACGGGGTAGGGTGTCCTGCCTGCTGGGTCTGAGCCCTTGGCGTGTGCCTGTAATGCCTCTGTGCAGCGTTAGCCCATGGAGGAGGAATATTTGATGCTTGAAGCTCCTGGTTGCTGGAGGAGCACGAGCATCTGCCCAGCGTCGCCGTGCCGCTGACTCTGGGCTTGCATTTCAGAAAGTGCAATAAACACTGAGGAGGAGCTGGAGGTGGAGCAGAGCTGCGTGGCAGAGCTGAGACCTTCCGACTACCAGCTCCTGAAGATCTTCATCGTGCTGTAAGCGTGCCGGGGGCAGCCGCGGCGTGGGGAGGATGGGGCCTACGCTGGGAGCATCTGTCTCAACCACCGGCTGCTGAGCGCTTGTGCTTGTTCTTCTGCTTCCAGCATCTGCCTCCTGGTCGTGTCCTCCTCGTACCTGGCGTTTCGCATCTTCCGTCTGGAGCAGCAGCTCTGCTCTCTGAACCGGGACTACCTCTCCCGCGGGCACAGGAGGTAAGGGACCCTTGGGGACAATTCAGGGCGGGTGGGTCACACCGTGAGTGGAGGACCTGAGGGACGGGGTGCAAAGAGCAATGACTCTGCTCCGTGACGTGTCCCGGGGATGCTTTGTCCCTTATCCCGTGCCTGCTGTTGGGATGGCCGATGGCAGACCACAAAGTGCCATCCCCGTGCAGTAGATGATCCCATCAACTGCTGGTTTGAGTGACCGGGGAAAGCTCTGCTGTCCCTGAGACTTTCAGCCCTTGGGAGGAGGTTTCGTTGTGGGTTTGGGGCTGGTCCCCTGGTTGCAGGAAGCACCAGGGCATCTCGGTGGAGCTGGGCTGTGCCCTGGGTCTAACGTGACCATGGGCATCAGCAAGGGATGGACAGGGGTGGGTTCCCTTGGGTTGGGGACATTGGGGGTGTCTCCCTCCTCGTGCCCGTGGTGCCTGGGCACCGGGCTGGGGTATGGTGCCTCCACGGCCGCTCACCCCCTCTTACCCGGCTCTCTGCTTGCAGGTGACCGTTACCCCCAGCGCTGGCTGAGAAGGGATGCTGACACGATGGCACCCTGCATACGGATCCCGGTGCTGCGTACTCCTGACTGTGGCTGTTGCATGTGGCCCGGCTTTCCCTTGGCCGGTAAAATGGGACCAAGTATCTTCTCTCCTCCTACTGGCACCCGCTCCCAGCGGGACTGCCCGGCCAGCTCATGGCCACTGGTGCCAATTCCCCGTCCCACTGGAAACCCATTTTCTCCCTGGGACGCTGCTGCACCGTAGCACCGGACGATGGCTCGGGGCTGCCGAGCGGTTGGACCTCCCCTTAGGACTTGCTGCTAAAACGGGTGCTGGTTTTTATTCCAGACTTGGGCTTTTCTTGTTAAAAGATGACCTTAGGCTCACCGGGACCGCCCCAAAATGTGGATGAATTGCTGCTGCTGCTCTGGGTGAAGCTCGGGCAGTGGCTCTGGGCTGAACCCACCTGTTCATCCCCCTCTCGGTAGGCCCGGGGCTATGGCGGGAGGAATGGCCCCAACCCCGGGGGTCTGCAGGGACAGGGAGAGAGGGGCCACCAGCCCTGTGGGGCATCATCTATCCCAGCACCCAAGGGTGGGGATACAATCCAGGGTCCCCGCAGCTCTGCTGGGCTCCGTACTGGCCCCCAGCCCTTCTCGCCTGGAGCACCGGGGCAGCTTGGGGGGCGTGTGTGTGTGTGTCCCTGCAAAGCACTTTAGGGTCCCCCCAGACCAGGCGTCCTCGCCGGGGGCCACACCTGGAAATGGTGCCGGACCAGGGCTTCATTAGCCCCGCTTGCCTCATTAAGACGTCCCGAAAGGAGCCTGCGGCTGGCACTGGTGAACGTCCCGGATCACAACGTGTCTGTGCCCTGGTTCGTGTTAACCTCGTCACTGCACGGAGCTGAGTGCCGCAGGATTTATCCCACAGCCTCCTCTGGGAGCATGCTAGGGCGGCAGGTGATACCTGTGCGATTTATTTTGGTTTTCTTTCCTATTTTTTTGGGAACTACAAGTGCTGATGGGGCCAAATCCCTGCGCCCTGGGGAAGAGCTCGCTGCTCGCTCTGGGCTCGGAACGGCTTTTAAATGAAAATAAACCCAGGATTTTCTAGCATGCCCCTGTCTGCTGCCAGCATCCTTGCAGTGGTGCCGGGCTGTGAGCCCCGAAATGGGATACCCCAGAATCTGGGCTGTCCTCGTGCCCCTTCACTGGCCATGTCCTCAGGATTATGTGGGGACAGTCCCGTCCTCGCGTGGGCTTGGGGATGGGTGGCATCGCCTTGTTCTCTCTTTGGAGCAGCGCTGGTGGACCTGGGGCTGTGTGTCCCCCAATCTCACCCCCGTAGGGCAGGACAGAAGGGATGCTGTGTGGTCCAGCGCCGCCAGGATGCTGGTGGGTGCTCAGCATCGTTTTTCCAGCACTGTGTCACCGTGGCCATGCTGGGCGGGGGGACACCAGGCTGGGGGTCCAGCCCTGGCTGGGGCAGGGGGACCAGGGGTGGCTTTTGGGGGTCACGCAGGGCCAGGGATGCTCCCGGCGTAGGGGACGGGGAGGTTTTTTTTTTCACTAGATGGCAGCAGAGACTGTGCGATGCAAGGCTTAAACTGGTGGCAGGGCCGTCCCGGGACAGTGGATACCTGGGGAAGGGTGCTGAGCTGCAGCCCCATCCTGCTGAGGTGGACAGGGTGAGCATTCCTCCTCCTCCTCCCCCCCTCTCCCTGAGCATCTGCAACCCAAATCCCTCCTGCCAGCCTGGCCCACGGAGCAAAATGCATGAAAATGGCCCAACTTGAAAGCCACAGTGGAGGTGGCATTGGCTAAGCGGGGACTGGGGTGGTGTCACCCCATTTTTTTCGGGAGATTTAGCACCCTGGGGTGCCGGGGGGGTCTGTGGTTTGGCCATGTTTCTGGCCAAACTATCGAAGCTGCTGCTTCAAAGCCCTGGCATTACGGGGCTGTCAGAGCCTTTGATTTTTGTGGGTGACCTGGCAGATGAAAGGCACCATCCCACTGTCGCCCCATATCCCCGCCAGGGACTCGCCCAGCTCGTTTTGCCGGTGCAGCTGCCAAAATGGGTTTGGAGGGCTTGGGGTTGTGTTTTTTTTTTTTTTTTAAAAACAGGTTGGTGCTCAATGGTTTCAACCTCAAAGTGGGGCTTATGGCCCCAAAAATGAGGTTTAGAGATTTAGGATTGGGGATTTTTTTTTTGGTCTTGTGCCCAGCCTGGGGTTTTTTGGGTGCTCCACAGCACCCAATACAAAGCAGGTGCATGGGGTCCCTTGTCCCTGGTGCCAGGCCACACATGTGACAGTGGTGACGGCCACCTCGGCTCCTCTTGGGGCTCTTTGGTTAAAGCCAGTGGTGGGACAACCTGTGGGTGCAGTCAGGTGACGTGGAGGAGGTTTGGAGGAGCCCAGGGGTGAGCCACCGGTGTGGTTTGGGGGGGTCCCTGCTGCCAGGAGCCGGTTGCAAGGCTTCCGTTTTGTTTTCCAGCCAGTGTTTGCCTGCCTGGTCAGCGCGTGTTTGCTCTCCCGGCAACGCCTTGCTTGAGCTTATTTGCCTTTCTTTGTGTAAAGAAATGCCACGTAAAACCCTCGGGTGCAGGAAACGTCCCTCGGTGCTCACCTTGCTGGCTCTGGCAGCCCTGCTCCGTCCCTCGGGGACCGGGACAAGGAGCGTGGGGTGCCCTCCGGATGAGCATAGCCCCTGCCCTCGAGTCCTCCCAATGCTTCCCCGGTCAGACTCGCCATCCTGCCTTCTTACCTCCCCTCTGCCCGCGCTTCTCCCCAGCCTGAATCTACCCCTAAAAATATGATTAGGAGATTAAATCAGCCCGTGTGGCCTCCTTGCTATCACACAAGGCGCTGGCGGAGTCGTCCCCAGGCTCGCTGGCTCTCCAAGACGTGATTTCTGCTCGGTTTCACCTGCTGCAGGGTGCAGAGTGGCTGCAAAGCCGCTGCGAGACCCAAGGCTCTGCTTGTGAGTCACAACCCTCGTGGCCGTGACACCATCACACAAGAAACCGTGGGGCAGCAGGAGCAACCACTTGTTAGTGGGTACCTACACAAAAGACAGGACAATGCTGACAAGCGCACGGTTTGGTTTGAGTTTTATTCCAGACCCGGGAGAAAGGCAGCCTCCCGTGGTGGCAGTGATGTTGCTCCGGCAAAGCCCCATGTGAATCCCCTTCAGCGAGCAGCTCGATGACATTTCAGCTCCATCCAGGCAGTGGAAGGGGTTTTCCAGGGAGGGCTGGTGCTCAGAGGGATGCCCTGGCCCGCTGACTGCTCTCCCGTCTGGGCAGCCTAGGAAGGACGGGAACGACCCCGACCCTCATTTTGCCCCGCCGCTGTCTGTGTGTGTTTGCCTGGGTGTTTTGGGAGAGCCCGGGCTGCGGCTACTTACCTTCCTCTCAGCAACAAGGGAAGTTTAAGATCTTCCTACAGTTCATCACCCTCGGTGCTGTGCTGGTGCACACAGCGGTGGGGCTGGGCTGGCAATGAGATGGGTGAAGAGCTCTGGGTTCAAAATAATCCTTCCCCCTTTTCCGGGGGTTATATTTAACCTGGATTTCCCGGATCCAGTTGGCGCGCTGGGGTGTGGTTGCTCTGCTAGACACCACCTGAGCAACCTCCTCTTTGCTTCTCATGAGGTTAGAGATTACTTCTTATCCTGCAACGATGCCTCATTTAATTATTTTCCCTGCTGCTAAGCCTGTCTTTTAACGAGAGGATCCGTTCCGAGATCCCAGCCATCATCCAGCACAGGAGGAAAACTGTTTCGATTAGAAGTGTATTAAGGACTTGTTCGGCTTCAAGGAGACCGCGTTTATCTTTGGCTTTTATACCTCAAACTCTGTCCTTTCATTCTCCCTGGTGTGTTTTTTATCTCGAGTAACAGAACTGGTTTTGTGCTACAGGAAACAGCGACCGCCTCATACGCTCTGAGCACGGCGAACACTAACGAGGGTTGGGGAGCGCTGACGGACCCTCCCCGAATGGACAGGACCTAAAATCGTAATGACAGAAAAACTTCAGAGAGTGTCACTTTTCATCTCAATCAAGTTTCCTTTCCTAGGATTGGGTTTCTCAGCTTCCTATTAATCTTCCAGCAGTTCAGAGTCAGGTTTTAATTTGTAATAAGAGCAAGCAGGGGTGGAGGACAATTAAAAAAGCTATCACCGTACAGCCTAGGAGCACCTATCTGAAGAAAACTGATTTTCTTTTTGCCCCGTTCTTTAATTAATCGTAGCATCTCCTTTGGAGTCTCGCCTTTTGACACTGACATCTCAGCGTCAGGTTTTCAGGGGTAAAAAATCCTTGCTGCTAAATCCTAGACTGCTCAAATACCACTAGCGGGAGGCACAAATTGGAAATAGCCACGATAAAGCATTTGGGGGCTTGGTTTTAAAGGGCATTTGCTAAACCTGGCTTGGAACAGCAATGCTGTAGCCAATTAAAGCCACCTAATGAGGGCATGTTGCCTGCTGGGCAAAGGCGGAGAAGTCTCTTTAGCAACCCATTTTGCCACAGCGATTAGTGTAAAAATTCACCATCGAGAGAGGAGGATTTCTTTGCTTTCAAAGTGACTTTTCTGGTTAGAAGTTCAAAGGCCAGTGATTTCCAGAGGGGACTAAGGCTTTTCCAGGAGGGAACAGGGTGTTTGGGGGGTGTAGCCATGCTGGGGGGGTTACATTCTTCTTTGGGACAATCCTGCGCATGGGCATCTCCCTCAGGCACTGGGGGTGCTGCCTCACGGACGGGGAAGGCAGTTTCGGGGGCAGGGGGGGGCCGGAGCTGCACCTCAATCACTTCTGTGCCAGTTTCGTGATGAGAGCTTTCCACTCCGATCTCTTCTGCGTGATGTAGGAGGGAGTGAGGAGCTGCAGCAAAGGCTCCGGCCGGCCCCTGAAGTATCCCTGACACAGAGCCTCCGCGTTGCAGATGACGTACATCCCACAGTCATAGCTGTTCTGCTGGGCAGGCGCCTTCTCCTCCACGAAGGTTGTTTTGCCCCCTCTTTTGCCCAAGAAGGCCTCCAGCTTCCCCGCCACTTGCTTGGCATGGACGGAGTTGCATTTACTGTGGGAATCGTAATGGGCGAAGCACTTTTTGTCCCTGAAATAAACCAGTAAGCTCCAGTGGGTGCCCCCAGCGACCTGGTTGGAGTTATCATTGATAGGCAAGAACACCAGCTTCTTGTGGAGAAGGTCTAGCGGTTGAAGGAATATGGCTATTTCTTCCTGACTAAGGGCACATTTAATGAACTGAGCCACTTCGGGGCTGATAAAACAAACCTGATCGCTAAATTCTTGGAACTGGTGGTTGGCGAAGTACTCGAAGGCAAACCCGATGATGTGATCGTTAAGCCAGTTTGGGGGCTCCAGCAAGGCAACGTCTGACTGCCTCAGCAAACTGTCCATGTAACTGAGAACAACAGGGTCCATCCTGCGCAGGTCGGGGCCGCGGCACTCTAGGAAACTTCAAAAGCTGAAACATAGAAAGGGAAGATGAATTAAGGAATTAGATCACACCTGGGACAAGAAACAGTGCAACAAACATCTCGAGTTCCTTCTCAGCAAGTGGTGAGCAAAAGGCCACATTTCCCAGATGGGTACTTGAAGGACCAGCGTTTGAACTATCTGCCGGATGAGCAGACGGAGGACACGCAGCTCCTCATCTGCAGCATGTGACGGGTTGAGCCGGGCTTTTCTGCTGCTCTAGGAGCAGTGCGTGGCCCTGATTAGATAAACGTTTCATCGTTATGATCTTAACCTCAAAGCAAAGTGATTTCAAAGCAGTTCCTGCTCGGGAACTGCAGGCACGCCTTCAGTTCTGTGCTTCGCACAGAAACCATACGTGATCTGGAAGTCAGTTGGTGTTTTGGTGTTTGTGTTTCACCTGCACAGTGACAATCACTGTAATTCTTTGCATCATTCCTTAAATGAAACTCTTTTCAGGGCTGTCTGGCAGGCATACGGTCCTTTTCACCTAGCAGATAGTGCCACAGCCCAGTGCCAGACGCATGACCTGTTCCAGGAAAACCTGCTGGCCCGCCAGCACAGGAGGCAAGGCGGTGGTGAGTAAGGAGAAACAAAGCAAAACGAGATCACAAACAAACCAGTTCCCTACCGTGGGAATCTTTGGGACAACTCTCTACCTAGCCCGCAGAGATTTCAGTAACTCAAGTACCACTGAAGCTGGATGGTACGCAGAATACCTATCGTTTTTTAGCTCAGGTTTTAACTTGCCAAAATTTTGCTCACAAAAGGAGAAAGCTCTGGTGGGTACACTGAGGCATGAAGATCCCTGCGGGCTTCCACCGGTGATGTCCACCTGCGAACAGAAGTGACCGGTCATGCTGACCCATTCTTTCCAATCTTTTACTCTGTTACTTGTCCAGGTTACGTTCTTCCCTCTTAATCTGTGCCTGCCTTCCACAAATAGAGGCTGCTTATACTTAAAAAGGCGCCTGGAAATTCAAGTAGACTGTAGCACCTGATTCTCCCTGCCCACGTGTTTGAGGATGTACTCAAGGGACTTCAACAGGTCTTCCAGCCAAGACTTCTCCTGACTCCTTTCCATTTATCAGGTTATCTGAGTATCCGCTAATTCTGGTCTTTCTACCAGTCATATAATTCCTTTTCAGAAGCTGTTGCATTTGCTGCCTTTGCGTCCCGGGGGGATTAAAGTGTGTTTTAAGAAAGAGGTTGCACAGCACACTAGGAGGTGCTACTCAATAGACAACACGAAATACTCGCTGGCACCAGACTAGGATTTAGGAGGAGATCTTCTGAAGAGAAACTGTTGATTGTATCTGTCCCGGTTTTCCTTCTGCTCTTGCATCCCCCAGCCCGGGCTCCTCAGCTGCTGCAATGTGCCATCAGCCCCTGACGCTTCTCTCCTTGCCAGGACAGGGCTAGAAACGCCGCAGCTCGGGACAGCAGTGACGTGGAGCTGGTTTGGCCTCACCCTTTCCTCATCCGTGCCAAACGCAGCAGGAAAACCTCTTAGGGTTTCTTAAAGCACCGTGTGAAAACTAATAACAATAAGATCACTTTAATATGATTCATTATAAATAAGACATCAATTTTTCATTATGATAGGGGGAAATAAAAAAAAAATCAGGTGTTGTGTTGTTTACATGTTAGGAAGAAGTAGATTTCTGCTTCTTATTGCTGCATGAATCACGAAAAAAACCCTTCCTGGCCAGGTATGCATAAATTAAGAGAGATTCATCTCTAAAAAGTCTTGGCAATGTCACATCGCATGTGACTTGTAAATAACTGAATGGATGAAGCATGCTGCACATGTAATACGTCGGAAGGAAGGGCCGAGGTAGAGTATCTGGGGCTTGAAAAAGCTAATAACTATTTGTGTATCGCTGATAGATCCGAGGCATGCCAAGCAGCAAGAGTCACTGAAAAGGAAGGGGAGCAGTCATTGTTATTTATACTGAGCCAAACACAATGGTATTTGGACACACTTCCTACGTTAATGAGCTCGAACTATTTCCAAGTTTGTGGAGCAGATCCTTTGCAAGAGCCTGCAGTATCAAAACAAAACAAAAAATCTAAACTAAGTCCCAGCAGCTCCATAGCATGCCTGAATATAGTCTTGTTTAAAGAGCTGCACCTCCTGCGAGCCTAGAGGCGACCAGTTTAACAGGGTCACTGCTAAAATACTTTTTGCATGTGCTCATAAAGTGCCCCAAATTTTCCTTTACTGCGTGTTTTTTCTGCTTCGTCTTCTCCTAGAGATGTACAAAATACAGCAAATAGCTTTCCGCTCAAGTCCAAACGGGATTACGGGCTAGGGAAGGAGGCGTGCCTCCTGTATTCTGTTAATTTTCCACTCTGCAGAAACATAGTTTGTTTGGTTTTTCGGTCAAGGGGAAAAAAAAAAAAAAAAAAATACATTTGGCAGCTTCCTACAGTCAGGAAGGGAGAATGGTTATAGCAAATGCTTAATTGCCACTAGCTACTACTTTTAATTTTATTGCCATCTGGCATTCGTGAAACTGCATGTGTGAGTTCTGCAGGATGACTCACCGCGTGCAGCTTAAAGGAAAACCCTTCGTAGCCTTGGACACCTTTCAGAGCCACTTAAGGTAAGTGGCGAGGACCGAAGAAGCGTAGCGGAGCTGCGAAAAGCCATCAGAGAGGTTGTTTTGTTTGGGAGAACCTCCCCATTAAAGCGAAAGATGAATCCGCAGAGAAGCCAGGACATGGATTAAGCACCTTTGACACTAAGGGCTGTTGAAACCCAGTTGCAGATCGTAAGCGGCCCTGCTCAGACACAGCCAGGATTTGCTTCCTGAAGGCTCAGGCGCACTCTGTTCAGAAGTTTTCATAAAAATAGGAATAAATACTGATGCAGGCCCAGAACATTTGTTGCAGATTGCCAGCAAGAGTCTTGCTCGTTCATTTTATTTGCGTATTAGTAGTTGGAATTTGTGCAAACTCTCTGTAATCCTCAGCTTCTCGGAGGGATATTCATCTGCCCCGTTTTGAGCGCTAAGATGAGAATACCGGGGAGAGAAAAAGGAGCATTTCACTAAAAATATCATCAAGCCAACGAAGATGAAACCGTCCATTGCGTTTATAGATGTGAAAATGGTGCTGTCTTGCATCAGTACGGCAAGAAGTCAAGTTTCTCTCGTCTCTTAAGTTACAACAATTTAACAAATAGGCCGCCGTCGTTAGCGCAAGTTTGATCCATAAACTGATGGGACTCCTTCGTGTCCAGGATGGAAGGCAAAGCCTGTCTGTTGTCATGCTTGACAAAAAAACCCCAAACCTATTATTTTCACAACATTAAAGACAACTACCTTCTGCATGTAATTGGTGCCTTGCGCTCTGAAGGCAGCACTTGAGAGCCAGGAAATGAAACTCCCTAGTAATCGAGTGTAAAGAGGCAGCGATGGAGCAAAGAGAGCACAAATTGAGGATGAATCAGATTCCTAAAGTCTATTTTAATAAATTAAAGGTGCTGAGGACATCCAGAGTGAATATTTTAAGGTGCCGCGTCACTAAAGTCCTGTGCCAAATTTGAAGAATATGGAGGTAAATAGAAAAAGCCACCTGAAAGACAAATTATTCAGTCTTCACCAGGCAAGAGCAGGAGGGCCAGAGAAGTTTTCGGCAGCTTGGCTGAGGTCTTTGGAACGATTGAGAGTAAAAGGCCCCACGATTTAACCACCAGACCATTCCCTTTTACTAGAAATACAGTCTTTAGACACCATGTCAGCGCTCTTAATAGTGGTCGTTGTTAATGGTAGCAAGATCAGACATGGAACATCGATTTCTATTTATCAACGTGAGCTGGGCTGCACTACCGGCACCCGAGTCTCTGTTCTTACCTGTCTCCTAACAGAGCCAGAGAAGGAACTCAAGCAAAATTAAGCAACTAAGCCAGAAAAGAAGCGTACTCCTCTACTTTTGTGTTAAATATAAGCAATCTCTTTGTAGCCTATAGATGATAATACCTGTATGATACGAGAACAGAGCCTTTGCGGGTTCAATGGGCCCTGAATGCTAGACTCAGAAGAAAACATTCATAATTTCTGTACTCACAGACAACGCCCAAACCTCTCCGTTCCCAACAAGTTCCCCAAACCAGACGCGTGCAGCCGCTCTACACAACCAAACTCCGCAACCCTGATTTGTTTCACAACATCTCACAGGGCAGTAAACCAAAAGCCGGAGGAACGACACCAAATGTTACTAAATCAAACGCGTTTCGCTCCCTGGGACGGGGTTGGCCAAAGCATTAAGTTTAACAGGAAAAAAACGGAGCGGCCTGAACGCCTGAGGATGAGAGACGCCACCGAGGCTCTCCCAGAAGTACCGACGGGAAACCTCTCAGCTCGGTTCATCGGAACGACGTTAAACCGGACGTCGATGGATCGCGTTCACCTACTTTGGGAAAGAGTTTATTCAAGAGAGTAGCAGGAAGAGCCAGGAGGGAATATCATTTGCCTGAAAGACCTAAAGGTTGCAGGAACTCTGTCAGGAGAAGGAATTTGGTCAGAGGAACGGATTCGGGTTGTCACGGCTCCGTGGAGAAGCGACACACTTGACCTCCAGCTTCTCCCGGCGGCTGGAAGTCGGTGCCGGTTGGGATCGGGGTGCGCGAGCAGCCGCCCGGGAACAGCTCGCTCGTCCCGCTGCCGCTTCTAGGGAAATAAATGAGAATTAAGGGGAGAGGAGCGGGTCCACCCGGGCTGGAGGGACCCGGGCCGGGGCCGGGGTGAGGGCCCGGCCCGGGACCGGCCGGTAGCGCCGCTCCCTGCG